>VTPC01091219.1:107869-133268 GCA_011009095.1 Ignelater luminosus | reverse complement strand
TATATATATATATATATATATATATATATATATATATATATATATATATGATTGATACAAGATCTCCCTGTTGTAAATTCAGCTTGGTTTTTACTTATTTTATTCTTGATGTTGTCTTCTAATTTTGTTTCTATTAATTTTTCATAAAGTCTATCCATGGTCGAGATAACACTGATTCCCCTATGATTTCAACAATGACAGAATAAGATTTTTAAAACTGTATTCCCTGTATGTTTGCAGTTAAATCTGAAACTAAAATTTTAGCAGAAAGATATTTTGCTGAAAACAGTTTTGTATTTATTAATAGGTAAACAACAAAGCAATGCCGGTAACTGGTAGCTCCGCGTTCTCTTTTAAGATTATTCGGTACGATTTCATATTAGACCAAATTTTACAGAAGGAACTTTATAGGACATCTTACATTTGTAAACCTACTAATAACCTTTTAATATACAGGACGTTACTTAATGTTGTGTATTTATTTTAATGGGCGATTCTTAGGCCACTTCTATGTCGAAAAGTGTATATAAATGTATGTTTTAAAATGCTTGGTTTTAGATATACAGGGTATTGAAGTTTTCATTTTTTCAGGTTTTACCAACAATTTCGAAAACCGTTTGAGGTATTACCCAAAACGTTTCCTTGGCAACGGACAAACCTAACTTAATTTTATGTAAACGGAACGTAGCCATATATACACCACTGGTTAAATAAAAAAAAACCTGTTTTAGGTCAAAAAGTGTGTTTTTATACCATAACAATCTATACTAAGATTTAGTGTAATATCTCAAACGGTTTTCGAAATTTTTGGTAAAAACAGGAAAAACATAAAAACTTCAACACCCTGTGTATCGAAAACCAAGCATTTTAGGACATACATTTATATAAACTTTTCGACTTAGAATTTCCCCCAGAATAACCCATTAAAATAAATACATAACATTAAGTAACACCCTGTATAGCTACTGGAAGTCATAAACCTCGGACCTTCAGCTTTCTGATTAATAGGTCTTTTTCCTTAGATCGATTTTGTATTGCTTTAGAATCTTTTAGTTGTTTATATTTTGCTTTTTACGCCAGGCCATGATCAAGTTCTTAAGTACTGTAAGTTAATTATATCTTTTGCAGAATCAACATTAATAGCAATTGCGTAACTTGTAGCTACAGTTTTAGTATTGAGAATATCAAAACGTTGCCTTACTAGTTAATCGTCTAAAAATCCAATAAACTCGATTCTATTTCAGATTCTTCTCTACAGCATTTTCGTTGTGTTTATCTTGGTAGGTTACGCAAAATCCCAATACGCATCCTTAGCATAAATACCTACCGGAAATTGTTTTATTGGGGAAAAGATGTACTGTGCTTATTCAATATAAGTTTGATTTCACACGGTGGCCTTGCATATGTAATGACAATGGTTGAAATAAAACTCGTCTATCTTGTCTAAATAAATAATGCCAATTGCCTAATTCAATCTTGTCTATGCCAGAGATTATCTGCTCTTGTTAAATACTTTAATTCAAGTAAAGATTTAGGTTAGTTGCTCTTAAGTATTTTCATCTCAAGTAGTTTACCAGATGAATGAAACAAAACATCAAATTATTTCTTTTCTGGCAAAACCATTCTGTATTATGCAAATAGCTTTGTGCATTACAGCCTAGAAAAGGCAAAGAATTCATTGAAACTGTAAATTGCTACTGGTGATATCAATTTTGCCCCATACCATACTAAACTTTTAAAGTAATTAGGTCTTGATATGAGGAATCTGTCAATGTTTCTGCTGAAGACAGCTATTATCACTTTATTGATTTCCGAATGTTCAGTCTAGAGTCCTGCAAACCAACTTTTTTTATTTCTTCGCAAAAAAGATATCTTCAGTATCATTTTTGAACCGCTTGTTGTGTAGAGAAATTTGTTGAATTATCATAGCGAGGTATGATATCGGTTTCATAAACAGCAAGGTATTCTCTATATTAATAGCCTTGGTTTTGGGCTTAATGTATTGCTTTCCTTTTTTATGTAGATGTTAGTATGGTTTCTCTCGATGAGATCTATGACGTTCTTCTAATTATACAATAGAGCTAGTTTGTGGCATCTCGATAGGATTTCTTTCTCGGTGCAATTCATTGAATAGCTATGCTTTTGGCATAAAGTGCTGTATTTAAACAAAAACGGAAATTATACTGTAAAACGACTTAAGAAAATTGTTTTTCGTAGTTATATTGACATTACTAAAACTTAACTAAACCTCTATTGAAAGTTTTGAGATAATTAATGTATGTTACTATTGATAAAGTTATTACTGCAAACTGGTTTTGAGTATAAGGATTAATTCAAAATCAGTCTATTGCAAATGTTATCTGTCTTACCATTCGCTGCAGATTCAAAACATAATTTTCTTGTCAAATATATTTTCATCTGTAAATATAAAACCTTGTTATTGTGTATTTGTTCATCCAAACGAGTTTCTGGTATTCTGAATAAATTAAGAATTTTAAAGTTCAAAGAATAAGTAAATTATGAAACGACGAAATTTGTAAAGTGTTTTAGAAATATCTGTTGTTACTAATTCGCAGCGGTGGTTTTAAAACAAAACTTAATTTACTGTAGAAATGGATAATTGACATAATCATCACGGCAATCTAACTTATTACTTGACGTTGCTTTGGCAGCAAACCAATTTTTCCTTTAATTTTTGCCGTTCAAGAAACATTAATCATAATATGTGATACCAGAAGTTGTTTTGAGTCACTGTGAGTGTTACTGACGTTTTTCCATGCAACGTTTTAATCAGAGAATAATTTATGGCTATCATTGAAAAGCAGCTAAGTAAAGTTTAATTTAATAACGTTTAAAATATTAGTTCCTCTAGTAAATACAAAGTAAAATATTATCCAGCATTTGCAAAATGTAGGTTGAACGAGAAAGAACATAAAATTGTTGCTTTCCAAGGATAAGTTTGCTGTATGTTCGTATGTACTAACTTATATACGTAATAATTCAAGAAACTTAAGATTTTTACATTTTTACGATCCTACTTCTAGAAAACTTCTTCGAAACTATTCAAGAAACCTAACAGAAAAGATAATTTAAGAAAACGAAATATCAGCACTTCGGAAGTTTTCAGAAACTAAATAAATAACTGCAAGTTTTTGTAGATTTAATCGTTTCCTACCCTAAAATTCAGTTTTTAACCCCTCGCTCTTGTATTCGCGGAAGAGGTTGTTAGTAAGAAAGAACCGCCCTTTTTCAGAATAACCAACTTCAGACATGAAAACGGTTACAATTGCGATTTCTGTGGAACTTTCTTATTTATTATAGGCATATCTTCTTTAACCCAGATTATATCTAAAGCTCCTTTTTATGCAAAAAACACGCAACAGGGCCGTTTATAACCATTAGACAAGGGCTCCTCGTGCTTGCATTCCGTTAATTAATACGTAACTACACACACAACGTGGATTTTCCAAGTTGAATCCGCTGAATTACTCTGTGGAATTATGTGTGTGTTGTCTCCTGCTGGGGCCTCTGATCGATTATTGGAGTCTAATCCTTTGGTGTTTAGTTGATCCCGTGACATGATATAAGCGGTTTCCTGCGCGGACAGAATGCTCTATTTTTATATCTTATTTTTATTTCGAACAGGAAACCTTTTCCCCTGCTGGTTTCTAAACGAATTGATTTTATGATTTAGATATTTTTTCCACCCTGTGCTGCATTTTCCTCTTTTTTAGAAAAATAAATTGAAATTACAATTTAAAACAGGCGTCCCATTAAAATGAAATTTTTCTCGTTTATGCAAATGCACAGTTTACATGCTTTTGTTGAAATTTAGCCAATATAGTTCATCATTGTCGTCTGCGTGTCGACTCTGGGGGTTCCTTATATGTAGATGCTGCAGTCCTTCCGTCATTCTGTCATCCCGCGCTCGTCGTAACGCTATCTCGCGAATCTCTTATCATCCCTCATCTGTGCTCTAGGCAGGCCAAGTTTTTGGCAAGTATGAAAGGAAGCATTGCTGGAAGTCTGTATTATGAGCACCTTAAACTCTCTCCTAGTTGGCGAAAATTTGCATTGAGCGACGCGGATGTATAGCTGTACTATATATAGTAGTTGCCTTAGCTGCGGTTTCCATGGGACTAAGAATAAGGAGAAAAGTTGCAATGACGAGCATCCTCTATGAGTTCTAATGCATTACGTGCATTGCAATTTTCTATTCAGACCTAATGACGGTATTATTTCATATTTTATGAATGCGATGCAACAACGTTTGCCTGAGGAAATCATGGAAGTTTGCGGTGCATATAAATAAAGAATTATGCTAGGGACTAGTAATATATTTTAACATCACGTTGTGGTCGAAGATTTCTAAACAAAATTGGTGTCTTAAAATGATTTATTTTACCATGCCACGCAAACTATAATATACTAACAGAACTGTAGCCGATATAGAAAGCAATTTTTGCTTTTTGTTTGGTATAAAATTACGAAAGTGTTATGTATTTAGGAGATAAAATGTTTAATAGATAAATAAAACTCTGTGATTACATAAATGGAAGGATATACAATTACGGAAATGTGTCTTTGTTTTGTGAACGAAATGTTTGTGGAACAGCCTACTCTTTTGCTCTACAAACTACGCAGAATTTTTTTATCTTTGGTTTTTATTCAATTTTTTTCAGAAAGCATTTAGCTAATATCTCTTACTTGACTTGAAATAAACTTATATAATGCGCATATACGAAAAGCGTGAAAATGTTTTATCTACTTTCCTTGTTCTCTTATGAAGAGTTGGCAGGTTAAAGCAAAACCATGTTTGAAGGATTTGGCAATATAAGCTAGTTATTTGTTTAATGTTTGTAATGCTAATTTAAATTTAGTTGCGGTCTTTTTTAATATTTTTTGAGTAGTCTTGTAAGCCACAATATTTTAAGTTGAAAATTGTGTTTTCCAAATGAAGTTCTTATTTTATTGATTAAAGCGTTTTACCTTTCAATGGAAATTATTACAATAAAGCCTGCAATTTGTTCAAACTTTATGTTAGTAATGTATTGCGTTGTTGGCCATTCGAATTTTGGCATAGTATGTGTAGTCCAGTAAAAAATTTTGTTTTCATCATCATCATCGTTTGGAATCTTTTAAAAAGTTTCAAAGTTTAATCTAGAAGCCGTCACTATCTTGCTAACAAAAGCATAATAATAGATTTCACTTCGCCAAAATACTTCAATGGTTAAGTTTTTTGTTTACCCTAAAGTGCTTTGAAGGTCTTCAAGATTATCTTATTTCAAGCAATTTGCCTTGTCTGTCTTTTAAGTGAAATAAATAGTTTTTTTAGACTTTTTTTCTGAAACAGCGGTGTCTCACAACTACTGTTTAACGTACATTGAAGGAAACCATCTTAATGAAAACAAAATTAGCTGTTTTTATTCAAGGGTTACATTTCAAATTGTTAATGAAACATTTTAAACTTTCTTCTTTTTTAGGTCAGTACAAATCTTTACATTAAAAACCAAAAATATCTAAACTTTATTAAATCTATACTTTTAAGTAATGAAAAATCGTTAGATAGTGGAAATGACCAGTCAATGTAGAGGCTTTTCTAAGTTAAGTCTCTACGTGGTTTTGTCTAAAGATAGCATCTGGGTTGGGTAGCGTCTTGATTTTGATATTTTACAAGCTTTCTAAGCAGAGGTTTATAGTTTTTTCAAACCTCTTTTGATTTTCGTGTTCTGTCTGAATTTTTGCTCAAAAATGTATATTGCAACATTGTTTTGGCTAAAATTCTATTTTAGTAGGGTCAGACCAAATATAGTTTTAAGATACAAATTTGTTCAGGACTCTATCGTAATTTTTCTTGTTGAATAAAAAATGTCCACGCCAAAGATGCCAAAACACTGGCATAGATCATTGGCATCCAATACTAAATTATCTCTGCAGTTGAAGGTTTGTGATATTCTAGTCCAACCTACTTCGGTTGTCGTTTTTTTCTTTTCTTGGTCTACAACTTTGCATTGTAATGTATTCTATACCGTCTGCTTTTAGTTGGTTTACCTTTCTGGTCTTTGTTCTTGCTATCTTTCTGTTTTTATGTTTTTCTCCACAAGTCTTTGTGTTTTAACTATTACAATAGTCTTTTTAGAAAGCACAAGAATGGGAAACACGAAAAGTAGGAAATTCTTTTCCATTTTATACCAATTGTCTTAACAAGCCTCTCAACGTTGCAATTACAAGTAGCAAAGTTTCGATTGTATCTGCACATTATTCTTCAAACAATCGAACAGTCTTTTAGAGTCTGTGCATGCTAAATGACGACGTAAATTGTATTTAGTAAATTCTCACACAGTAATTAGTAGATTTTCACATAGCTAGAAGCGCGATGGAATTCGGCAGGTCTGGTGATCATGCACAGGTGCATACACAAATTTAATATAGATTGGTAGTTTGTTGACTTAAGTCTTTTAGCACAAGACTCTACCTGTCAGCTCTGCCCTTGTATAATAATAAATATTGCGTATCTCTGGCCAAAGTAGACCGAATCAGCCCGTCCTGTCTTCGTACGTTGAAATAATCACTTTCTTTTATATTTTTTGACTTTTGGAAGTCGAGATGCTATTTTGCGAGATGCATTCATATTTTGGAGATTCTTTGTATCAAATGATTCCTCTATCTACCCATATATGAAAACTATTATCACCTATAATACCACTATAGTATTTCAAATATGCACAACTTACAATTTTAGAGATTGCCAGCTTGGTTAATACTGTAAACTACATCATTTATATCTCTGCGGTGTTTTGTAATCGTAATGACGATCGATGTTACTAGGCGCAATTGCTTTTCTTTCAACACCAAGTTCAATATAAAAAGTTCCATCTCCGTCAGACTAAGCTAGCGTTCTTGAGATATTGAATACCCGTTAAAGAAAATTAAACAAAACCGTCACGAATCTCTCCCTGAGACTTCATTCTATCACATTTTTGAGTCTAATAACAATATTTCTTTAAATCTTTGGCAATTTATCGTATTTTAACAAACTCGATGCTCGCTTTTTGTTTTTCTTAGGATTTCTTTTGCAAGAATAAATCGTTTAGTGGTACTCTCTTTACATATCCTCAAACGATACTGTCTTCTTTCCTTTATTGGGCAAAACAATAATTTTGCCTGGTTTTTTATGCTTTTTAGCGGCGAAACCTGGAGATAAATGTCGATAGATTATTTGCAGACGCCTGTACTATAAAATAAAATCTGACCATATATGTCGGTGTGAGTAAGATGTTTGGTAGACCATAATCGCAGCGTCCTCTCCTCTGATCCTTCTCACTGCTGGTAATGATGGTTATAAAGGTGTAGATCAAACAGGAAACTTACATATTCAAAGATCGTAGAGATCCGTCCAATCTTGAATTTTACAAAATCTTCATTTTTCACAACAAAATTTTTTTGGGTGGAACACAACTCGTTCAATTAGCAATCCTTTGTCCTTAATTTACTTATTCAGAAAATTATCTAGGCGGAAAACACCATCATTGATTAAAAGAATCAAGACTACACTAAGACAGCGGTAAGCAGCAGCTTTCCACTCTTGATGGACATTTTAGCGTCGTCACTATAATGACGAAGGCAGTTTTTTATTGTTGTTGTTACCTCTTCATAAGAAGTAACTACATTTCGTGTTCTGCATTACTGTCATTGTTTGCCTCTCTCTGCTTTTTTTGCTACATCAATTATAATTATCTCTTTTGAAGTCCAATACGAGATGATATTTAAAGTTTATCCTTGAACTTAACTAAACCAAAAGTTTGCAAATTCATTAAGTTAAATATAATTGAAAAAATAAAAATAAATCTTTTCTCAGTTAAACTCTTGTTTTACAGTTATAGGCTTTGACCGAAGAACCGAGAGATTTGTTAAACTTGGCATCGTCTTTAATGGGATAATACGATTCATTTTGATCCGACTTGCAGCATCTATTGATAGACACCTCAGTTAAAAATATAAAACAACAGTAGTTTACTGATTCTTTGACAACCAATTAACAGTTAGTTCTAAAGAAGGAGTATCTTATCTGGATCATAACGTATGGAATTTTAGTAACTTCTCTCATTATTCTGACAATCAAGATTTTGTGAGATTCTCGTAAAAAACCAAAAAATATCAGCATAACTCAATTAATATAGGGGTCTTCTCTTCAGAAATCCCAAAAGAAGAGACTTCGTTTCGATCTTGTTTTCTTGTTCTTGGGTCGCAATACTCTTGTGGTTTTTTACTTTGTTTTCCTAATTAAGATGCCCTAAATAAACATTACTTAGTTTTTCTAGAAGGATTACTGAGTCTCGCTATTCTGTTACCTAGTTTTCTCTATATTCTATCTGATAAACTTTTGAGTTTTTTTTTTAAATTTTTGTGAAGTTCATAATCAATGCTTTACTGAAAGAGCAGGGTTGTCAAACATTTGAGAATAACAATAAATTAGAATTATGCCGTTTCACCAGTAATTACTAAAGCGTCTGCAAGGAATAAATTCATGTGATGCTCTCAGAAGACTTACTAACGGACTAACGGTACAGGCTATTGGGTGTACTATATATCTATCTCTAACACAAGTATTACAGAGTAGTCAGCATCAAGAAGGTTTTCTCCTTGCATTCCTTTTAAATAGGATATCTGAGATCTTTTTGTATACATACGGATATTAGTTTTATTTTAATCTTTCATGAAATGCAGCTTCCAGAATTATTTATATCATACTGGCGCCCAACATGGGGAAAATATTATTTCAGTTTGTTAAAATATTTTCTAAAAATAGACATCCTCCGTTTCATTATGTTTATGTTTGGACTTTTGAACATTCTGTTAACGAATAAGAAGCGAGAAGCGTCATGGGTAATACAATATCACAAACTTAGATTTCGAGGACATTAAGTCAAAACAACTCAAAAATAATTGACAATGGTCTTTCAAAGAATATGTAATTACAAACTAGAAAAATAAAGGTTTAACTCTCTTAACACATTAAAAATAAAATATTTAACATTGATAGTACGCTTTGAGACTTCGAACTGACATAAACAACTTTGTTATAAACATCAATTATGCATACGTTGACTTGTATTAGTAAACAAGGACAATCTGCTGCTGTTTAACAAGAATGATTGCAGTTGGTTGTACACGCCAAGTAAACAAATAAGATAAAAATAATTCTTTGTAAAAAAATACAAACGTGTTGTGCTAGGTTATGAATCATTCGTAACCTGTCGTGAGTTATATTTTCAAAAAGAGATTTTAAATTTCTAAAGCAATGATGGAAGGATTGAAAGAATTTTGTTGTCAATATTGTAAGTCAAATGATATTTTGTACTGTAAAATATAACAGAAAACTGAATTTAAAAACTGAAATCAACATAACGGGGTTCCAATCTTGTTACGGTATAATCAACGTATTACCCAAAACTTCCCGTGTATGTACCAGACAAAATAAATGTCCTATTTTCCGGTTAGTATGTTCCACGCTACATATACATCCGGCACAAATTACTTATTGATTGATTGAACCATTAAAGCATCTGCAACAAACTTGCAGGACCATCGTCGAACTTGCTAAACTTACCAGATCTAACTAAACTAGATAAATTAGTGAAGCTTTAATCTCATCCGTTTTATAGTTTTAGTTGATGGCTAAAACTTACTATTTCCTTGTACCGATTGAAAAATGAAATACAAAACTCTTCTCGATATATATTTTTTTTATCGAGTCACGGATTTCTCTTATTGGAGAATCGTTCGTTTTAAATTTCTCATTCGGTTTAATGTACAATTTCTCTGTGTTTATTACGGTCGTACTTTTTATCAAAAATATCAAATTCAGCCGAGGCCTTGTATCTCTTCCTCTAATGAAAAATTGATGCGCCGCCAATTCCGTGAATTTTCTTCATCTTCCCAGGACGCGTACGCCTATATGATTTGTAACTCAAGAGGAAACTGTCGGACAGATAAAAAGTCCGTAAAGTAGGCAATCGCCATGCTGTTTGTTGTTTTGTTAGAAGGTTGTTTGGGTAAAACTTCTAGAACTTACGGTACTGTAGTTTCGTGGGTTATTTTAATTAGGTAATAGGAACACAACGACGCTAATATAAAGTAGGCTATTCCGTAAACCCCTTACCACATTCGAGTCACATAAACAATCCTGCTAGTTATCAAAATATTTTCTACCACCTGCTACGAAAATACTTTGGCAGCAAACGTTGACGTCTCTTTATAAACGTTTTATGAAGTTTTTGTATCATCTTAGGCCTACTTTTTTTTCGTTAAGTTACAGAGAAAAGAAAACAAAGTAACAGCCATTTGGCATCGGTGTGCTTTTTTGATGTTCAACTAAATTTTTTATAAGCGCAAGAAAACCGCACGTTTCAGAAGGTTAAAGCTACTGCTTAAAATTTATGAATTTCTAACAGAGTTTAATGATTCATTTCGGTGGCAATGATGGCTCAATATTGTCTAAAGGATTTTAATTACATTAAGGCACAATTCGTTGATGCCTCGTTCAATTAGAGATGATGACTTCACGCTCACTGAAGCGGCCGAATTCTTTTTAGAAAGTCTTGAAATATTCTACTAGGTCGCAATTTCTCTGCTTAAATTTTTTTTCATATCCTTGAGCTTTTATTAAATAATTTTTTGCTCTTGAAAGGTCATTTTTTACGTTTGGTTTTTTAGGTTGGATTTATGGTGTAAAAACTGATGTAATTTTCTTTTTATTGCATTTTACTAATGCGTTAATGAATTATTACCATAAAAACAGAATCTATTACCTTACAAAAAGGCACTATTTGGTTATTAATTTTAAGTGTAAATTAAATTAAATTAAACCCCAATGGTTATAAGGAAACTATGAGTAGTGATGCACACACCTTTGAAATAATTTCTATGTAAACTAAGATCTTTATATTTATAGTTTTTATTGTAAAATATAATGTATGGAAGTTTAAACCTTTTTAGACAAATTGCAGCAATTCACCGAATTTAACTTTGATATCAATTATGATATGAAGTTGTAATGAAACGCGTATACTTCCGGCGTTTAGCAGTGTTTTGCAATTTTTTATTTAAGAAGTTCGGCCCGCAATTCCAAGTTTAAACAAACCATAAAATATAAAAGTAGCATGTCGAATAGTACTACCAAAGGACCTTTAATTTATTTTGAACTTATAGGTTCATTCTTCAAATCGAACCAACTTAAAAGATATCTGTTTTCACATATTCAAAGCTTTTTCGTTCAGATAGAAAGAAGCCTTTCATCTGCTAAATCTGAAGAATGACTAAGCCAATTCTGAATCAGTCTGAATTCCAAACGCGCTTGTTCACTGCTTTTCATTCCAGAAAGTTGACAAAGCCAATTTTACAGCAATGTTGCTTCTACTTAAAGTGCCTATTCTCTATGGATGTTGGCAATAATGTTGGCCCATATTATTTTATCGACAGCCCCTCGAAAAAAGTTTGTTGTTGTCATTGTGGTCCATTGCCGAAGGTTTTAAGGTATTTGACGACGCCCTGATCTGCTTTTTCCCTTGCAGTATCACTTGTGGTATTCGATACTGTTTGAAGTATGCCAGCTTTCTCTTCTTCACGGTATTCATAATTACCGGCTTTTTTCGCAGACGTTGAATCACACAATCATTGGTTACGTGGTGTATTCAGAATATTTTTAGCATCATACAAAATAACGGAGAAGACGTAACATTTGAGAACTCGAAGACGGATGTTTTGGTTCAACTTCAGATTGCATAGTACCTTTTTAAGGTGGTTGAATGCTCCTCTTGCATTTGCAATTTTGTACTTGATCTCGTATGGTATCTATGATGTTACATTCCAATGTTATTTTGTCTGTTCTCTTCAGATTATCATTGCCTGCCTTGAACTGTGTGTTAATAACTTGATTTTTACTTATGATTATAATATGTGTTTTCTTGGCGTTAAGTTTCATTCTATAGTTCTTACTGAAGTTAACAATTCGATCTATAAGTCTTTGCAATCCCTCAACACTATCAGCATTAAGTATCATCCTGTTTTAGTTTTTGTGTGTCAACTTTTATGTTATTTCGAGATTTCTGAACTTCTTTCATACGCAGTTTAGTTTCTGCCAGCAGTAAAACGTAGTCAGAGCGTATGTCCGCCCTAGGATAGGTTTTCGTCGAGGTTATTGCATTACGGTATCTTTTATTTATTGGAATAATCAATTTGATTTCTAATTATTTGTTGTGCTGCTGGAGCTCTCTACGTATATAACCTTCTGTTTGGTAATTTAAATTGAGTGTTGATAATTACATTGTCTGTTCTCTGGCAGAATTGAATCAGACGGTCACTTCTGTCATTTCGTTTAAATTTATATCTTGAAACTATGATGGCCTTAGCGTACGAGCCATCAGTTTGTTACGTTTGTTACTACTTTTACAGCAAAACATGGCACCAAGGACGATATTGCTAAGGCCTTATTGACAATATCATCCATCTGTCTTTTTCCCACTTTAGAAGTAACCTGAAAGATTTATGATCTTAGGTGAAAACTATGATTAAGCTTTGTAATTTGGCAAGCTGTCAAAATATAATAACTTGACTTTACTCATTTGAAATGTGACATTTAAAACTGTCTGTTTTTCTCTTTCATAGCCAACTGACGACACAAATTCTTTGGATTAGGGATTCTGTCTCCAATTTGACTATTTTGATATTACAGGTAGAAAATTGAAAATTCCTTTCTTGTTGCATATTTTCTACATTTTTAGATCCCTTTCCAATACAGAGTAATTTTCATCAGTTTTGGCACCTAGTAGAACTTTTATTTTATATTCTTATTTGCTGATCCAGTTGACTAAAACCTGCAGAGCGATGTATTTTTAATTCCTCAATGTTATTATTAAACAAAATTATTTGACTAAATGCTTTAGCTATTGTTGCATAAGGATTGAAAGATAGAATAAACTGTTTGCTGCTTGAACCATTGTTTATCATTTATACTTTGCTATTTGAGTAATTTTAATAGCTAAAGCGTGGCATATTAGACACTGTTGTAGCAAACTTTAAAAATACGTTCATTCTTTTTAGAATAATTGAGGGTCCTTATCAGACTCCAGAAATAGGCATACAGGGGTTCCACTCAGACTCAAGTAAAATACTGGACAATCCCGTGTAAAAATAAATTTTATTATTATTTATTAATAATCAGTCACAATGTCGTCGTTTGATTAGCCAAAAGCCATCCCTTTGATTAGCCACCCATGTTAACTGTGAGCAACCTACACACCTACAAGGTGGCCTTATTTAGAACAATAAATCTATACAGTGGTTATATCGGGATATCAGATGAGCATTTTTATTCACGCTTCAATAGACTAGTTTGGCAAAATAGAATATCGAATAAACGTTATATTCTATTGGATTTCATTTAAAGTATCAAAAATATAGAAATACCCAGAATTTAAAATAGAAAGCATTTTTTGATTAGACGGAAGTGGTATTACAATCAGTAATATTGTATGTTGGAACCTGACTTTCTTAAATATTTAGTATATGGTATAATTTTTATAAATAATTAGCTTGGTGACAACTTACACCAAACTAAAGAAAAAGTCTAACAAAACATACCACACATTTTTACAGCATTTTAGAAATTTACAAAGACGAACTGCAATTCAGAATCTATCAAAAGGTTTTGAATCAAATTTCACCAAAATATCCAGCTGTGACACCCGAAGTCCTTCTGTTTACCATACAATGCTTTTCTGGTAAGCTCAAATCAAGTTTTTAAGCCTTCTTGTGAAGTTTCTAAAACGGGATTTGGTTTTCTACTGTGACTGAATTATTAACCATCACAGCTTCTTCAGTTTCCTTCTTTTTGATTAGCTAAATGGCAGTTTGGTTACGCTTAACGGTTATTTATCCTTTTTTCTCTCTTAATTCCTAAGGGTATTTTATTCTTGAGGAAAGACGTAAAGTGAATTTAGTATATTAGTAGTAGCTCTTTTAAAGTTTTTTTGGACAACAGTAGTATTTTTCCAATTAACTTTTTGTATTGGGAAATGCAAGAGACTGATTTCCAGTTTACTTTCTAGAAAACGAGTTTTTCTTTGATCGCAATTGAAGTCCATTTAAAGGAATTACATATTAACCTTTTTGCGAAAATTAAATTTGGTTTTTGTACACTGTAATAACTGTAATAGCTTTTTTGCCTTCTTTTCACATTCAAATTCCAAGGTTTTTCGCACTTTTTGTAATTACAACAAAATTTGTCTTAGCGGACGTCTCTAGAATGCGAACACTTCTGTTAGACGGAGATAATTTTGGGTACAAACCAAACCCAGACGATTTTCGTAATAAAATCTTCTTTATGTAAATACAAACACGGGCAGTAATATGGCTTTTTTTCAAGTTTGTAATCTCTCATCTACGGACACAAGATTCTCAAATTTGTCTCGATTATTCATTTTTCTAAATGTCTGAAAATAGGTATATACGTATTGCAAATAGACGCTTTTCCTATCTGTTGTTTTGTTGCAAATAATCAAATTGGGCTTGTGTGCACTGAATCTGAATATAGAGACAAGTGCCTATAATAGAAATTCATAGAATTCAGTCATTACTTCAATACCAGAACAACTGAGGTCCAAGGCATGTGTTATTAGCATCAATTGAAAACTGATTTTATGCTTCTTAATTGTGATACCTAACAAATATAAAGTGTTCTGGAACGAAAGAACCGAGAAAAACTACGGTTTTCATTTCTTAACTATCTTACAACTAGAACAAGTTCCTCCAAAGTTTAAACATATGAGTTTCCATCATTTTAATTTTTATAAAACTGGAAATACACTAGCTTTACCTAATTATACTTGATGAACCAAAAACTTTTATGTAAATTGGCAGTCTTAGAACAACATAATGGACCTTCTAGAAATCAGAAGGGAGTCAGAAGTTAATAATAATGTAATTTTTGTTTCTGTTCAAATAATCGAGATGTCTTCTTGGTTGAACTTATCTGTTACACCTTGTATGTATGAATGTCTATTTATTATTCTTCTCTTGAGCTTTATTATTTCCGTTAAACGGGCAATTAAAATAGATCTCTAATTAACAAACAAACTTCCCGTAGAAAAACACCTTTGTTACACGGCCAAAACGTTTGACATTAGTCAACGTAAATTTGAATATTGTAAGAATCGCCCGTTTTCAGCTAAGTCTTTTCATACCAGGTATAAAAATATTTTATTTGCAGTTGACTTCATTTTACGACTTCCAAATTTGGTATACTAGCATTAACAAAATTCTATGGTATATCAGAATTTTGTTCGTACTCTGATGATTAATCCCTATGACTTCAGTAGATAAACTATACGGGAATTTTTAACTGCCGCAAACGTTTTGCCTCGCGAGTCTGCTTCGAAAAACCTTAAACTGCTTCTAGTTACCTTAAGATGTCTTCAGATGATTTTAAGTGATCAAGACTATGCTAGAGACTGATATAATTCTGTGTCGATTTTACTTTTTTGCTATTCCTAATGAATACAATTGTGACAAAGAACACGTAGGATTGATAACAAACCATCGACGGTTATTTAACAACATAAATCGATACTGATTGAAGCAAGTTGCAAATGCAGCTAATCGGGGTGCTTGTTCTGTACTTCCTTACGGTCTTTTTCTCGGAAATCAGTCATTGTCTGCTCTCCAGCCTTTCATTAAAAGAAATTTCTTACATTTGTTGATTTTCATAAACTTTTACGTCATATCGTACTTGCCACTAGAAGTGATGTTTTTTAATCGGGATGCAACTTTTGGTCTTATCGATGATTTCTTTGCAGCATTTAGTTTTTGGCCCGCAATTCTCTATCTGTAAGTGTATACTTATGCACACCTGTTGATCAAAAAGCGACAACTGAATCTTTCTAAAAGATGCTGTTCTAGATAAATCCCCCATTTATTATTGTTTTGGAATTTTCTTTATGATTTATTTATGTTCGAAAACAAATCCAACCAAACGTAACCATTTAACTTGTTACCTGTTTCTCCACACTTCTTGAATGACCCCTGTATGTTACAAAACATATTTCCGTACTGCACATAATGTTTTCCCTTTTTCCTACTTGAATTTAAATAGTTCGGTTAAACTTCTCATGGAGAACCTAAAATATATATATTTACTTCATTTTTCGACTGGAACCATGTTGCAAATAGAAATAAAACAGTTTTCTATTTCAATTTCTTTTAACCTCCATAAAGCTGCAATTTTATTGTACAGAATTGTGATTGTGAGTGAATTTTATGTAAAAACACGTCTGCACTGGGCATATTCCATTTCGGAATTTGTATCGACTTTAAATTATCTTATTAAGTCAGCTCAAGTTTTCCTGTATTACTTCCTGTATTGATAACGTTCGTATCGGATCCCTTAAACTCCAAATACTGTCCAATCGAATCAGTTTGAGTTTTTTAGCAATTTAAGTCACGTTTCAAACAAATGAGTTGAAATCTTGTATGTGTTACTTTCTGTATTGGTTGGATTTATCTCGAGTCCCCCAAATTTTCTTCGACTGAATCAATTTACACCATGTTGAAGCAATTACACTAAAGTTACGTATTTTAATAATAGTTTTGTTGAAGAATTAACAAGTTTGTTTTTTTTTCTTTCCAAAAAGACTGTGGCAAAAGTATTTATTAGGTTTATTATATGTTTTGGCTGATAAGATTTTGATGGTGATTAACAGTAATTCGAACAACATTATACCTTAATCATCTGACCACGGTAACTATTTCAAGATCAAGGAAATAAAAAATAAATCAACGAAAGATTGCGTGCCTCTTTTATTACCATATTATTGTTTTTGTAAGTGTTGGTCTAACGCGATAAGGTGGAAAATGAGTTGAAAAAGTTCAAAAGGTTAGGGAAATGTTACAAGATTGTAAACATTTCAACTTTTACATTTACAAACTTCTTTAAAATGGAATCAGATGACCGCGAAGAGATAAAGCTTCAACTTGTAATATTTTGAGGAAAATACTTAATTTAATAAAATATTTTTTGACATCCGTTTTAGAATTACCTTGAACTTGATGTTTTTATTTCTATCGGGAAAAAATAGGGTAAACTAAATAAAAATAACCACTGGACATCTTCCAAATTCCTGCTTGACTTTTTGAAAATATTGAGTTATTAATTTTTATTTGTTTTTTTCTTTTATTTGTCGTATTTCTTTTGTTTTATTGCAATTTGCTTTTAGATGCTCAACATCTATTAAAAATAATATTAGTAACACGTTCAGATTTTAATGCCTATAAACATAAATTTTTGTGATGTTTATCACTATTATTTCATTTGGACATGCTCGATAATAAAAGAAAATCAGATATTTATAAATTATAATGTAATATATTTTTCCGAAAAAAAAGTATTTATTATTCACGAAAATATGTTTTTTTGTCCTTCTAGTTTTTACTGTATAAATAATATTACTTGGCATCTGCATAAAAATGCACCATAGCCTAGAATTTGATTGGGTGCAATTTTCGTTTGTGTATGCTTTGGAATAGTTTCCAAAGACAACGTTAGAGGTCACTAGGACGCTGTTGAGACACAAAATACTGTTTTGTTAGCTTTAACAAATTTCGATGACTGAAATAAATCTTTTCTTTGGTTTACGAGTACGAGTACATTAAACCAAGGTTTCGATCAGTAAGTTGAGCAAACCAATTCTTGTTTTCTTTTTTAGAAACACTTTGAGTTGCTTATGACAATGTCGTGGTTGCTATGAGGAACAGTCTTCTTGCTTTTCTTTTTACTAAGGATTCCAGCATTAACTTAGACGATGTACGCCTAATTAAGACTGGTTTAATGACCATACAACAGTTCACTTTGATCCTTAAGGATTTGCTGAAACTAGAAACTGTGCGTTCAAAACCACATAAAGTTTTGAGTTTTGTCCAGCTTTTGACTCACTCATGAAGGTTTTGAACAGAAGTGTTTTCACTTTGTTATTCTGTATCAGGGCTTGTCTACCATCATTAGTTCAAATGAGACAACAACAAAATATCTCAGCGGGAAGCAATGCTCACAAAGCAAATAATTTACATTTAGTAATTGAAAGTAACTTCTGGTAGCACACTGGGGCAAGATACCCTCCAAGTTGGCCTTAACTGAAATACTGTTTGATTAAATTTATAAGTTGTATATTCCTGTGCGGACTTATTAGTAGTGTTTAAGAAAAGACAGACATTTACTTACATATTTATTTACTTTTAAAATAATGATGTAAAGTTTTAAAAATGAACATTTCACAGCGGAAAATTTATAATAAGTCTTAAAGGTAAAATTCATCTTCAGAATGTGAAGTTAAGTCAACATCATCGCCTGTACGGTTGGGTATTTTAACAAATCTAGTGCCTCTTTTAGAAGGTGTTGCAACTTTTTATTTTGTAACTTTCGTTTGCTTGTGATCACAGGATCAGAGCTTAACAAAAAAAATTAAATATGTCTTCAACGGTTTTTTCCCGACTACATTTCTTCGGGTTATGTTCTCTATATCTCTTAAAATCCTTGTTACGCCCTTCTTGCGCCTCCTCCGTCAGTTGTCCTAACATATAGGAAGTAACGCAGATGATATTTCAGTACCATCTATGAAATATTTATGTAATGTTGGAGGCATGGTATACCAGGGATACTTTTTGACAAAATATCGCGCGGTGTTATGGGCGAATGCTGTGCATTTTTTGACATCTATTTCGTGTCCACTAGACACCACTATCAAAATGATATGCATTTTTCTTATCAAGTCTAAATCAATTTTTGTAATTTCCGCTGACAGTTCCGCGATTTTGAAGAAACGTCTTGCGGTATTGCCGTCATTCGTATTACTGAATCCCGGTTTGGATTTGTCTACTATCAAACCAAATTTCTCTCTAAATTTTTTCTGAATACGAGCTTTGTTTTGTAAAACAATTTCTTTGTCACTTCCTCGAGCTTGCCACTTCTGGAGTGGCAATTTGTAAGACAAGACCGAATTTCAAGTTTTCAGTATAATTCCCTCATAATCATTTTTGGACGTTGCGCCACAAACGTAACATTTTTGTGTCAAAGTAGTATTGGTAAGCGCGTTGCACACTTTACCATCCACCATTGCAAAGACTAAATTGTGGCTTACTTCTACCTCTTTTCCTTCGATTACAGACTTGCTTTTATTGAGGTTTCCTATTTGATCATCTATTCGGGTTTTTTCAGTAGTCGAAACTTCGGTGTACTCCTTTACAAATTCAGTTTTTAAAGGCCGACATTATCTTGGCAAGGCAGGACGTGGGTTTTGCCAAAAAATTGTTTCGGCACAAATAAGGCAAAGCGCTACAATACATGTAATGAAAACAGCCGAATCACTGGCTTTAGGATCATGGAAAGCTTGCTTGTATGAACTATGGCCCGAGGCGCCGTCAAACCCCAATTAGTAATTAACAAAGCTTGTTCAGTTCTTCATTTCGAAGTGTCTGAACGACAAATTTCACCGCTAGAAGTAAGCATTCGACAGTATGGTCAAGTAAAGCTTGTAAAGTAACGTCAACAGAAGTCTCTGTTACGTTTATGTTTTTGGAATAACAGCTTGAACTGTTTTATATAAAGTAAATATTTCTGGGGCACTCGTCCTTATCATATCATGCTGATGGAGAAATAATTTAGCGTTCACCAAGACAGCTAGAGCATTTTCAGCTGGCTTACGTTGTTATGATTCAAGCGACTTTTTATAAGCCGTTCTGTACTTGCTCGCACGTGTTGGACTGGTGTGGTAATTTCTTCCAACAGTCTAGACGCCTGTGATTGTAACTTAACACAGCCACAGGAATAGATTCTCTCAAATACTAGCAGAAAGATTAAACAATTGTACAATATGGAGTCAACATCCATTAATTTAATAATCCAAAAATCTAAACTCGGACTGTCTCGGAACATAACCAATAGTCTCCATATTTCAGAGAATTATATTAAAATCTACCATTTAATGGTCGTTTTACTTTGGAACATTTTTATTAAATTATATATCAAGTTTATAATTTATAAAATATTGCTACATACCTGAACTTGAAGGTTCCATAGCAAAACTGTCAACTATACCAAAACTATGACTCAAACACAGCACAAAAACAGGCTCCAAATGAAGCAAAAACAATGCACCTGTAGTATCTACAGGTGACTTCTTCAACTGAGGATATTGACGCGGATCAGGGTGGGGTTGCGGCCAATAAAATGTCATTCTATTGTGCATGGGGTAGTTGTGCATAGAATCATCACAAAAATGAATGTGTATATGCTACCTGATTTTTTATCTATGGTCAGCTTTTAAGATGCCTTGCTCCAGTGTGCGCCAGTTGGAAAACGCTGTGCTGATTCTTAGTTGTTTTTACAAACCATTTTTGAACTTTCCCATGCAGCATTTTCATCACTTATTGTCAAATGTTTATCTTTAGAAAGTTATCAAATCCGAGAACCAACAAAGACACTTTTCTTGCTTTTATAGCTTCACTCAAACAAAAAGAAATTTTTTCCCAAAGGCTAATCCATTTTGGCTGTGTGGCTGATGGCTTCTATAAATTTTCTCATTAACCCTATCTTTATAGAGTAGAAGTAAAACTTTTGTATCTATCAGTAAGAGATTTTGCACGCTTTGCAGTTTTCCTAATAAAGTAGTGATTCTCACAAATTTGCCCCTTAACACTGACTAGGAGAAGTTTGACGTCAAAAAATGTCTGCTTTATAAGAATGTAGTAGTAGTAGTAACCGATTGTAATGAAAAGAAGGTCGTTCTCAATGTGTAGTAGAACAGCTTTTAGACTACGCTTTTTGCCTTGCATTGTAAAAAGCATAGATAGTCCTTATCTACATGATAAATAGAAAGGAAGAGTACTCCATGTTTTGCAATTTGGACGCCAATATTTCTCTTTCATTTCAGGAAAAATCAAGATTTTTTTAAGTCATTTTGGAGAACCTTGTGTGGTTGACATTAACACTGAAATCAGCATCATGTAAACTACATGAATCCGAAGACTTTCCAAAATCTTCATGATCCGATTCCGTAGGTGGTTCAAGAACTGGCAGAGCTTCTTTGTGTAGCACTAGACGTAGAACAGATTGTATATTAGAATATGCCACTGTTCACTTTTTTTTCTTAAAAATCCTATGCTAGAGCGGTGGCACCGTCCAGAAGTACCCGGTCTGTAAGTTGTTCTCTGCAGTTCATAGGTACTGCTAATGGCATTGATCGACTTTGGCAATTTAACTGGTTGTGGAGGTTGGAAGCACAAGTGTTACAAGGGATATGCAGTACCCAGCTTATGTGTTGGTGAACAAGACACTTAGTGAAAAGACGTACTCGTCAGACTAAAGGATGTCGGAGAAGATAATCAAAGTTCATGTTGGCAAGTGTCCGCCCGCCTGTTATTTATTTGAATTACTAGATTCCGTGAAGTGTGTGGCCAATCCGCGTTCTGCCTATTGTATGTTTAGACCAACAAAGGAATAATTGTAGGGTAAACGTAAAACCCAACTTGTAATCTAGCTTTTTACATTTCACATGTAAATATTTTCTTATTTTAATAGTTTTGGCTAATAAAACATTTTTCTTTCTGTTCGTTGTCCTGCTTGATATATTGACTGGCAAAAGTTGATTTAAGTTTGCCTAATCTCTTATTGCAATGCCTTGTTTGTGATTTTCCAGTAACCAGTCACTAAATGTCAAATAAAGACTTTGTCTAGGTCAATAGATTTTGAACTATGATAATGCACTATCATTTTATGAAATTTCTGTACTCTTATCCAGACTATGTCAAATACTACTCCAAGAAAATCATGCACGTATCATATGTACCATACAATAAGTTTCTTCTTTATGATAATTCAGGCTTTCACAAAAATTGTAAAACTTGAATTAACTTTCATAGTTGTCGATCTTTTATAAAAGCAAGGTTGATATAGAATTGTTAGTTTACCTATTCTTTGTAATTTGGAATACAGATATTAAGTTGGATAACTGCATTTATTTACTTTAGTTTAAGTTCTTCAAACTCTTCGGCCTCCTTCTAGATATTGGATCTACTGGAAGTTGAGCCGATTTCATTCGGTATTGAAATTTTCAAAATTATTTATAAATAAAAGTCAGTCTTTATTAACTACAACTGTATAATTCGATGTGAATTTTCGACTTTTGTAATTTGATATTTATCCAACTACCGAATTTATAGATATCTTTTCAAGTTCATCACAGCAATGACGTTAAATAACATTTTACTTTGACAGTCAGACAAACATAAAACTGTCAAAACTGATTTATGTTAGCTGCATTGCTTTTTGAATCATCCATATGATTATCAGAATTCGACAAAAATAAACTTTTTGAAAGTTTTGTGGAGTTTATAGTAGATTTTTAACAATTAAGTTTTATAATTAGGGTCTAGTTGGAGACTTTGATTATTGAACCCGAAAATACTGCCGATGTTCTGACATTTCAGTACCAAACATGTAATAACACCATAAGAGAATCAACGTCGTTGACTACTACACGTGTTTTCAGATATTTCCAGAGTGGTACCCTCACAAATTTATTATACCTAACCTATTAACATATCTATTATCCAAAATCCCATTATTATTTAAAAACAAAAATTATATTGTGACTAGCGCTAAACCATTTTAAAAGAATTTTCTTTTAAAGTTTCTTAAATCTGTATTTCATGTTTATCTTGAGGCAATCGGTAGCATTAAAGCTCCGATATCCATCTGTATTATTGTTGTATAAAATTTGCAAAAAAATGAGCCAACAGCAATGGAATATAACATTTTAATACCCCTTAGCAACTCAAGTTAAGACAAAAAAATTAAAACGGCAAAAAACAAACATCATGCTTACCTCTTCAATAGGAAAGAAAAAGAAAGAGATATAGTTAAATTATCCAATAAATTTTTTAAGCGGCGTTTTTTTTATAATTTTCAAGGATTGAATGTCTCTTGTTAAATCCTCAACTGGATTAAATGTAAAAGATAAACTCCTTTAAGATTTAAAATGGTAACAAAAATTGTCGGTTTTAATTCGACTTACTTTACGATTATCTTTTCGCGCGGGGTTCCCTCATTTTATTTTTTTAATGCAAAAATGCGTTGCGTTTGAACGTAACTTTGCTCTGGGTCTGGAATATAGATACTAAATAACAGTTTATATTACTCACTTAGAGTTGGAGCGCACCAGCGGGCTCTGAAATTAAGAAGGGTTAATGTCGCACGCCCCTAACTCATAATTTTCTGCTTTTTTATGGCGCCCATCTTAAAACTTTGTTTAAAATTGCCTGTTTTAGAGCAATAAAGTAATAAAAGGACAGTGAAACTCCTATAATTCAAATATTTTTTACGCTTTTTTGTCGCGCTTTATCCCTTTTCACCTAATTATACGAGCAAAGCAACCGGTATTAATGCGATGAGATGTATATTTCTTAATTATGGGAGATTTTAACTAAAAACGTTATTTGGCTTTCGCGGTTGCCCAAAAACTAATTAACCGCTCGTGCGTTCCTGAATTTTAGAGAGGCTTAGAAGGATGGAGAAAATTCTGATCAACCGGGCGATTAACAAAAGAGCCCCTTCATCTTTCTCTCTCTTGGATTTTATAAAAATTAAAACGCGAAATGATAGTCCTTATTTCCTTGAGGGTGCGCCCTTTTGATGTCCTTCGGAAAAAGAACTGGTTACAAGGACTTCGTACAACAAATCGATACTTAATTAATTTTGAACTCGGAATTTTTTAGGATAATCTTTTTATTAAGCTAAAATTGCATATTTTGTATGGATCAATAAGTTTCAACTTTTTAAGAAAATTCCTTCAGGACTAGGGGAAAAAGTAAAGGAATAATTTAAAATTCTAAATATAGTTTCATAAAATTAATTTCGCTTTTACAGAATAATTTGATTAAAAAACATTTTTGTGCGTATTTGCTTTTTTACATAATTTTCAAGCTTTCCAAACCATACTAATGTTTTGCTTTTCATTTTCAGTTCACCGATGAACAACAACAACATTAGCAGTAATCACAATAACAACAACCTGTTAAATGCCAACAATAGTCCAAATGGGGAGCAGGACCAGCCCGATCCTGACAATATCAAAATGTTTGTGGGTCAGGTTCCGCGTTCCATGGACGAAAACGACTTGAAGCAGCTATTCGAGGAATACGGTCGCGTACATTCGATCAATGTGCTGCGTGATAAAACCTCAGGCATCAGCAAAGGTAAGGTTAAATTAAATATTTAACTTGAAGGTTTCAATTTCTGTGTTTGCGCTCGTGTAGAGCCGTAGGCAGCACGCTAAACAACCGCGTTAGCATTGCTGTGTCGATACCTCCTGTAATATGGACAAATGGCAAATGATATTGCTTTTTCTTCCTATTTTCACGTCGAGTTGGTTTGCCTTTCGTGGTATAGCTTTTTTAATCCACCCTTATGTGCCCTTTACGACTTTTATATTTTATTGCATTTTCTCCCGGATAGAACCGTAGTAAATTTTGATTTTATACAATTTTCTTTGCTGATAAACGTGAAGATGTTTGATTAGCTAACATTGTCAATAATGTTTAAGTGCCTTGGTATTCCTCGTTAATCAGGAAATGCAGAAAACGCGTGCTGCTACATCTGTATATCCTCTGCCACTTAGTTTTAATTCAATATGAAATTAACCGGATACGTCTGCAATTAAATAATTAATTACACATTCCAAATGCCATTACTGATATAGTCAAATAATGAATAATAAAGTACATTTCGAATTGATTTATGTATATATTTTGAATATTTCATGTTTGCGATTATAATTACTTTGTTGTTGCAGTTAATTTAATTAAATCTAAAACTGTAATTGTGCTATTGAAATTAATTTACTGCGATTGATTGTTACTGTTACAGTATCGATGAGGATAGATTGACTCAAAATTTAATATACATCAATTAAATTACAATTAGTTAATGGGAGTTATTCTAAATATTGACTTATTATAATTAAGTTTTAGAATTTATAATTTGTAGTGTTAATCAACACGTTACCCTTCCATTATTGTAATTAGATTGCTAACTGACTGACATAATTGCAAGAGTAAAGTCAATAAATTGTATTTGATATGCAAATTAAACTATAGATACCCTACATATCATTTCATAATGTATTCAGAGGAATATTATTGCTCTCTCAGAGTAAATATCTGAAACTCTCAACAATCTTCTTTTTGGTTTTTATGCGCTGTTTCTACATAGAAAATTGCATCTTCTTCGTTGGGATTTACTTTAGGAAAGGCATTTAAATTTGTTTGCAAAGCCAACATCAAATTTAAAAAGTTT
>VTPC01091219.1:21352-102869 GCA_011009095.1 Ignelater luminosus | reverse complement strand
TGAGATTAGTAGGGAAGAAATGATTTCTCGAATGTGCGGAAACAATTCCTAAATTCTTTTTTCCCCGTTTCAGGGTTTAAATCACAATTGTCAAAGTATTGTAGTTCTTTTCTTCTGCAACTTGCTGAAACGTTTGGCTGAAATTTCTATTTGCAGCTATCGCTATTGCAATTAAATTTTATCTCAAATGTTAATTTCGCTTTTTTTTGACTAACTCTCGATTTTGTGGCTTCTCAGGAAATTGTTTTATTGTTTTCTTCGTGTTTATTTCCATCCATAATATATTACCTTAAAGCTCTGGTAATTTTACTGATCAGTTAATGTTTTTGTTGTTGTTTTATTTATATTTTTTGACCAAAAAGTAGATAAAATATTCAAATTAGTTCGATACGGGATACTAAGAATTCCATACGTCTCAGATGATTGTATAACCGGGCTTAAAAAAAATCTTAGGAATTTTGATAGAAGTTCAATCAGAAGACCTAAGTAACCACAAATTTTGCATACTCTCATGCACCATTTCTGCTGCAGATATGGAGGCAAGCTTTATGGCGGATGATTGGTTTAGGAACTTTGGAATTCTTGACATCTATTTTTGATACGTTCTGTAAAACCTTGAAACCTCCTGTATTTTGTGGCAAATCGAATTTCATATAAAAAACCTGTTTGACTTGTAAAACCAAAGGTAGATTTGATTTTTCTGTTTGGAAGGAAGTTACTTTAAAAGTTTGGAAGCTCCACTTTAACAAAAAAGGAATATTTTAGGAGGAGTAATCAATCAAGGCCGTAGACATTACTGTTCCGGCATTGGTAAGCGCCACTAAGAAAAATCAAGGAAAGCATTTACGAAGAAAAAAGTCCTCCTGTATTTAAAATTAGAGAATTATTGGTAGATCACGCCACTGCTACTGGTCGGTTCAGATTTTGAACAATCCATGCTTCACAAGGTTGTAGTAACTGCATAATTAACCTGTCTAGCATAAAAATAGGGATTCGATTTTTGAGCATAGAACAAGCCAACTGTTAATTCCAATAAGGTTTCTGGATGTTTTTATCAGAGTTCCAGCTAAAAAAGGACAGTCTTGTTATTGTGTCATTTATGTAATTGTCCTTAAGTTCATACCCATTATTTCTCAGAGAGCATTCTCAAAGCTTCCTCCTTTTTTTTCTAATTACTAATGCTCTGCTAGCTCAAATACTCCCAAATTTGAGATTCACGTTTTGACTAGACGAAAGATAGATTACTCTGCTACTTATATTTCCTGAACATCTGTAATTGCTTACTGCTGCAGGATAAAATTCCTTTTAGTTAAAATGGTATATTTATCGATGTGATTATACACTGAAGTATCTTTGCATTTCTAAATGTCAAATTCTTTAAATAGTACCCATGCGCTTTGCCTGGGGCTGCTTATACGTAAATAGAGATCAATACTCATTTGTCATATGAGTTTTAAATAAATGGGACCCACATTACATTCTTTAGGCACATGTAAAAAGTACACACATACACCGTACAAATATGGAGTGACTTTAAACTGAGCTGTGCAATAGAGGGGGTCCATAAAATCTGAGATAATTAGCACTGTCTGTCTTCTAGAATATTTAGCAAAAGCATTTGATAGCAAACTTTAATTTGAACAACCAAGCATTTAGACCCTGTGCGTAAATTTTTACTTAGTTCTGGACCCAACGTTTTTTTCTTTTCTTGATTTACAACGCTAAGACACACTGTGCAGTCAGTTGCAATTTAGCGAGCCTTCCTCATATCACATCAATGGAACTATTAGTTCAAGGATCTGTAGAAGTTTTTTTTTAGAACTTTAAAAATTTATATTACAGCGATTTTGAATCTTTTTATGTTTAAAAACCACTTTTTCAACTGTTAAAAGTTGCAGAACACGATTTATGTGCATTTAGCTATCATACATAATTGCTATTGTTCAATAGATGAACAGGTAGTAGGCCTATATTCTACAACATAAGTTGTTAATTAGTAACTTTCGTTGGGTAAGAAAGGATTTATAACCCACACGTTTCTTGGCCTATTTAGTATCAAAACAAACACATCTAAACAATCTTTGTGTTTTTTTTCTTTTCATAATTTTAGTTTTTTCTTTAATGAATCAATTTCCTAAGTAAAAATAAACTTTTTTGTTCTTGAAGATTAAGTTTATTATCAGTTGAGATATTTCAAACAAACGGCGATATTCTGTGTGCACAAGCGGCTTTTTCTCAAATACACTTGTAAATAGTAAGAAACTTTAGGATTCATACTTTTGTAGGAAGCATGATACAATAAATCCTCACCTGCTTGTTTTGTGGCTTAATTGTAAGTCCAGATTTTAGCACTGTCGTTACAGCAGCGTTATCAGAGCACAACCAGCCCATAATTTAATTTCTGTACGTAACAATTTTTTGGAAACACTTTTGTTCCAATATTTCCAAAATTACATAAATAAAAATGCTTTTAGATTAAGGAGAATGTCTTTTTTGATTTTATGTTAGATGTCTACGTGAGTTTCTAATAAAGCTTTTTTTTTGCATTTTGCATCATTAGTTAAAATATTATGTAATCGAACAGTCTTAACTATTCTGAAGTATATTTAACTGTCCTCAGTTTCTATCAATTTTGGCCCATTTACAAATAATAATATTCCTACATGAACTAGATTTGGTTTAATTTTAATTGACTCATCAACAGGTGTTCGTTTCAAAAATTTAAATAATTCAATATGACACACTACTTAGATATTCCACACAGCTCAAACATGCTATTCTACAACTGAGCAATCACTGACAGTAGATTTCAGAAAAATGTAAAACCCAGCTTTTGTGTGACACTTCAGTACACACAAGAAAGTGCAGCAAATACAAACTAATTGTTAATTCACCTTACCAAGGTATTGCATAGTATAATACACAAGTCGATTACTATGGAAAAACTTAGAGCAAACTTGATAAAGCAGATACGAATCGCTTAATAATGCGACATAAACTGCAGATGGAGAACCACGGCATGGTAGATGTACGAGGTATGTGAGAAACGTAATGAGACTGATTTCATACTAACCAAAGTTTTTATTTTTTTCAAACAACAATGTTATCCCCTTCAAAGTAGTTCCCTTGGGCAGCTATACACCAGCGAAGTCGTTGTTCCCACTCTTGGCAGCAGCGCTGGAAGTCTTCAACTGGTATGGCTTTTAACTGGTCGGTCACAGTCTTTTGAATGTTCTCCAGAGTTCCAAAATGACGTCCATTTAGGACATGTTTCAATTCCGGGAAAAGGAAAAAGTCACAAGGACTCAAATCAGGTGAATAGGGGGGGATGAGGAACAACAGTAATGCGTTTTGAGGTCAAAAATTCACTGATGGAAATTGCTGTGTGACACGGAGCATTGTCATGATGTCTGTCAAAATTTGATGCACGGTGAAAGTGTTTAAATTTAACTATTCACTCATCATCCTTATTGTTAAACGACGGTCTGATCTCACAAGAGCCCTCACACGTTCAACGTTTTCATCAGTTTTTGAAGTTGAAGGTCTCCCTGAGCGAGGTTCATCTTCAACGTGTTCTCGGCCGTCCAAAAAATGATTTGTGCCAGCGGAAAACTTGTGCTCTTGATAAGCACTGTTCCCCATAGACCTGTTTCAACTTTTCAAAAGTCACACTCGCGGATTCACCAAGTTTAACACAAAACTTTATTGCACAACGTTGCTCTAAATTCCGATGCTCCATTTCTGTAACACACAACAAAAACACAACTTCACTGATGGCGCTGTCAAAAATAATGTGTTAGCTGTACGGAGTTGTAACTCGGACTGAGGAAGTGGAAGCGATAAACAAACCGGTTTAGCACAGGCCGGTAGACACAACGTTACCAGATCTCCCGCAGTGTTGCCAGTCTCATTACTTTTCTCACACACCTCGTAGATCACATATTCGTGTTGGTTTTGTGCAAGATGTGTAATGTCGAGTTTGTCATAAGTAACAGTCACTATATGCAATACTTTCTTCCAGTAAGAAGATTTTTGAAACGTTTTTCCTTGCAAGTTTGCTATCGTCGAATCAAAATATAATCTATTGTTCGTTCAGCTGAAAAAATCTGTTTTTCTGCTTTCCAAGGTAACAAGGTCTATTCATCAAATTCATTCAGATCCTTGACTTCCTACAAACTTTACTTTTTATAAGAGCAAACAGTAACTGGAACATTGTAGCTTTTGTAGAAGTCACTAGTAGTTAGACTACTCGACATTATATATTAGAAGATTCACACGACACCAACAACTTCCTTTGTTAAATTGAATTACCAACTTTTGCAAAAGACTGTCTTTAAAAGAACTATTCTTAACCCTTTTTAAGTTTCAACAGTTCATAAAACTATCGATAATAAAGACTTCTAAAATAGTAGCCAGGTATGAAAAAGTGAACCAATCTGGGTAGGCTGCAAAAAGAAAAACTTACGCCGCGTCGATGATTTGTTTATTTCTTTCATTTCGTAGGCTAAACCAGGAGTTCTCAAATCTTTGTATGTATGCCTTCTTTTGTAAGGTTAATAGTACAACTGTGTTAAACGCTGAGCTACACAGATTGGTTTACTTTTTGATGACTCATTAGGTAAAGTACAGTAGCAACCCTTAATTGTTTATAAGATATAATAAAGCAAAGAAGTTTTAAAAAATAGTTTTTATCTTATTGTATGCTAATGATTCTGGAGGCTTACTTTAAATACCTACACAGGTACCACTAACGATATAATAAACAGAGAAATAGGCAATACAAGTATTTTTAATCTATTTAATAAATAGATTTCGACAAATGAAAATTTGAAATTTTCCAGTCTAATTAAAAACTGAAAAAAAGAGCGATGAGAACGAAAATACGTATATTTTCGTTCTACTAACCTGCGGTATGCTAGTGTGATATTTGAGTTGCCTAACCTTCCTTTTGAAATTATGCAAAGCATTTTAACACAAATAAAAACCGTGTTACTCTACATTCACTTTTTTTAAATTTAGAATAAAGTACTAAAATATTTATAAAATAAAAATGTTAGCAAAAATAACATTGTTGAAATAGATACGTATGAATGTATTTTGCAATATGGAAAAATAACATTTTCATAATAATTATAATTATTTATTCAATAGTTTTACAATAACGATACGTATCTCAAAATTGCAATATAAATATTAAAGTAATGTATTGGTGAAATATGAGAAGACTCAAACAAAACATTTTTTAGATTTTTGGAATAAATAACTGAATCCCTTTTTTGTGTTTTGAAAACAAAGCTTATACCGAGTACTTTTTTGTTAATAAACAAAAGCTTTTATGATTCCGCTTTTTTGCTTATCATGGATTTATCTCGCAAACGAATAAATGCATTAATCAAACGCCATTAGAGCCTGATAAACAGGAATAAAAAGTAGAATAGCAAACATCATCGTCACACACTGCTATTATAATACCTAACTGATTAATTACACAAAATTACATAGTAAAGCGGGTAAATTAGTTTGCTTTAACCATGTATAGATGGAGTGTCAGTTACGCTTTTGTTTCCACGTCAAATTGAAACTTTTGTTTTTATTGTTTTAAAGTTATTTTAATTAAATACCACCTCAAAGTTAAATATTTTTCCGTTTTTTTTTCCTGAAAACCTGTAAGAATTGCTTATAAGTCAAAAGTTACTTCCTACTTTCATCAGTTTGTTTATATTTATTACACTAGACAGCGCTGAAAAATGACCCTGTAATGCATACAAATTGGACCACATTCTCAAGAACTCCATGTACGGAAAAAATAAGGACCCTTTCATGCAAATCTTGCTTATAATAATTTTTCTTCCGGAAAGAGACGGATGATAACTTATAGTCTACACCTCGTTACCAGTTTTATTATTATCATTATTATTATTATTATTATAAAATATTGCTGGCAGAATTGAAAATTATTTATTGGTTTTTATGATAGCTATAATCTTACGTCATAAAATTTAAAAATATTTGGTTTGCTTCGAAAGTTTTGTTGTGAATTATAGGTCAGTGCCTTTTGGCGAGTTTTCAAATTCCATAAATTATAATTCCAAGTTTCCATACGAACTTTTCACGCACATGGTTACGTATGTATATCGAAATCTTCAGTAAAAAGGATACAAAAAGCAACACGCACACACGCACATATTTTTAACCTTTTGATGTCGAAACTGATTGATTATATAGGTAATTTTGCGTACGTGCGTATTGTTAGCGATCTTTTTTAGGATGGAAGGTTTAAAATTTCATGCGGCTACAGTGTCGTATCAAATATTTAAAAATGAGTTTTGGAAGTAGCGTGTTTTGCATGTTTCGAAAGAATATTTCGGTGTTACCGATGAATAATTTAACGTTTCGTATAGGAGTGCATGGAAAATCGATCACTATTAATGAAACATCAGAATTTGAGTATCTCTATGGAGACGATGAATGTTTTCGAATATTAACTAGGCCCAGTATTGAGATCTGCATAATTTAAGCGACTGAAAAGTTATTTTCGGTATGGATATTGTCCGAACAGCAATTATTTTAAATAAATTTGTTCCTAATGCAATTGGTTCGTGTTTTAATCATGTTTTTGATTTGTGAAGTCGTTATTTTGAATAACAAGAACAAAACTGAAGAGGAGAAATTTGATCGATAACGAGATTTCGTCCGTGTTATTATGCAGAATGAAGTTGAGATACTTTTATTGGACATAGTAATATGTAGCGCTTTTGATGGAAAAGTAATTTCTGTCTTTGACATATTATTATGACATTAGATACAGTTATTGTTATATTTTCTCTTGAAATGTTATGTTTGTGGCTTTTGATTCCTTTTTAGTGGTCTTTGTTGAGTCTCACAAAAAAATAAAATTATTTTTGTTACTTACTATTAAAACAACAACAAAATCATCACTACGTACATAATTACATTGTAGCAAAATTAATAGTCATGTATAATTATCATTTTAAAGACAAATTTCTTGTTCGCCTAACTGGTATATGTCTTCTATTCCCTTTTCTTATAAATTACATGTTATTTGCCTTTCAAATTGCAGGTTTTACCTTGAAATTAAAATATAAATTGTATAACTGAAATCTCTTCAGTTGTACTAAAGCAAATTTAAGATAAACCAAATTTATTTGGGGGGCGAGCACTATGCAACTCGCCACTTTTCCTCAGATAAGTGAGAGTTTTCTTCATTGTTATCGCATTTCTTAATAATTTCTTATATCCATAACAGGACAATGTGGTGGAGGCTTCAAAATGCAAATTTTCTAATAACTCAAAATATATTTGCGTAGTGTTACAAAAACGGTATCACTATGTTATTGATGTTTATTAGCCATTTGTGTTTGGGAATTCGTTTTACCTAAGACTATTTAGTTTTTGCACAATGGCTCAAAGATTTCCATGTCTATAGCTTGCTATGATTAAATCTAAAATCAAGAAAGAAATAGGTTTGAGTAGAGCTAAGAGTAAATGCCTACCATTGGGTATTAGAAATACGAATCTGTTTTAGTGTTCTAGCCCAGTAACAGTATTAAGATTACTTTGGGTTGTTAATTGTTTTTCTATGACGGAAGTTTCTCTATTTATGTAATGCCTTTTCCGAAAAGCACAACATGCATAGATGGCATGCAGTGACACTTTGAGATAAGAAGATTATTTCTTTGAAAATTCTACAACAATGAAACTTGGGAGGTGTTTCAATGTTTCTATAATTTGCTATTTTGCTTTTTCCATTTTCTACTCTATGTATACCTTTCCTACCTGTCATTTGATGACTTTGATGTCAGGTGTGGAAGGTTGTGTATTAAGCAGTTCTGATCCAAAAAGAATATTTGGCCAAGTGAAAAAAATGTCCACTTTCATTTAAATTTTCTTTCCGCTGTTCTTGATCACTATAGTATAATTCAATCTAGTTGATCAAGAAAATCAAAATAAAGGTATCTGTATTAATAGTCATGATCATCAGCTTTGTTGGTCTTCGTAGACGTAAGAGCGACACAGATATGCCCAAAAACCAAATTAGTTTATTTAGTCATTTGTCGAAGTTCTCTAGTCACCTTTTTATAATTGTAATTTCGAATATACAAACAGCCAAATATGAAACGCCAAGATATAGGCTAGAAATTTTCAAATGTTGATATCGGGATATCATGGGTAATATGATGGGCACTTAATAGTACATTGTTTAATGCTAAATAAAGTGAAAGAAGAAAAACAAGTGGGCTCTTGTACTTATACAGCATGGTGCATAAGCGCTTCCATCATCATGCTGTTAGTTTTGAACTGTTGACTGTTACTTCTTTTTTGGTAAACTGCAAAAAAAACAGAAAGAAAAGATTTGCTACTCATAATGCAATAGACAAAAAGTTTTTTCTTTTGTTTTCTTTACCAATATTTCATCCTTTAAATTGTTTTTTAAATTTTTGTATGCATGCTATGGAATACGTAACAATAAATTTCAAAATTTCTAATTTTGCATCTACCATAAAAAATATGTTCTTCTCAATTCTCAGTAGAGTTTATTGCAAATGTAACAAATTTCTGCAAACTATGTTGCAATTTCAAAACGGAAAATTATAAAACAGTAATAACAAACTCGCTCCAACATTCATAAACTACTCAAAACATGTCAGTTGTGAAGAAAAAAAAATCATATTTGATGTTTTTCGTTAGCACAAAAAGCTTTTCCGAATTTAATAATTCCACGCTATGTAAATCTGCTTAAAATGTTACTTCAGACGAATAATGTTGAGTTTTCTATTTTTCTATATGTAATGAAAATCCACTATTGCTTTTTGTTTTTCGGTAAATATGAATATAACGATGTAGTTTGCAGGAAAAGTATAATATTTCACACTGTCATTAAATAAGATATCCTTTCCGATAATGTTTATCAATAAACCAGTATAGATATCGAATGCTGTCATTATCTTCTAAAAGATAAAATAAATAGAAAAGTTTAGATATGAAAACCAATATCGAACTGTATATGTTATATAAATGTGGAAGAAACCATTTTCTATTGTTGAGGGGAGTTGTGTCACAATAATTTGAAAATTTATTATAATAATTTTATTTTGACCTTAATTTTTTTCTGAATAGAAACTAGAGTTTGTTTTTCTAATATTGCAATTTTTTTGAATTAATACAAGAATTTAATTTGTTTTTATTTTAAAGAAGCTCAATATTCTATCGTTTCAAGTTTCATTCTACTAAATGTTTGTAGGTATTTGCTACGTCAACGTTGAATTCGTTACAAATTGTAACATTTCTACATTTCTAGAACTAGTTGCATGCTTTGCTACGTATCACACTGGAAATTAGAGGCAACCCTGCGTTTGTGGAAGAAATAGCGTTTGGATGAACATTTCTTGCTGCTACACGAATAGGGAGATTTATCTAATAGTAAGTTGCAAAGGGCACAACTTTTTCTGGATTTTATCTGTTTGTGAAGAAGTGATAAAATCCAGAAAACGTTATACTCTTTGCATCAGATCTGCAAGTACTTAGGTTATATGTAACTGGACTTCCTTATGGTTTCATAAAATTAAATTTTGTTTATTTATAAAGAGTTTGTACTAAACCATTCCTTGAGTGATACTTCTCACTTATGTTTACGCCCATATAAGTTGGAATTGAGTGGAAATAAATACTTCAGATGTCCAATGAAATTTGCTTCATCAGTATTACATTGCTCTGCCAATTTCTTGTTGTTTTCGTTGTCTCTGATGTAAAATTAATGAAGTCGCTTTGCTTACAAACATAGATGAACCCTAAAACCAACCAAACTAGAGTTAACACTTTGATCTGATAAATCTCATTTAATTCAGGCCTATAAAGCCGAAAGGATTGTTCTGATTTTTGAAAAATTGTTTTCGTCGCCTCACGTCATTCTTCTATTCTGAACTGCACGTTTGTTGTATTTAGTTTTATTTACTATTACAATCTTGATCCCGTCGGGCATTACAGCACTTTCATTGTTGAAGATTTATTTGTATTAGTCAATCACAACAAGATGAGCTGCACCATGTACACATTACCAAGCTGCTTAACTTGTCGTCTTCTATAGTAATGCTTTCTGTAGCATTGCCAAATATTGTCTTTATTATTATTTAACATTTTTCATAGCTATTTCGAAAGTGCAAGTGTTTAAACACTATTTGGGCAAGCCCATCCCACCATTACAGAAATAATGTTCAAATCTGAATAATGTCAAAATCCCTCCAGAACATGTTAAGAAGAGCTCATCTCATACTTTATCAGATATGCATTATCTATGAATAAAAGATGCTTGGAAATGAGTGACCACTCAGGATTTATGTACGAATAGATAAGATTAGAAATGCGACCCTTCTAGGGGCGCCAAACTTTTTTGGGAGCCTACTTAATTAAGATTTGTAATAGAAACTAAAATTTTCTTCGGAATGGTTTTCAGGGTCTCCTCATGAGCGTATTACAGAAACGAGCCAGAAATTATCCAGAATCTTAAGTCTCCATAAGAACTCAAGATTCTCGAAATGCTAGGATCATATAAAGGACATGCGTCTTCAAGAAGATAAGATTTTACAACCACCTGGAAACCAAAAAGGGCTTAGGTCTTTCTCATTTTGCGACTGTGGATACTCATAAATGACTCAGAAACCCAGAAAGAAATAATGGATAGATCTAGCTAATACATCTCATCAAGATTCGCTTCCTGAATGCGAAGGTTGCGTTTAAGAATCAAAAACTTATTAGGAAATTATCAGTTTTAGTTAGAAGATAATAATAAATCTTCAAACGAATTACGAATCCTCATAAACTTTTTCATACATTGTCTAATAGACTGACTAGGAATAGGAATTGGCGCCATCGTCAAATTCGCCTTTCCTGTTTCACATTTCACCTCAAGCACATTATAGCATAGGCGCAAAATTGCTACTCGTATCAGACTCACAAATTTCTCAAATTTTAAATACCATATTTATTATCTTCGCCTACAACTTGTATGGGAGGGCGAAACGGCCTCTTTCATTTCAGATACATGACCCTCTGTAGCAAGCCCAAAGTTAAACAGTTTTGCTACTTTTAAATGCTATTGATTATAAGCCAGATCTGTTCAAGACAGGGCTAAAGCGGGCTGAGATGAACATCGTTCTATTGAAATTTTAGGAAATCACAAGGAAATGAGACAATGATCTTCGAAGGGTAACATTTATACGTCAAGATCAATCGCATGCAAGATATTCAATGTGTTGAGAAAATGTTGTCAGTGTGAGAACGTAGTTCAAGTATTGATCAATGACAGTTCATGTTTAAAAGGAAAACAAAGGAATTTCTACAAATTTATTTGCTTTTAAAAAATATAAGCTTCCTAGTTCTAAGAAAATATTAATTTGGCACCTAACGTGGAGGCATGATGCAACAGTATTTTGATCAGTGTAAACTTTAATAACCTAATAAAGATTCAAATTGTTCATGAAAGATTAATGAAGTTCTACGTTAATGTTAATCGGAAGTTGAATCCTAAACTTATTTCCATTAACGAAATAGCTAAATCATACATACTAGATTCTGACAACGCTTAGGCTCTTCAATAGTCAATTTTCTGGGCTGTCAGATTTTGTGACAAGCAATTTTTCAATAAAATGAAAATATAATAAGCAAACATACAAGTACTTACGGGCCATTTATTTTTAAAATGTTAAGTTTAGCTTCAGGCTTCTTTACCGTAGAGCGTTTTTCTTGCCTCTTTTGGTATTTTTTTAATTTCGATGAGAAAGCAGATTTCTCAGATTTCTTAAAAATCTAAAACTAGTTTTATAAAAACAAGCACCTATTACATAGTATAAAATGTTACTGGACAATTTTTTAATTTTAAAATTGAAAGGGGGTTAGATAAGTAATATGCGTTCAGTAGTTCTCACCAAAAATGTTAAACTTGAACTAGTCAGAATATAAGTTTGTTTGCTATAAGAGGGTAAAGTTAAGTTAGGGTGGATTAAGACATAAAGTTATTATGATGCTCGTCTTTCTACCCCAAAGTTTATTGAGGGTCTCTATTTCTAATAAAGCGCACTTTAAGTTGGTTGCCATAACTGTCAGCTTTCGTAACGCGATATTATTAGAGTGTTGTTATAATACAAAAACATTTTTCGTTGCTATCGATTACCTGCTATAATAAACACACCTATTAAGTTTCTTAATTAATTCATAGTGCTAAGTACACCTTATGAATTTAATTGCACTTACGTCAACCGAATACGCACCGACAAGGGCATGTCTAATCGTAGTGGGTAAAGTAAATGAGGCTATAACTACTTATTTGTAAAGTAATTTAAGTCAGTCGCTTTTAGAACATATATTATGGGTGAGACGGCACTCCAGACTTGAAACCATGGAGGTGCTTGGGATAAAATGAAACACTCGCTGAAGTCGCGGGTGGAGCCGGCTAATGTTCGCGAGCTATACAAAGTTTGGCCATCAAATAGATTTTTATGTCGTCTCGAAACATAAACCCGGAGAGCTCGTTGTTGATGTTTAACAGGAAACTGGCGAGGTCCTGCTCATAATTACAGGAAACCACCCTGAATAATGGGCTCCTCCAATGTTTGCTTTTGTTCTATTTGTGAACAAACTCGCCATCACAAATTTCAGAACTGCATAATTGCCAAAGTGCAACTAATAACTACGGTGTCGTGTACAAATAATGCATTTAGTAAGGAACTTTTCTAACAAAGAAATCCCTAGGGCGCAATGCATTTTACTGTGTAGTGTTTCTAAGTGCGGGGAAAGAAAAAAAATTACAACAAAATAGTCAAGAAATATATCCGGGAATTATCTTGGAAATTGTATGCCTTCAAGTTGTAAAGTTTACTAGAATTGCATTAAGTTTCTGAGCTGTGTAGAACTATTTAACGTCGTTTATTTGTAACAATGAGTAAAACGAATGAGTAGAGATTTAATTGTTCGTACAAAAATGTAAAATATGAAACTACTTGCATATTAGACAATTTGCTGGTAGGTTCAAACCATGTCATAGTTAAGTCTCAAGTCATCTGCGGTTTCAGAAGCATATCTAGACCATTCAGTTCCTTTTTTATATATTTATTTCTTTTTGATCTTTCTAACTTGTTGCAGTAAAACTCGCATCTACAAGGTAAATATGAAGTTATCGAGATTTTGGTTCTAACTCTGTCAAATCCGTAGGCGCCAGTCATTGTAATTTATTGTTTAGGCCACAAAAAGTTCTTCGATTCAACCCCTCAGATTTATTTATGCCCAAATTAGAACTTCTAATTTGGTTCACTGAAAACGAGGCTATTATAGCTTGCAGAGAAAGGTTGGATTTATTTAAAGTTAGATTAGTTTTAGTTTGAGAAACTTTGCATTAAGCCAAACAATCACACGCGCGCCAATGTGTCAATATCATATACAAGTGCTTTAAGAAGTTTTTATATTTAATCTGTAGACATCTTACTACATAAATAATCTGAGAATAGATCTCGAGCAAGAAGTCTTGCTACTGACATACGCTACCTATACGTGTGTTTAACATTTATTTTCAATCCCTTTTTATATTGCAATCTATACTAGTATTTTAATGGTTTACTTTTCATATATAATTGAATTTAATTTGAGAATCTTTCTTTCCTTCAATTCTGTATTAGAATTTCCAATATTTAACAGTAATAAAACTCTTAGCTTGATTATTATTTCACGTAAAGTTCAAGCGAATCTGGCATTTTGTCAATACTACAGTGCAACAATAAAACTAGACAGTACTTTGAATTTATCAATAAATTACGTCTAAACTTTACGTCACTAGAACCCAAGTATTTTATTATTTTAAGCTCTGCTTAAAAGCAGAACTCTATTTATTGCTGCAACTTAAATAAATCATCGCCTGCTCTATTTCAAAAAGTTACATTAATTTACTATCAGTTAATATTTTTATTTCAAGGTAGATAGAATCTGAGTACAGCAATCTAAAGCAGAATAACAAAACTTAAAAAGGTTATCACGTTTTATAATGGCAATCGTTGCTGATCCTGGAAAAGCTTTTCAAATAACGTCAGCGATATATTTGAAAATAACAAACACAACTGACTGAGTGGTATTTTAAAACAAAGAGAAACTCTGATATTAGTGTTAGTTTTCATCATTTTTGCAGCTGCACACTTGTGAAATATAGACATTGCACACAATCAGAATTAGTAAACAGTCCATTGTATTACTACCACAGTAAACTTCAAAGCGACTGTGATCATTTTCATTTTATTCCTGAATCAAACAGATGAACACAACTATTATTGCATAACTTCGAATATACTTGTCTAACTCAATATTATTTATTGGTATCTCAACCTAATTGTCCGCATGTTGATACAATTACAGAATTTAATTTAAAACCATAGTCGACACTCGCTTTGCATATGCATGAATGATCTTTAAAGACTTTATACATACTATCACTTCATTAGGTTAGAATATCCGTTTGTCAATTGAAAAACAAGAACATTGAGTTAAGCCACTGTTTAATCAGTCCAAAGCTCATTTTGAATTTTATTTGATCACTAATGAGCTTTTTAGTTCAAAGCATTGGTTGTACGCTCCTCAAAATAACAGAAACGGCCATTAGCCCAGTGAAATTATGTCCTGTTGGGGATACAACTATATGTTACGGTGGAATATACTTACTTAGCTCCTACTCTTTGAGTCGGAGTTCAACTCAATGTTTACTGAAAATGCCTCTAATCAAATTTTGCTGATAGCACTGTTCATGTAACTTCACTATCACTCTTTATTATTACGAACTCTACTTTTCTAAAAATCAGACGTAAACAGATCGACAACCTTTGACAACTTATATTTTTTCTGACATTATACAATAGCCAATACATCAAAATTGAAAGTAAATAACATGACTCAATTGATTAGCATAAAGCACAATACATTCATCATTCATCATAATTACTAAAACTTCACTTAACAAATTGTTAGTTTCACTGATTCACAAACTTTAAATAATAATAAAATTATAATGCTCCTCAAATTCACTGCACATCTCATGGACCCGCAACAAGGTTCAAAAATGGGGGCTGCCTTTCAAAAATGAGTGAAGTTCTGGAAACTGTTTTAATCACTCAAGTAATAATCTGAGTTTGCCCCGATTTCTGAGTGGAACTTCAGCCTCGACATTTTCGAACTTCTTCCGATTTTTCTCAAATTCCTCCGAAATAATGTAGAGCAGTAAATTCTGCGTCGATTCAGTACCAACACTTTACGATTTGATCAAATGGTTTTGTAGAAAAGCTACGTCAGAAAACGCCACTTTTCTGTCTTGAAGCTGAGCACTTCAACGCTAAGCAAGCTGCTGAGTGTTATTTTTTCACGCGTCCCAATAACATGAACTCTCATTCTTCCATTTCTTTATTATTCAAATCATCGTGAAGGTTTTTTCTTCCTTCTTCCAAAATGTCATTATAGTCTATGTCGCAGTCATCAGAATCGGGATTTCAGTTTGAACGTTGGTGCAAGTTGCATAGTTTGCAAATGGTGGTACACTTCATGCCATTTTTCCTGCAGGAAGAATCTCCATGGCACCCTTTAGCACATGTGCAGCATATGGTTTTCAAGAGCTCCTTGGGTGCTGCTTCTTTAGTAGTGGGAACTGGCAGGAGGCCCAATTTCAAAGTCTTCCAGCCTCATTGCAGTGGGTCCAGTGGGTTGTTTTTTCACGCTTGCATCTCCAAATACGTTCTCAGGGAATTCTGTCGAGCAGCTGCTTCTGTAGGAAGCAAAGAGTCGAAGTTGAACGATGTCTTTATTAAAAAGTTTTCAAAGATTTCATAGTGTAGCACATTTAATGGCTTCTTTGTTTTATTTGCACAATACACGGCTGCTATGGGCTTCTGTCCCGCCTCATAAACCTCGTCAGCAGTAGCATTGGATTTGCTGAATACCTTTGTTGATTTCTGCAGGTTGTTGTTTGTCTGCAAGCCTTGAGGAGTTTCAGTTTTCCTTTACCTAAAAAAAATGGTCTTGCAGTCACAGTTAGTTTCGGAGGAATTTGAGAAAAATTGCGAAAAAGTCCGAAAATCTCGAGTTTTTTTCAACCTTATGGCGGAAGCTCCGCTCGGAAATCGAGACAAGCTCAGATTATTCACATCAGAAACCTACTTAGGTGATTAAAATAGTTTCTAGAACTCCATCCATTTTTGGAAGGAAAAACTCTAATTTACCTAACCTATATAGGCAACAAAAATGAGAGTTGCCTATACCCAAACAAGTGCACGTGGAAAGCCTTCTTTCTATCTAAAACTATTTTACACCCGTGTAAGTAATTGTCAAGCAATCTTAAACGATAAAAGATGTTATGTCAAACGACTTTATTTTGAGTAAAACTTATATAAATTTGTATAATTTGAAAATGTATGAAAGTCATGTTCTCGGCGTAATGGCGAAAAGAAGAGAAGCTGATTGGGGCCTTATGCCTTAGCAGAAGTACGTAACTGGATGTGTGAAAATTTGATTTTCTAGAAGAGATTTTACTCCATCATCAAAAACGAGAAGCGACTTTTGTAATTAAAAGAAAATTCATTTTTTGAAATACATGAAATATCCAATTGCAAAAGATATTCAAAATTAAAACAAAAAAACAGTGTTTTGATTTATCTAAGCATCTATTTTTGTACAAATTTCTTAAGACATATTCCTATTCTTCATCAATAAGGGGTACAACTAAGTTAGATAATTAACTAACTGTTTCACCATGAAAGCACTTTTAATGAGTCAGATTTTGTGAAGAAGTATTTGTTAGCCAGCATCATATTAGTAAACCTTCTTATTGTCGATTTCGCAAAAAAAAACTATTTTTGGTTATTGATTTTTCTTTTTGGAAAACCTCAGAAGCAATTATGTCTGTCTTAGTCAATAAGGCAGTAAATTCAAATTTTCATTTTGCCAAGATTTTATTTTCTCGCCTTATTATGCCAAATACAAGACTTTTACGGATTGCTTTTGGAGTTTTCCAAGAAACGTAGCTAATTATCAAAAATAACGTTTTTTCAGAAATCGACAATAAAAAAGTCTACCATATGATTCCAACTTCGTGGAACGTGCTCCGATAGTTAAGATTGTACTGCCTGTAAATCAGCAAGATGAATGTTACACACCGCTGATACACGTCACGAGATTCGACATACCTTAGGAATTTTAGTCTGCATTTCTGCAACGCCATTATGTAACTTCCATAAACACGATGGTGTTCGGAACGGCATACATGTACATATTAAACCTAATTCGTCGACCCCAAAAAGTTTACCCGTTAAAATATTTTTTTCTAATGCTGCACTCGAGATTCTTAGAATGGCTCTATGAAAAAGTTAAAAATATGTTTTTAGACCCTAATCTTCCTAACATTAAATGCAGTCCTGGTTTCTGAAATTGTTTTGATAACATAGTTGTTGACATTACCATCTAAATGCATATTAAAATCAATGTCTTGGAAAGCTATTTAGAACTAGTAACAACATCACAATATTTTTCACTTCTGCTTTGTGGTTTGTAAGTAATGCACCCAAAGATTTTTTAAAGAACTTAAAGTTATACTTTCCAGGTTTACTACAGAATTTGACATTAGCAATAAACAATGTTTCGGTGTTCACAGTATCGTTCACTTTTATTGTCTAAAATGAGTCTTGTGTCCTATTTATATCAAATCTGTATGTAAATACTATTAAAAACTATTTGAAATTCACACTGGTAAACAGCCTTTGTTAGCGATAGATAATAATGTGGTATTTAGGATGTGTATATGAAATTCACAGTGGTGAAAAGCTTGTAGATAGTAGCTCACTATCTTGTTGTCAATAATAATGAGATAAGGCTATGATATAGTGATATTATCATTGTGCAACAGCACATTCCACATTGTATTATCGTAGTATATTGTGGAATTCCTGTAATGGTCTACGAGTAAACATGGCACCTTGTCAGGTGTTTTCTTTAACAAATAAAATTTGCTATTTCATAGGAATATGAATGTCAGGACGGAAAGTATCAATAACGATCGCTTTTGTAACAAAAAGAAATTAACAGGTGACAAAAACAAAAAAAAAACAAATTAATAAAGAAACTAAGTAGCAATATAATAATTAATAAACAAAAAAGATAATATAATTACAATCGAAGTAATGTAAATAAAATAGGCCAATCAGTATATTATTGTAACTTTCAATTCTATATAAAATGACATTCATCTTCACGTATTTTTATTAAAAGAACCGGATGATTTTTTCCTACGTTTATTTTCCACCTTTTTCGACTTTCAATCTTGTAAATGATTCAACATATACCTGAGTAGGTCAGTACATTATTTACGCCAATCCTTCTTCATCGAATACCATTGAAATTCCTGTCTAAACCCTCAGGCAACATCTCAACAAAATTTTAATAAAACAAAAAAAGATGGAACTCATTGATTTCTTAAAACTTCAAGTAGCACTTCATGCAATTCGAGGAATTTTTATTGCAGCCAGTATACTACGTGTACATATTTCTGCGGCTAAATACGTAAACGTTTTAATAGTTCGACATTTATTCACACAGCACGTTTGTTGCCTTACTTTCTTATGTTAACAAACCTAATTTAAATCAACGTTTTAAATGAACAAACAAATTCCTTTTCTTTACACCAACCCTTGTTTGCACTTCCATCAAAATTGTTACTAAAATTTAATGATTATTCAGTACGCGTTCTTTTTTACGACTTTTTGCATGGAGAAATCCATCGAGAGATACCGGAAGTCGGGTTAAAGTTAATTTTGTGTTCGGTGTTAGTTCATTCGGAATAATGAAGATGTGGAGTTTTTTCCCGCTAATGTGAAATCTGCAAAAGGTTTAAACACGACCCTTTTTCTTCACGTTTGATACTAAGATTAAGGTTGAAATGTCACGCCAACTGTTAATTTTGTTGTCACTTTGGTGCGTAACGCTTACCTAACATTTTTCAACTCCCGAAAAGTTGTTTAATCCCGGTGAGGAGACTAGCACGGAATTTTTATGTAGTTTTGCGACAGTTACGGGGTAAAATTTTAATCTAGTTGGCTTTATGTTTTCATTTTGAAAATATAGTCGCTTTGAATGTTTTTAATTTCGGACGTTTTCATGACTCCACGCTTCATTGTGTCGAAAATACGACGGGGCGTATATTTCAGTGTCGTTTCATTTACGCACTTTACAAAAACCGATAAAGTGTCTAATCTTAACGTACAAATCAGACCATCAATAGTTGCATAAAATTTTTTATAGTTTTTTCTTTTAAGCAACGTTTGTTTAATTAAACCAAACAAAGAGAACGTCTACAGAGTACTATCAAATTTGATAATTATATTTCTTAACTGTAAGCACCAAATATGATATCAAGTCTGTAGTTTATGGTAAAATAAAACAGCTACAAAGATTTTTACTTTTTTATAAGCAATTTTAATTTTTGGTTTGCAATCCTAAACCGACTATAGTTTAAGGTTGTACAATACCGAGCTGTTGACTTAAACTTAGATATAATCCACATTATATCAGTTATGATTGGAAGATTTTAGTGTTCATCACTGAATTGGCTATACTTCGCATGATTTTGATATACGAGGTGTCATCAAAATTTACTAATATACGGATTGTTACAAATAGTTATAATAATAAATAAAAATAATTTTGTGTGAAATGCCTAATTTCTAATTGAAATAGCAAATGGTACCTTTAATCTTTTTGAAAACTATCCATCTACATTGAACCAAGTTTTCATTAATTTTTCACTGGTCTCAAGTTAGTTTGAAACTAAAATTCTTTCTATGCTAAGTTTTTTCAGAACTTTCCACCTTGAATTGTTCCGAGAACGTTTCGTGATCTACTAAAACATTGATATTACATCGACAATTGTCAATGTAATGTCAATACTGGGTCTATGCTTATTAAATAGTAATTGTGGAGTAATGATGTATTACAGAATTGAAATAGCTCAAAGTCAAAAATCGTTCCCTTCCCCTAATTGATATCAAACTGAAAAGATATTTCGTCCTTCTGGCCGACCCAGAACAAACATGAAGCTTTTCTAGTGTACGAGTACTGCAGATTTTATTCCTTCCTCCAATCTAATACACTCAAAAGAAAAAATTGCAAATTAGGTTTTTTATCATTATAGCCGCTGCAAGCTAAAACCAAAAACTTCTCCAGTTTTTTTGTACTCTACAGAAGCGTCTGTTAAGCTTTAGTTCTGTGTAGTAAGTTAAGTGGTTTTTTGGTCCCACATAAATGAAATTGCGCTAGGTCAAATTCATTTTTATAAGCAAGTTCACTCTCCTGCCTCCATAGATAAAGTCCATATAAGATTTAGGTCAGAGTTTTGCAACAGTACAAAACAAGCAAAAATCTATCTGTTTCTCTTGGCGCAATTTTAAACCAAACAGACTGGAACGTTGTCTCACTAATAACCAGAGCTGGAGTCCTATTTTAGCCATTTTTTTACTATCTGTCGTATTTATTTTTCTGTCTATTTTTGAATTAAGTTTCACTTTTCTAGAACTTTATGAACGTAAATGTTAACATCAATTACATTTAAAACAACGTTCTCAATATGCTACAAGTCACTAACCAAAGACTAAAGTGAGAAGAGAACCGAGAAATTAAGGAGATCCCAAGACGAATAAAGGCTTTGGTTCTGTAATAAAATCTTCTTATATAGGCTGGAATTCGGCTTTTGGTTTTTTTGCCCTGCCTGACTCAAGGCGTGTGTGTATGTAGCTAGCCATATTCAAAACACAACCGTCTGCTTTCTTCCGGGTAAAGTAGCCCACCTTGCTGCCCAGAGGTTACAAAATGTAATCCCCCAAAACCCTGGATATGGTTTTTGCTCAAGAATATTACAAAAATAATTGTGTACCATAGTGAAACGCCAAAAAAACTAGTTTGCCCATTTTGATTTCTTTCTGCCTAAAATACTTTTAGTGTGGACTAAATCCCATCTTTCAAGAAATGTATTTGCCTACCGTCTTTGCTGTTTTTTGTGTCTAAGAATCTCAACTTTACTAATAACATACAGTTAATCAAAGATGTTTCTCATAGCTAGAGCCAGTAATAATAATCAATCTTTATAGTTTTGATAAAATGGCAGTCCTGCAAGTTGTGTATTATTTAACACTGGAATTTATTATCAATTCGAAATACAAAACATTTATAGCTATGCTCATTTAAGCTATATAAATTGAACAAGAAATCTTGCATTGGATCAATAATCATTTTTCCCATAAAGTGGTCGATTTTAGCCTTCTTGGTCTTTTTCGGGCTTTGTCATCGTTCTTGGCTAAAATTAAATTGCAACAGTCTTTGGCACAGATGATATAAACAGAAACCAAGAGAGATTTCCTCCTGATTTTGAATGAATTCCATTCAATAATTATGACATAGACTACAAATTTTACTAATCAATTTTTCTGTTTGATACTTTTTGTGACGGTTTGTTCGTTTTAATTTTGTTTAACACATAAAGTGTTATTCAATATGATTGTGTAGGGATTTAAAAATGTTAAATTTTTTTCTTCTACTTCTACTTTCATTGAAAAGCATTAGTGCTCTAGAAAATTATTTTCGTTTCTCAACGATACAAAACAAAAACAAAGGCTTTCCCGGTTTTTGTAGATTTTAAAGGATGTTCCCTTCTCCTAACCAATATGTGATCAGTAATGACATAATGCTTATCAGTGCTATATTTAATATTTTTTTTAGTGCTTTTGAAGATAATTCTTCAAGTTTACAGAATACCGACAATTCAGAGGTGCAATTTCTTAAACACGACAATATGTACTACGTCATTTTTATGTAGATGTTGCATTTCATATGCAGTATTAGAAAGAAGACATTGCAAGGAAATCTTGCACAATCTCCCACTTGTTCTGATTGTGTTACTGCCGTAACGCTTCTTAACTTTTCGGTTTTCCTAAATGTACTATGTATTGCAAAAAGTTTCTATCGAATTTGGATTGCAAATTGTGGTAATTTTTCTTCTACGGCAGAAGGAATGCCGGTTTTTGTTTTGAAGAATAAAATTTTTTAATAATGAAACGTTACTAAAATCTTGGTTAATTTCTTGTTTTTAATTACATTTCATTTTCTCATTTTAGAAACTAGATCACTATAGTGGAAACTTGATTAGTATAGTTCAATATAATAAAATATAGAATTCTCTATAACATAATTTACTAGAAGGGTTGCGAGAAGTAATTAGTAAAAGCAACATCAATTACATGGTTGTTAAGATTTTCGAACAAAAAAATCCCGGTAGTAAATCGTGCTGTTTATCCTTTTTTCCGAAGGATTACCGGAAAAAACATCTGCAAACTGGCAATAATGGGCGTCGCTTTTTTCTTTCAGCCTGAAATATCTTTTAAATGAAACATAATAAATTGAAAAACGTTTTCGCATAAAATTATCCCATTCGTTTTTTTTTGTTCAGAATGTTATTCATTGCGATCATTAAATGCTACACGTGCTTTTATGCAAGGGTATACATTGATTTTTCAATAAATCCGCACCATTGGATTGACAGTCAGTCACAGACGTGCGTTTGGAGTTTATTTTTGTCGACGTTTTCGTAAAGAGGAGGGTGCGGTAAAAATGAATCACCGCGTTTTCCGGTTAAATGAGGTAAACGTGAAAATTTGCGAAAATTCGTACAGCTGCCACCGGGAAAGACTAAGTGGCGGGGCGGATTCCGGCAATCGAAGTACTTCCATTTCTTATTCTTGACTTTTTTGATCCCTAATTCAATATTCCAGAATGAAACTGCGCTTTCTTATCGTATGCAATTTACCGATAATGCTTTATCGCATCTTCAGTTCTTGGAACTCTCACGTATGCTGACTTTTTTGTTTTTGTTTCCATAAATACGGTAGGCTGCTGAATTTTTTCTCTAATTTTATCTTATCAAATAAGTATGATACAAGTGGTGTTTTTACTTAATGTTTCCTAGAAATTAGTCTATGGTCAGGATTACTTTTGGATTATTCATTATTAGTCATTATGAGGAAATCAAAGATAATGTAATCTGGATTTTAGTAAAAATTAAATTCAAGGATATCAACGTCTGGCAGTTTGTTTTTAATGAAAACTTCGAAAATACGATTAAATTTTGTTTTTATCAATTCTATTGCTTTGTTCATTAACTTTCAAGTCTTTTTAATTATTATTGGAAAACTGTATTAAAATGTAATAACAGGTACATGTAATTTAATTAACTAACAAAATTATCTACCGCATATGCTTTGAAAGAGAAGATCCATTATTGAAACAAAGGTTGCCTATTAGCGAAATTAGTCGTAGAAGACTAACCCTTGTAGCAAAACTCATCAAACTCCACTACTTATGCAAAACTCCAAAATTCTCAAGGCTGCGCGTGAAAGAAAGAATGTTGCCATCTATGAATTACCGGGGTACTTAGAGATGCGCGCGAGATGTTAAGAAAAAATAATTTTTTAACAATTTATCATTTTGTAATACCTAGTATGCGCTTGTTTGGATTTACATAGTGAAACTTTGTTTTTTTTAATTGTGTTTATCAAGTTTTTACAAAACTGCTGTGCTTTACTCTGCAAAGCCCCCTGCCATGGTTTTGTAACAAATAGATTTAAACAAAACTTTTCCCTAACAGTTGAAGTAAAACGTGAAGTATCAAAATGAAAATAAAACTGAAATGGACGTAGACGTAAACAATTTAGAAATTCAATGCACGTTCAGCTTATCAATTGGCTGATTGGCGTAAGAGACAAAAACAAAGCACTCATTGTTCTGGGCAAGCAGACAGTAATTTTGCGTGTTTTCATCTCAATCGTTTCAATATCGACTTAATACCTATCTACAAAGAATGTTTCACTACAAATCGTCTTTGTAACTTAGTACACCTTGATAGGACTCATACTGACTTCTTCAGGTTCTGGATGAGTTGTTGGGGATCCTGTACTGAATGATGCTACCTCACGTTTCTAATTTATAAGAAAACTGTTTTCATATGTGCTTTGGTTATGCAAATACTGCATACACATGCCAGAATTACAAAACGAGACATTGGTAATCCTTGGTTTACCGTGGAAGCTGATCCATTACTTTTTTTTATGGGATGACATTTGGATAAGCTACTGTTATATTAGATATTGTTCCGGGTGATCGAATTGTAGCTTTTCCTTATGATATTGACCCAATGAACTCTTTTATGAACGAACGTAATTACAAATTACAGCATCTGGAAGCCTTGATTACCTTCAAAGAATTATCGTAATAGCCTAAAGCAAATTTTGGTTCCTTTTCAGAAAGAATTTGAGGAAATAGTTATCTTAAGATAGTTTCTGATACAATGTTTGTTGTGGTATTCTTTGTATTATAACGCTTTATCCTCAACATAAGTTTGCCAACTGATTAGCTTGGTGCACTCTATTTGCGGTTACATTAAATAACTTTTTTATAGCTGATTGTTATACATTTGACTGAATTATTCTTTGCATGCATAAGAGACTTTTTTCAAGCGATAACTTTATTATATCCTGACAATTTGTTCATCGTAACAGTAAGTAATTGACGTTTTTCTTCTCAAATCTTATTAAACTCGTTGACATCAATCGCTAAAGATTGCTCCATTTAGCTTTTCAGTCAGTCACTGTCAAATAACTATTGTTAATATTCGATCATTGATCACCGAGTTAATTTAAAAGGTGTCCCTATCGAATAACTTCTATTAGTACTTGAATATCAACAGATTTTTACTATGTGCGTATTTTGATAAAAGCAGAGCTCTTTGTGTTTGTGTTATCGATATATTTTTAAAAATTCTAATTTTAAATTCACTTTTACTATAAAATAGAACCACCCCAAAAACCTATCTAGGATCATAAAACAAATTTATTCGCATGAATGCAAATTTTGAAATAAAACTCATTTTAAAGTAATTAATTCTAGATTTTTTGCAGACTGCGAAAGTATTAATTTTAATTTTTTAAATTATAAAACATCGTAGAGTTTAATTAAATAACTTCTTTATAACGATATTAAAACAGTTTTATTTATACTTGAAACTTTATCACTCACTATCTGATATTTTTCATTAATAAAAGTAAAAGTGTTGTTTTCCAACAGATTGTTTTCGCAAAATGATAAACATGTCCTAATTTAGCTTATTTTTTATAGCCCTTCGTTAATTTGCGTTGTTCTGAATAAAGATTGATAGGTTTCTGTTGTTACATTTTATATAATTGCAATGTCAGAGTTGATTTTTCTAAATAGGGGAACAAAACAAGAAATGAATAAAGAGCTTTTCATCATTAAATATAGATTTATATTTTAAAACTGAAATTATTTGCAAACACTTATTTCATTATTTTAAATTTGTCCAATCTCGTTTGTATGAATTCGAGTTTCAATTAATCTCTCTTAAATAGAGAAAGCGTCTAAAATGGGTTTGATTTCAGACAATGAAACCATAGAATGACTGGAATTAAAGTGCAGCAGCGTTCTAAGCTTCATTTTTACGTTAGTGCTTATCAAATAAACTCTTTAGTTTCAGTCAAAGCCATTAGTATTTCTTGAACTGGAATATTTTCTAGCCGCACCTTCTTCCGAAACAGCTGTTACATCAAGGGGGCTGGTCTCCTTTCACACGCGAAAAATAGTGACTTGTAGAATTTCCAATTTAACTAAATATATATCTGTGCTATAATGCTGACTTTTATACTAATAAAATTAACAAACTAACTCAAAACGTTTTTAACAAATGCAATATAAGTAACTAGAAAATAACATTAGGTAAATATTGATGATAAGGTAATTTTAAAGTTTATAGGGTTTAAATCTAAAACAAAAAAATCTTACTTTGCTATCCAGAAATTATAGCAGACACTTGCAGAAATTTCTAAAGAAAATAATTCAAGTCATACTAATTCAGATCTAAGATCCAGTCATTGAAAACAGAAAACTGACGGTCATAATGTTGCCAAAATTTAGAAAACCACCAGTCAGTAACACTGTTCAGTACAATCAGACTCTTGTCTAATAAAAAGACTCCTGATTGGTTGACATGCGAAGAATTGTCACATGTGAACACAAGGAATGCTAAACTATGGCTATCTTGAAACCACTAATGATACCGACATCTTGCGATGATTCCATATAAAACACATGCCTTAACGTCCAGTCTAAAAATGATAATGATCTCTATGCTATCTGGATGGTAGAGATAAAGAAGATTAATTCAAATGCAAAAGATTTTAGTTTAAATCAAACAATCTATGATAGAAAACTTTCATTCTTATCTCAGATTACCATTCGTACCGCAATTGTAAACATAGGCACCACATTTCATTTCCACATGGATTTGCTGTTTGAGTTTAAGGGTCTTGGTTTTTGTATTTTTGTCTTTCCACAACGTGCAAATTTAAATCATGGCTTTTTTGATGCAATACGACCATTGAGTCCTAACGCCCATAGTCTACATAAAACAATCATTTGACTGATATCGGAATAAGATTTGTCAGGCATTTCGACTGCAATTTCAACTGCAGCCTTGTAGTTGGATGGATGGGTTAAAGATAGATTAAATTAGACGAGAGCTTATGAATTTATAAAAACCGTTTTTCTAGGTTTCTCTCAGTATAATGTGTTCGTCTGGAAGTTAAAAAACTGAAAGAATTTAGACGGCTGCTGAATGTTGTTTTGTCTGAGTAAAAAACAAAGCAGAAAATATTTGCTGATAGTAGCATTAATGAGTGGCTTAGATCAGTAATACGGGAAACGCGACGGGTGGTATTCCGTTAATCTCGTAATGAAGTTGAATACTTAGCGGATTCATATTTTGCTGCTAAGCTGCTTATCGTTCTAGGCGTAATATCGGTTTTCCATATGCAGAGGCAGAGTGTTTGTTGGTACCTTTTGCTTTTGTGACTTAACACCATAGGCGCGTAATTGTGGGAATTTGCACTCCCCTTTTCCCTCCCCAGGTAGAAGATCTCTCCAGGAGTCTAATAGTAGAACTTTATCAAGCACATTAAGTATTATCTAGAATATCGGGCGGCCTTGCTCATGTTCGTTGTTTCATTTTCGTAAGACTCCAGTTACACATTCTTTAATCTTTTACGCTTACTTTATTGTTGCAAAGGTTTCTCATGCTATCCGGTAAGATATTGGGTTCATGATAAGGTTCAAAATCTGTTATTCCGCCAAGCAGCGTGACCTGCTTAACTGTCTTTATTTTTTGCTCTCAGTATTCTATACTCTAAACAGCTCAAATCTTGGTATCATAGGTTGCGTCTTCCACATGTTGTTCTGCAGAGAATTTTTAGATTAAGGAGTTAGAGCATATGTGTTTTTATTGAAATTGAAGATCGACGATAGGTTATATGAGTGCTGAACCAACAGTCTTTGCACTGAAATAGAAAAAATTGTTTTTTTTTGATCGGATACATATTTTCTTTATTTTGGTTCTAGGGTGAATGTTTGAATTCATTGCATCACTAAGACAAAGCTCTACAATCTACACTTAACCGCAAAATTAACGCACCGCTTATACATTTCGATTTATTTTAATTGCCGTCAAAATTATTATAAATTTTGAAAAATATATTAGGAATAGAATACACAAACAGAATTACTTCGATAATAACAATAAATTTGACTTAAATAATTGTAGAAAAAAACCGAAAACGAAAAATATGACTTATTTAACAAAATAATGTAAAATGATCATCATTGTTACGAACACAAAGATAACTTCTTTTGAAACATTTTTAGCCTATCAATAACTAGTGTTACCACGCACGTCTGGATGTTATTGTAGTCTGACATCGCTGTGGCATACTTTCAATTAGAGATCTGATCGTTTCTTGGGGAATATCTTCCCATGCGCCGATAAGACTTTGTCGCAGCTCGTCTAAGCTGTTGGGTGGTGGATGCTGACTTCTAACCCTGCATCCCATTATGTTCCAAAAATTCTCGATTGGGTTTGGGTGTGGACTACAGGCTGGCCACTCCAGGACTTGAATATTAACATAATTTAGATATTCAGTAACAATATGTGACGCATGTGACCTAGCATTATTGTGCATAATAACGATTCCATCCCCAATGTAAGGTGGAAAAAGTACCCCAAAAGATTCTAAAATGTCTGTTATGTATCATTCAGAAGTCACACGTTCACCATCAACAATAGAAAGCTCCGTGCGAGCTGTTAATTATATTCCACCCCATACCATCACTGAGCCGCCTCCAAATAATGTGGTTTCTCAAATGCTACAAGTGGAATATCTTTTGTTTGGCTTCTTGTATACTCTTGGACGGCGATCAAAACTTATAAGGCAAAACTTTGACTCATCTGTAAATAACACCTGCTCCCAATCATGGATTTCCCAATCCATATGCCTCCTTGCAAAAGCCAATTTGTTTTTTCGATGGCTTGCAGATAATCTGGGACCAGTAGCTGCTGCCCAAAATCGTAAATTTTGAACGCAGAGTCTTGTTTTTATGGATTCTTGGCTAACAGCAGTGCCATGAACCACACTTAGTTGTATTTTGAGAGTTCGTGTAGTAGTAAACCGTTCCTTAAGTGCTCGAAGCTCGAGAACTCCGTCCTCCACGGCATTTGTAGCAGATGACCTGCCTTGGGCACGTCGTCTAGCATAATAATTGGTCTTTACAAACCTCTGCAGAACCCTACCGACCATTGTATGAAACGTGCCAAACCTATTAGCAAGTTCGCGATTTGTTGGTCCTTCATTGGACAAAGTTACAGTTTGAACACATTCATCACGGTTTAAATTTCGTCTAGCACGTTCCATCGCGTACAGAGTGGTGCGTTAATTTTGCGGTTAAGGGTATTTTGACACAACATTTTTGAATTCAAGACTGCAATTTTCTATTTTGGAAGATTTTTGTTCAACTCTCCAATTAGTGTAAAACAAAAAAATTTAAATCATTTTATTATACAGCAATATAATAATATGCTCATGAACATGTACACTCTTCATTTATTTCCGGAACAGTCATTTTGTATGGTTTCACTATAGATTACTTTATCAAGACGGTTTAGATTATTTCTTTTTAACCTATGAACCACTGCTCCATGAGATACCTTGGTGCTTAATAAATTCTCCGAGTGATAAAACTAAGAAAAAAATACTGACACTCACGCAGAGTGGTTCATTTTGAGAGCCTATAGAAGCCAAACTTTTGATGTACAATGATTTAATGGATGCACCAGAAGTCAAGATGCTCTTGCAATTAATTAAAGACTTTCTTAATTCTTCACCAAAATCTACAAACTGTTAATAATTAATTATACAAAATTTAAATGTACAAGAAGGTTGTTTTTTGACCTCAGACTAGATCAACGCACTATGTCCAATATGGCTAAAATTTCGTTCATGAGTATTTTTTGATCTTGGATGATAGAATGAGTGATTCTAAGGTAAGTTTCAACAGATTCAGATCTAAACAAGTTTAAATAATGCCTGTGGAACCGAAAAACCCGAAAAAAACTAATTTTGGTGTTTTCGGTTTTTTCTGGTGATTTTAACAGTTTTATTATCTGAACATTTATCGTAATACCTGAGGAGCTTAAATACCGATTTTCATTGAATTCCGCCGTATAATTCTAGAGAAAATGGAAATTTTGTTAATCAGAAGGGTCAAGTTTGGACTAGCCTGGACACTTTGGGCGCGGGTTGGCGCAGGGTACTATTCAACCAAAACAACCATTATCCCTTTTAGTGTCTTCCACTACTACAATTGACTTGTTGCAGCAAGTTGGCTAGGAAATATACGACATTAAATGTGCTGAAATTGTCACCGCGACGGAAGTTAGAACTTGCATCTTAATCCATTGATGAAGTGGAACCAGCCACAAGGGAATGAATCCACCGTCGTAAAATACACTCCTTGTGTAACTGCTTTCATGGAGAAGGCGACGGCGAAGCGCTAGGCCGATAAAGACTCTGTTTACTTTTAGATCATGGATGCCTTATTCCATGATAGTTCATCTCAACAGAGTTTACCCGGTTCTGTTAGGTGCCATCCACCAGTGCCCCGGCTGATGAAGGCTGTGCTAGGGGGGATAGAAGAGGCGAGCTCCCTATCTGGTTCAGGCGAAATCTCGTCAGGTACATCAACCTGAGGTTTGGAGGATAGCGCCTTCGCCTCTGCATGCCACGCTCAGCATGCAGCGCACAAGAAAAAATAGGAGCATTCACCAAAAAAAAAAAAAAAACGTCACAGGTACAAACGTAATTATCAGAGATGTGTGGACGGAATTTGAGGCACCTCACAAAATGTCTCGTTTTGTGCAAGAAGCTGAGTCAATAGTAACACGCCAGCAAAACTCAGCATTTTTATCGTCACAAGCAGCAGCCCTGAGAAACACGTTAGAACATATTTATGACCAAATAAAAAAGAACTGGAAGCAGTCGGGACGTAGAAAACAGGAAGTTCTAACTTCCGTTACGGTGACAATTTGACCATATTTGATGTCATATATTTCCTAGCCGACTTGCTGCAACGAGTCAATTGTAGCAGTGGAAGACACTACAACGGATAAGAGTTGTTGTGGTTGAATAGTACTCTGCGCCAACCCGCGCCCAAAGTGTCCAGGCTAGTCCAAACTTGACCCTTCTGATTAACAAAATTTCTATTTTCTATTCAATGAAAATCGGTATTTAACCTCACCAGGTATTGAGATAAATGCTTAGACAATAAAACTGTTGAAATCACCCGAGATTCGGTTTTTTCGGTTATTTTGGTTCCACGGGTATTATTTAAACTTTTTTACATCTGAATCTGTTGAAACTTACCTTAGAATCACTCATTCTATCATTCAAAATCAAAAAATACTTATGACCCAATTTTCACCCAAATTGGACATAGTGCAACGCAGGTTCGAGTCCTATCCGAGTCGAGAATTTTTCTATTATGTATAATACTTTGAAAATAAAATAATTCCAAGCATCTTAAAAAGGCACATATTTATTTGTTTTTGAATTTATTATAAAGGGTTATTATTGTTCTTGAAAAAACTAATTAAATATTTTTTCATATTCTAAATTATACAAAATAATGAACACACTTCTAATCCTTTTAGTCTTCCCGTTGTAAAATAAATAAAACAATGGCGCACAAAAAATGATATACGTAAAAAGAATTAACTCAGTAAATAAATAAACTAGCCCAAAGAGAACAACAGCAAATTATTTATAGCTCAGCGTTTACTTCTGCTAATTTGTGTTATCTGAACTCTTTTGTTTATCTGCCTGTAGTTAAAGTTGCTGATAATTGTGTAGATAAGCAGCTGAATAAACGATAATTATTCCAGAATTTCTCTTTTGTTTTTAATATACCATTTTCAGGGTGAAATTTTGTTACATAATAACGTACAATTTCTAAATTACTCCCTTCTAGAGACATGAACACTGGGAGCGCTCTGAATTGTTAAAAGAGGATCACATTACTGGTTTATTTATAGCTTGTCACGATTTACGTAACGTATGCATTATAAAATGCGTTTTCTACTTTGATACCTCTACTCCTCGTTACACTGACTGATATCAGGCCTATATATTATAAGGTGCAATAATGATCATAAGCATGTTCGTTCGAGCGCTTTCTTATTACGAAAATTAGTAGTGAGGACGGTAGTTGTAGTAGTCCGCGACAACAACGCCGCAAGCGGGAGGTTAATTTAATTTCTCGTCGTTTAGAGGCGCACATCGTTAGTTATTCCTAAAGGCCTGTTTTTGTTTTTCTGTTGTGTTTACGTTACCAACACTTTCAGTTTCAGTTAGTTACTTTCCGGTTACGATTATAATTCAGATTTAATATCTTCGTATTTTAACAAGAATTTCAGCCTAAAATTTGTTTATTATTATTAGCTTACATACTACCTTCCAAACTGTAAGTTAAATATTTTCTACACTACGTAGTCCCTGCTCGAGTTGCATATCAGTATTAAAAGTTTGAGTAATTTATCCATAACGCAAAATATAATGCAAATTCATAAGTTAAATTTTAATGCACTTGTCGTGACATTGAGTATCATTTTTGTAATATTGGACTGATTTAGAGTAAAGGATCAAAGCAGGAACATTTTCTAAAAAACTGCAACTCTAGTTAAACACTTTGCATGCCAATTATATTTGTTTTAAACGGGAACAGAAATAGTCAGGATCATTCAAATACCAATAGTACTAAAAACTTTATTTACAACCCTTTCATTTGATCTACATTTCAAAAATTGGATTACTTCCTAGCCTGCGCCAGTTTTTGTTTGATTTGGTTCGAGATATACTCGTATATCCAATTTTATTGTTTATAAATAGGTTAAAAGACATTATACGGGGTAGAAATTCTTCATTTCTAAAAGTTGTGATAATTTTTCATGTCAATTAAATTGCAATTTCTAGAATTTCTTCGCGTTTTACGTTTCTCCGATGCGACGCTCCGCGGTTTGTTTAGCAAAAAATCACAACCAGAATGAAGTTTAATGTCTGTGTTACCTCCGTATCACTAAGATAACTTAGCTGGTACTTTTTAGTTTGTCTATGTAGTAAATACAACCTACGAGGGTTTTCTGAAAAGTTTCCGACCTCAACGTGAAGATGGCAGCACTCGTAAATAAAAGCTACTGAATTTCGTTATTCATCTGTTGACAGTTACTCACCAAAGTTTCAGCCATTTTGGACGCGCAGTTTTTATGTAACAGTCGTTTGAGTGGGTTGATGTGAGTTTTTTTGTGAAAATGAACAAAATCGAGTATCGAGCTGTCATTAAATATTTGTTTTTGAAAAGCAATACGCCTTCGCAAATAAAAGATGAGTTGGATTCTGTGTATGGGGACTCTGCACCATCATTTACCACAGTGAAATTTTGGGCTGCTGAATTTAAACGTGGCCGTAAGAGCTTGGGAGACGATGAACGTTCGTGACGTCCAAAAACTGCAACTACCGACGAAAACATCGCCAAAGTTCACCAAATGGTGCTAGACGACCGCCGAATTAAAGTGAGAGAGATAGCAAAGATTATGAACATGTCAAAAGAACGTGTTTGTCACATATTAAATCAACATTTAGGCATGGGTGCCGCGTTTGCTCACGTTAGACTAAAAACGTGTTAGAATGAATATTTCCAACGCTCTTTTGGTGTAGTTTAGGCGAAATAAATCCGAGTTTTGGCGCCGATTAATTACTGTAGAAGAAACTTGGATACACCATTATACGCCCGAAACAAAAATACAGTCCAAACAGTGGACTGCAAAGGGGGAACCGGCTCCAAAAAAAGCAAAAACTGTTTTTTCGGCTTGGAAAGTGATGGCGACTGTTTTTGGGGATAGTCATGGAGTTATTTTAATCGATTATCTTCAAAAAGGAAAAACCATTACAGGAGCACATTATGCATCATTACTTGACAAGCTAAAGGCAGAACTTGCGAAAAAACGGCCACATTTGCAGAAAAAGAAAATCCTGTTTCACCAAGACAACGCACCGTCTCACACCTCAGCGGTTGCCATGGCGAAAATCCACGAATTACGGTTTGAACTGCTTGACCATCCGCCTTACTCACCAGATCTAGCCCCAAGCGACTTCTTTTTGTTCCCTCATCTAAAAATTGCGCTCGGAGGACAAAGATTTTCGTCAAATGAAGAGGCAATCACCTTCGTGAACAATTATTTTGCAGAGAAAAATGCCGAGTACTATTTGGACGGGTTACAGAGATGGGAGCATCGCGGGGAGAAGTATGTAGAGTTACAAGGAGACTATGTTGAAAATAAAAAAAAATTTCAGAAAAAATGTCTTGTATGTTTGTTAGGTCGGAAACTTTTCAGACCACCCTCGTATAGCCTTCAATGAAAGACGATATTTATTTGTCATATTTGTATCATTGAAGAATTCTAATACAACTATGTTATAAGCGCCTTTCAGAGACGAAGATCAACCCAGCGTCCAACTGGCATTGACGTCAGTCACCTTCACCTGAACTTCATTTCTTTATTTCTGAATATAGCCCCGCAATGGCTTCACGTCGTCGTCAAGCTTTACAAAACACCTGCAGCTGCTCATCATACCCGGTTTATGAAAGCAATCATATAAAAGATTCTGTTTCAATTTTTCTTATGATCTTCAAGATCTTGGTAGAACAAGCAAATTTTAATTAAGTTTTGACTAACAAGGATTTCATAATTTCTATTTTGCTCTCAAACATGTCAGAAAAATGCAAATTCTTGAATTAATTTTGTTGTAGTTGTTGTCGTATAATTAGTTTATATGAGTCAATATCAAGCGTGTCAATGATAACATTGAGCACATCTCTTAGAGGATTTGGAGTTGTGTCGATTACTTGAATTATTCTGGTGACGTGATGGGGACTTCAAAACTGATTTTCCCCTGATTCTAGACGATGGATTCGAGTGATTATTGTAGTTTTTACTGATTGACCTTGCTTTATAACCAGACCAATTCTTGGAGACAACATTCACATCAGAATCGAGACGACTTTTTGTTGGAAATGATCGCCATAGCTGACTTGTTAGCATTTTCCATGGCCAATACTAGTTTGCATCCCTTATCAAAGGTCAACGTATTATCTTCTACCGGGAGTCTATTGATCATAATCTTCTCCCGTAGTCCAACAACAAGTTGATCCCTTAAGGCTCTATCCAGATGATCACCGAACTCACAATGGATTGACAACCTTTTTAGATCAGTTATAAAGTCATTTTGCTTACGGCTATGAAACTTGAAGGTCTCACTTATAATCTTAAATATCGGAGAATAATGTCCTATCAATACTTTCAAGCAATCTGCGAAGGTGGACTGAATGACGGTGTTCGGAGATAGCTTGTTTTTCAAAGTTTTATATGATTCCGGACCTAACAAAATTGTAAGGAAATTAACCTTCTTGGAATCAGGAACATCATTGTTGTTCACGTTGTTTCCAAGATTGTTGTTGCCCAGATTTGATGAATTTATCTTCTCTACTCTTTGAGTTATTAAAAACTTGTAATAATTTTCATGAAATTGCAACACCCTGTAGCTGAAAAACGGTTAGTTTTACGACCATGGTTTATTAAGACTTTTTAGGTTAAAATTGCTCAAAGTATCAACTCCTGAAGCTATGACACGAACTTAAGTTACACCCTGTATATTTATGAAAAAAACTTTTTTGATTAAGAAATCTGCTGTTTGGGTATTTCCGTTTGTTTCAGAGACATCTTGTATAAAAAAACTCTTGAATTCATGCTAAATTTGACTGCTGCGCAAAATGACTCAAAATATTTCAATGTTGGTGATTTTGCTTGATCATTAACAGTATTTATAAATTACTATGTAAGAAAAATGTGTTTTTATTTGACGTTTAAAGTTGGTTGGGTGCCCAGTAGTGTCTGTTGTGATTCCTATGTCCTCTCATCTGGAAGTCGTCCGCTCCGTCGGTTATGGTAGTGAATAGCTACTGGCCTTTACCCTGGGCGTTTGTAGGCAACTCTATAGCGCTACCCAACATTCATATTTGTCTTTTACCATTCCCCTAGGGTACTGTTAATCAAACGCCTCTCGAGATACGATGTCAATAGGTTAATGGTTACTTTCCCCCTAAACCATGGGTCTAGTACTACCACTCCCTACTAAACTGTCTTACCATAGCACCTACGTGTTGTGGTGGGATCCTGTGAAAGATCAGTCCACTAAGTTTCAAAATTGAACAACGAACGCTCCCAGCAGGCTTGGCTATTCTCATCTGCTGTAGTATAATATGACGCATACCTTCTTAGTATGTCGCGCTCCACACCACCAACCAGAGGATGCCGACATCTCCAAGTGCAGAAGTTTGCCACGCCAACCACGTGGCCCACCACAATCGCACCGCGCAGGACTTACTGTCCCGAAGTGCTATTGCTGCCGTTAGTATGTAGTTTCAACGACAACAGATGCCTGCAACGGCATTTCGGCTCCCGTCTCCGAAAAGGAAACCAAAATTGATATCAAAATAATGATAATGATGACATTTGGCAAAAGTACAAAATGATCACATTAAACTTTACTGTGCGTAGGTGAATTACGAGTTTCTTCTACCACGATATAAGAATGCCAATAATACTTGATATATTATTTGAATTATCAACTATCTTTCAGAAGACGAGCATTTTTTTGTGCTACCGGTAGGAAGAACCAGCTTCTTATATATATTTTATAAATGCTAATGACAAAAAGGCTAGATTTACTGTACTGTATAACCATGCCGAACAGATCAATTAAGTTTTGGTAAACACATCAACACTAACGGTGTGACACGCCTACTTGTTGATTTTCAAGCTTTTGTTGTTTTTCTACTTGATACTATTTGGTCTGTCCTGATCCTTTTGCATGGGCTTACACTTTAACTTGAATCGGTTTTTTGTTCTTTCTTATTAAGATTTTCCAGTACTCCCACTTCTATTTTGCCATATGTTTTTGTGCCAATCTTCGTATTTAGTTTTTGCTTCTTGTAACGAATGAATTTCAAAACTGAGTGTTAAACACAAATATTACATTCACTGTTATATTTTAATTTCTTGTGTTCAAGGCCGGTAGTACCATTGATTTTTTGCAGCGTCCGTCCACCGCAGGTACCAGTTCTAAAGGGGTGCCAAATTCAGTGAAATAAAATAAAAGAGATATGTAGAAAGTTAAATGCCATTTAACATGGAAAATGAGAGTTTGCCTCATCTCTCATTTTTCCTTAAGATTGCTAAACTTACTACAGTGCGTCTAGAATAATCTAGTTTTGAGAGTTATTTGGAAGATCTTCGATAGAATGTTAACAGAACAAAAGAGAAATTGAACTTTTTTCTAGGCGTTCAAGTTTGCGCCTAAATAACAATTTTCTAGTTAAACTGATGAATGAATAACCCTGTAAATAGGAAACTCTACTGAAATGCAAATAAATAAAAAGTTCAGAATTCTTCAAGCGTTGCGTCGGAAAACCTTTTATTTACATAGTGTTTTACAACCAATTTAAATGAAAGTTACCCTGCACATAAAATGTTTTATAATACAAAAGCATTATAAAACGTGAATTTTGCTCATCTTTTTTCCCGTTATTTTTATACGAAATTAGGGAAAAGGACCCTCTCATTTTTGATGGAAATTGTGCATACTAAAACATAAACAACGATTATCTGTATTTAACTAGCAAGCGGCACTGTCCTCATTTTAAAATGATTGATGATAGTTGGAACGACAGGAAATTTTTCAACTTGTGCCCAGGATTTTCCCTGGTCGGTGATCATATCTTACATCCTTAGCTTTCCGAGAGTTTGGTGCAGTGTTTAATTGATGACTAAATCTCTTTGGAATAATTTTTTGGACGTTTCGAGAATTGAAATAATTTCTTTTCCGTTTTGGTTTAGATGGTGTTAAGATTTTAATAATTATTACGATTATGCCACACGGGCGTATTTAACGGAAAAGTGATTAATTAATTAAAGTTTATTAATATTGAATTAAACGTCCAGGCAAGGTCGTTTACGAGGAGATTAATGCTATTTTAGCCTGTAATTATTTTGACCAAGTTCCAAAAGTGGAATTAATAATTCTAATGACGGTTTGGACCTTGGCGTATTAGATTTTGTTCGACAAAATTAATATAATTTAATTTTAATGTTTTCGAAAAGTGTTTTAAACAAAAAAATTACTTTTGGGTCTTTTTGCAGTTATTAAATTGCATTAGTTTATTCTTGATTAGTTTACTTTCGCGCTTGAAACTGATTTTATTATTTAAAGAATTTTATTTAAAGAATTAATAAATTATTTACAGAAAGAAAATGAAATTGAAGAATTGCAAAGTCCATTTACATAAGAGCTTTTGGTTTCGTTGCTAACGTACGGGTTGTCGGACACATCAACATAATATTATTGCCAAGCACTAATCTACCCATCGACCCCACACGCTGAAATCTAAAGGATTATAAAAGCTCTAAAGATTATAATATAATGTAGGTCTGACAAAGACTTCATGAGTTGGTGTGATGTACAGTATAGTAATAATAATAATAATCATGACAACTGGTTAATGTCGTATAGTAACATAATATGTGATCTTTCTACAAATGCTGCCCTGTTATGCAAAAGATTAAAACGTGATATCAAGATCAACCCTTGTCCAAAAGAAAATTTTAATTATTAGCCACTAGTTGAATGCGTTATATTTGCAAAATACTAAAATCTTCCTCAAGTCTTTCTTCTGGTTTTTCCAATTTGAAACTGTATTGTGCTAAAATATCTGTAATTCAGTTCTGACTTCGAATCAAGACGGATTATTGCATTTGATTTCCATTACCTATATAGGACAGTATGCTAGGTAGTTACTATTCTACACACAGATTAAAGGAAGTGTGCTCAAAACCAAACACTTTTTTATTTTGATTTAGATTGGTACATTTATTTTTGTTTGATTAGAAAACAACAATGCAATGTCATTTGTATCACTTATTCCACACTTCTTTTAATGTATAAAATTGGTTTCTTGCTTTGTATCGTCTTTTGATCTTTTCTATTCTTCATCGTCAAAAATAATCTTTGTTGGCTTCTCAAAAAATTCTTTTTTTTTCTTTCTAAAATCGAAAAGTATTTTCAGAACTATTTTAAGTTGCAAGCCTTGTTTTTTGGTTATGTTGCAGATTCCTCGTTCACAGCTTACAATGTTCCATCTGATCGTCAATTTTTCGTAACTTGCTTTTTTGGACTTTACAGAGCGTTCCTAGTTCCAAAGCCTTTCTTTCTACTTTATCTCTTTTGTGTATCCTTTCTTGTGACTTAATGCACCATGTCTCACCTAACTGTTGGACAGCTCTTTGTCCTTGATTTCCATATTTTACAGCCCTGTCACGGTTCAAACATTAATCTAATAGTCTTTGATATAGTAGTCAACCGATTTAGAAGTTACTTTCTCCCATTTCTGTGGTCAAACGTTCCTCCTCTTTTAGACCTACCTTTAATTTTAATTTTTAATTTTTTGTATTACATCTCGGATGAAAGCAACCCTATTATAGGCCAAAACAGTACAGCAAAAGGCATTATTGGTTTATTTTTGTGGTTGAACATATTTTTACTGCTGATGAAATGTAAATTTCAAAAGTATGCATCTACTACTCCACTTTGCTAATTTATGACAGATGTGACACCAGATCATTGCATGTACTACATATAGTAAGCTCAAAAGTTCGTATTTTTATTCTGGAATTTAATGGAAATTAGCGGCTAGTTGAGTCTCGCTTTTAATTGTTAGATGCTGCCAAATGAGGACCACAAAATAATTTTTTATAATATAATACACACTTTTCTTGTACCTTATGTGAACAAACTGGCCTCCTGGATAAAACCAAGAAATTTCTCAATTTCGAACCGAAATCTAACTGGGAAATTTAGTTTTAATATTCAAGCTTTATGGTATGCAAACGTATTTTGTCGTTACACGAACTAAGATTCGCCCGAAGAAATGCTTGTATCATTTGCTTATGCAGTATTTGTGCTCCTTTGTATTTCGACATGTCTGCTATATCAGATTCTCTACATTTGGACACTTCTCAGACAAAAAATATAGTACGTGATACATTCACCTTAAATTTTCTTTGTCCTTCTGTATCCTTCTTTGCTTTTGGTTTTTATAATGCGTCCATAACCCTAATAAGATAACTCAATGTCTTTATTGTCTGGTGTCTAAGAATATATGTTGTGAAAGATGATAACACTAATTTTGTCAGACTATACGATCCCAGTTTTAACTTTTACTAGTTTGTAGCAAAAGATAGCATGGCATCCATAGGGTGGACTGCACAATCTTCAAGTGTTACTTTTGTATAAAGTCCAATTACTACTGACAAGCCGATGACATTCATAATATCCATTTACTTAAATTATTAAGAATTCTAGATGTGTGTATTCAATTGTATTCAATTCGGTGCTAATTCATTTTATTTTTATTTTTCTTTTTGTCACGACGCCTTCTGAAGGAGGAACTTCAATGCTGTACATTCTTGCTTCTCGTATTAAGTCGACAGTTTACTGACAGAACGATCAAGAGCCTACTCCAGTTTAAGGAAAGATCTCTAGATAACTGCGATCTGAGATTAGAAACGCTTGTATCCACGAGCAGGTACTATGCTATCAATGAAGAAACTCTTGATTGGTTGACAGTGACAGTTGTGACATGTCATCCAGTTTTTTTATTCATATGGACCAACGACAGTGGAACTTTAAAGCCATACTATGTTGCTTACATTGTCAGTCAGTCGAAAGTGACTGATTCTCGACTACGATTTTGCCTATCGTAATTTTTAAATAAACTGAACTAATATTTTTATTATTTTGTGATTTGTAAATTTGGCTTTAAAAAGATCAGCTGGCCACTGTCTAAACGCTTAAGGAACTCGAGATGCCTTCTTTACGCTTGATTTTCTTTTGGAAAACTCCTTCTTCTACTTTTCTACTCAGATAAGTTTTACTAAACTTGAAGATAACGTTGAATGTGTACAAAACATTTACTAATTTCAGACTCAGATAACTAATTAGAACGCAATAGTATATTACAAGTTCTGTAAAAAATATTTTTCGTTGGCATTAAATTAAAGATTTGTTCACAAATAAAACTTTTTATGCTTTGAAGTAATACTATTTCACACAGGTAAGGGAAATTCTGTATCTGTAGTTCGAATTTCAAAGTGCAAACTTTATCCTTTGCAACCCAGCTTAGAAAATTGTTCTGCACTATTCTCTTGTCAGGCTGTGATCACTTAAGTAGTTGATCAATTCATTTTTGAATACTGTCGCATGCCTACCAAGGAAGAAACTTCCGCACATCGGTTAAATCAGCTACCTATTGTCTTCAAACTTCAATATACTTAAAAACTAAGTATCTGAGGCAAAAGGTAAACAACTGCAAAAGCTAATATCTAATTATAGAAGGTAGCCCTGCTTCGAGAAAAGAGACTATGAAGATCCAAAACTCGATTTTCGGATTTTGACTATTTCTTGTACTTCTCTTCTTCAGCGTTTTTTTTTCTTTTAGTATCTCTTCAGCTTGCCTAAAGCACGTTGTCAATCTCTTCTATGTAATTACATCTCTTGGATCATTTTTCAGAATTGTTCATTTAAGTGATTTCTCCATTTATCCAAAACAGTACTGCCAAAACTCGATTTCTAGATTTTGACTATTTCTTGTACTTAGTTCAAATACTAGCTATTTCATCAAATTGTGCCTTTGGTAAAATATACAGAAATAAACAATTGGAAAGATCTTTAGGATGGAGTATTTAACTTTGCTCGTCGCCTGCTATTGAAGGCTGGCTGAATTGTAAAGAAGAGAGATTTTCTTTAGCATCTTTTTCTTCTAGTATCTCTTCAGCTTGACTAAAGCACGTCGTCGATCTCGTCTATGTAGTTACATCTCTTGTGTCATTTTTCAGAATTGTTCATTTAAGTGATTTCTCCATTTATCCAAAACAGTACTGTCAATTTCTGCTTTAAATTCCTTTTCCTTCTAGTGTACGTTCACCATCCTACTATCAATAGCATGTTGCAACTTTTTATATCAAAAATGATATTGTTTAAGAAATAATTTCGTTCTTATCCAATACTTCAAGATTTATGGAAACGTTGCGGCCAATCTGTATATCTGCACAAATTAATTCTAGTTTAGATTTACCCAAATGGGTATATCCAAATTAGGGACTTGCATTAATTTATTGTTAATAGTATGCTCTCTTTGAAAACAAATGAATTCTCATTAAGTTATTAGTAAAGCCACTGGCTCTCTATAGTGAAGTTCATTCAGGTTACTTTTTCTTTTAAGTTGTATCTTAGAATATTTTGCTTTTTATTGATCAGCTGCACTGTTTCTTTAATGTTCAAGATTATGTGATAAGTGATTATTAGCTTCCTCTAATTTTTCTTCTTTTTCTTATTTGAACCAAATATTGCATTTACATTATCAAATCATTATTTTTACGAATCATCTTCTGTTATCACTAAGGGGCGTCAGCATTCTTTTGAATGTTTAAAAACATAAACTGTCTATACAGATGAGAAAGCTTCCATTAGAACCCACGTTAAATTTAATAACGCATTTACTTCAAATCAAAACATGTCTAATAAATGAACGTTTGGAAATGAGACTATAATATCTGAAACAACGTTTTAAAAGCATTTTGTCGTGTATCCCAATGGGAAATATTTTTTAAGGAGACCAAAAAATTAAATAAAGACGATACTACCTAATAAAAAATTCCGTTTAAAGACTTTTTTTTTATAAAATCTCTTTCAAGAAAAACATGAACAACACACAAGAGGCTGTCAGGCAATAAATTTACTCTCATGTCTCCCAAATTGAAAACTTATTAAATTTTTGATGTCTGCGTTTGTTAAAATGTCTACGAAAAATCCAGGATTCGCTCCCGTTTTTGAGTACATTATGAACATTAATGTGTTAAAGCTAACTTTGTGTAGAGAACGATTTTTTGGTGCCTCCCCTTTTGTTTATTTTCCTATTCTATATGTATAATATAATGTTTGTTATGCTTCATGTGTATATCTCATTGTTTCAGGTTGTTGTTTTGTTACGTTCTACACCCGAAAGGCAGCCCTGCTGGCTCAGGACGCCCTACACAACGTCAAGACGCTCCGAGGGGTGAGTTCCTATGAGACACGTTATTCAGATTTGCTGGCCGGGCGACGTATTCGAATTCCATGCACGTTCGCCACCTTCCATCGGCTCCGTGTTGCTGACGGAATGAAAAAAAGTGCTGTGTCGGCAAAGTCAGCTCGAAATTTGCGTAGACTCTCCATTAATTCCGGTGTCATTGTTGATTCCCACTTTCTATATCTATTATTGCACATGTAGAGAGGTCTCTTTCGATAGAATTGGCGCCGATTTTATGCAAAGGGTTGAAAACATCGGAAGCTTCGACCTTTTTTTCGAATGAATTTAAATACGAGAGTGCGCCGCTGATTTTTTTTGGTGGCACCATTTTATAGGGTTATCTTTTACCAACTGACGGTGTATAACGTGAATCACACTTTCAGATAATTGTGCCGTAAAAATGGGGGAAATAACTTGCGTTTGACACGATTTTTCAATATGCTATTGTGTAGTTTATAGCAACGGTCGTTTTAATTTCGAGGGGTGTCGTTATTATACATCCCGGGTTTTGTTGTGATCAATTTTCTACAACGTGCAATTTTTTTTTTGGCGGGTTGGTTATTTTCGCAACGGCAATGACAAGTTTTACGATCACCCGTTTCATGAATACGTGTGGCCACTTTAATGCCTCGTTTAGATTTTTTCCGGAAATGATAATTTGAAATGCATGTTATGTAATGTATACGTACACATGTAGTTGGAAACATGCCAACTTTATTTTTAAGAAAACTACATTTTTTATTAAATCAGCAAAGTGAGTGATATGCTGAATGAAATTCATATTTTGGCATTTACATATATTTAAATACGCTACTCAGTTTAGATGTTTTCATTAAGACAGGATATTGTAAACACTTAAAGCAAAATATTTTTAAAAGTAAGGCAATAGCAAACAACTATTGTTTTTTATCCTAAATCTATTTTTTCAGTTCATTTGAGAAAATCTTGCTACAATATGTTACCTCTGCGTGTGATTTCGCATAAATTTGTGTTATTTCAAATTTTAAGTTACTTCTGCTTCTGTATATCTCTTCTTTGTAAAGGTAACGCTGAACAGTAGATAAGAAAATATGAACAACTCAAGAAAAAAAATCTTACCTCTATTCTGATAAACGAAAATAGGACCATTTGGAGGAAAAGCAAGGAAGTTAATGCATTTGGCAAGCAACGCGTATTAGTCACCCTACGATAAGAACACTAATTACAATTTATCAGCAAGTTTCATTTTATCACATAAACTACCTGGAACTAACGGGGACACTCTTTTAACAAACTTCAATCTAAACGCTAAAAGTATGTTAAAATTTTGTAAAAATAGAATTGAATTTGAAAACAACGGAAAATAAAACAAACTATTCCACTCATGATAAAAATAACGCGACAAACTTTTAAATCGCTGTCAAATGTTTAAGACGAAGCGCAACATAAAAACCCGAAGAGAAACATAAAAACCCTAATAGTAAATAAACAAAAATTAAATAAGTGAAAGAATCACTAAAAATATTTAAAATTGCTACTGCGAGATCTGAAAACTAAGCAGATGCCATCGTAACGTTACATAATGTCTTGTACACGTTTTATTGCTAATTCTAAGTTATATTCAGCAATATGCTATATTATGACTTTATAAAATCTGAAAATAAAAAGTAAGTGCAGTTGGTGATTAACCTGTTTAGGAGGCTGTCAGATTGGCTAGGCCCAATATATTCAAGTTATCGGGTCTTTACTAAATACAGAACTCATAATTTATAAATTATATCAAAAAACCTCTATAAAAAGTTGTGCTGTTTTGTAGTTATTGATTTGAATAATTCATTGCCCTTTAACACAAATTGCAAGGGTGTGTGGATGGTTAAAGTTGGTGAATGTGTGTCTTAAGGGGTTGAAGACCTCAATTTGCTGTCTAAACAGCACTTTAAGAATGATTTAAAAAAGTGGAAACGGATTTATTGATTTAATCCGCTGCTGAACATGAATGGTCACAATTCACACGTCATTCAGTTGAAATTATTTAACAAGACAAAACGATGGGGTTACAATCTACATAGTATACCGACCATAAACGATACAGAATAGCAAGGATTAAAAAGCGTGTAAGGGTAGTAAAGGTGAAAGAATGGACCTTTGATCAGGTATTTCTTTTCTTGCTGATCTACTAGCAAATGGTTACAACATCGAAAGTCTCCCATCTAATCGAGATAAATTCAAAGATTGCTCAAATCTAGAGATTTTAAGTGGAACGGAAAACCTAATGGTAGATACCGCTTTGAGAAAGTACCATATTGGTAATTTTATACCTATCATTCTTAAGCCACTAAACAAAACATCAACAAATTAATTTCAAGACAAATACAAAACAAATCTGTTCCTTTCCAATAACAGGGATCCAAACAGAGACGGCAGTTTTGAGATTTCGAGGACAACAAGAAAAACTAGAATGGAACTTTTAGACATCCTGTATCTCGGAAATAACATTCGTGTTTGTTTTACATTCCTGAATCAGCACTTTATTAATTTAGAGAACAGGCAAATGCTACCGCAACCGCACTTAGTTTTCTTATAACGAGGTATTCTCAACAGTAATATCAAGGTATGAACCGTGTAATTAAGGAGTGCAACAGAAACTCCTTATTTTTGCCATTTGAGGTCATAGAAAACAAAATTTGTCTTAATACTGTTTAGAATGTATCTGGAAGGTTTTTCTATATTACTTTTGCTTTACCCATCCCTTGTCATACAGCCAAAGCAGTTAAATTGTAATATAAATAAGATTTATCGTACTTATACTCAGAAATAGATGCCCCAATTATTTTTCTCGCGTATATCCAATAAAGTTCTGTTTATTGGACAGTAATTATCTTGATCTTTCAAATAGTATTAACATACTGAATCATGAAACCATTTTAGAAAATTTATAGTTTGAAATTTCTGATCAAGTAAGTGCGTTCCATGTGCAGTATAGCTTTAAATCAAATTTTGTTTATTTACCATAATGACAGCAGAATTCGGAAGATATTTGTAAATTGTAATATTAATACTAGTTCTTATTAGTTTCTTTTTATTTACGCCGTAATACTTTTATTGTAACAGAAATTATGGGTCGCAGTGTACATAAAAACAAAGTCATCTCCACTAATAAGAGTGATGATAGCTATGCTTAATGTTTCGGTAAAATTAAAAAGAAGATAAATACAAAAATGTCACAGTTTAAACCGTGTAAGCATTTAAATACTTTTTGGCATACGTCCAGTATGGGAACAGCTAGCTTTCACTGTGTCTATTATCTGAGCATTCAGAAATAGCTTATACTTATACATATTAGCATATTGCTGAATAATAAAGATAGGTTAGGATTGCAATAAAAGTTTCTTTGATAGTTATTGAGATAGGATGAGAGATAATCAGATATAAGCCTCCTAAGGTCAGGAATCAGACTAGAGCTGTTAGCATATTATCTCGAGCAGTCAGGCTGTCGCTTTTTATAATAAAATAGTTAAATCAAATTTTGGGCAACTCTAGATATGATCTTGTTACTTCCAAACTATGTTGCTTTTCAAATTGTCGTTAGAATAAAAATCTATTGTTACAAAGTGCACATTCTAGTGAGGATTTTCAATATAACAACTGTTACTTTCAAATCCGTTGTAAGTAATTGATAGTAGATAAGGATGGTTTCATAATGAATTGGCCCAACAAGATTGTAGAGGAAAGAAGTCAAATAAAACATATACTAGTGCTTTTCAATACAGTCACCCAATGAATTAACATCTCAGCTCATTTATACGTAGTCGAAATCTTTTCTTTTAAAATGACCTAAAAAGGTCACTCTGAAGTCCTCATTTGGAAATTTTCTTCCCACGCAGATCCTTCTTTAAATCGAGGAATAAATAATAATCACTGGGGACCGTATCTGAGCTGTACAGCCTTTGAAGTTTTTTTAAGGTTTTGATTAAGTGCACTCTCTCAGTTTATACACAAGGAATGCATTATAAGCTCTGTTTATGGTAGAATCTCTTTCTTTAAAATCTACCATTGGGATTCTTTGTGAATCCAGTGCTCATAATTTTTTGGGTTGGTTGTCACCCTCTTGCCTTTTTACGTTTGCTTTTGGAATCATAGTAAGACGCCATCGTTTTGTCCCCGGTCACCATCCAATGAATTATTTGTTTGACTTTTTTGCCACGCTTCTGTTTCTGAGCCGCTGACTAAAGTTTTGATACTCACCTTGCACTCATCTTACTTACGTGGATATAGTGTTTTACAAAGCACGATGGATGTTGCTGTTTAACAGACCCAGTTTTTCCTTAATTGTCAGCCACTCAACATTTCTTCTTCAATAAGGGAAATTGTTTCAGGAATGAACACTTCAACCAAGTCCAAAGCAAAAGTATTTTACCCAGTTCTTTATTGTACTGTATAAAGGAGAAGTATTGCTGTCGACTCTACCCAGATGTTTTTTTAAATTTTAGCTGGTTGTAAACTTTTTTTGAATAGAAATTGTATTGCATTTTTATACTCGATGTTAGACATTTTGCAAACCCTTAGCAAGGTGTAGGAATACAGCATAGTACAGGATTTGTCGTGGCACTTTTCGGAATACATAAGCGCAACTTACTATGGAACTGCCGTTCTTGACAAAACCACTTGTGGTGAACGTCAATCGAATAAATTTTTTGCCATTTCCAACAGTTAACAGAGCTCAGTTTGAACTACAGTTAATAGACTTAAAAATCAAAGATTTGTGGTCTTCAAAATATACGCTTTTACAAGTGGAACTAGAAAACCTGGAAAGAGAAAAAGCGACATTAACCATGAATCATAAATGGACTGAACTTTCCAACTGTCAAAAAGAGGGCCAATTAATTTTTAAAAGATGAAATAGCTTTTCAGATTATTATCATCAACTCAAAATACCTAGCATTTGAAATTTTGACCATTTTTGAGTCCACTTATTATTGCGAGCAGATGTTTTCTAACATGAATGCTATCAAAAGCAAGCTAAGAAGTCAGCTCAATGATGTAAGCCTCGAAACTTGTTTAAAATTAAAGACTTCCAACTACTTAGCGAACATGAAACAACTCTGTGCTGAAATGCAATGTCAAAAGTCCCATTAATTCGTTTTTCTTTATTTACTTAAAGTTTTGTTTTGTATTTGTTTTTGTATTAAATATATATTTACCCATATTGCGTTAAAATATTGTATCCGAAACTCCCTTGTCTATCCACTGCGGCTCTTTGTAAATCTTGGGTTAAACATTTGGGATAAAATGGTTCTTTTCTCCAAAAAGGTTGCCGACCCTTGGTCTAGGGAACAGACAAATCCATGCATATAAAGCATGGGCATTTTGTTTGCAATTTCGTGCAATGGTAAGACATAACATTCATTTAGATTTTAGATAATTGAATACTGATTAAAACCAGGTAGACGCATTGTACAAAAACTTCAGATGGTAATAATCTGAACTGAACATAAAAGAAAATGCAGAACGCCCAAATCAAAAAAGGATTAATTAATTCTGCTGAGGATAAATCCATTGGGGTTATGTAGGTCATATAAAAACAACAAATGAACTAGAAAAAAGCAACCACATAATAGACTAAGGAGGATATCAGCAATCATCATCAAAACACTTAAAATCAAAAATTTCTCGTAAGGTTTGCAATCAGCTGTATTTTGACTTAATGCGAAACTCTATTACAATGTTGCTAACACTTTTGGAATTATTGAGAATGCTTTTGAGATCTCGTAATACCTAACTCTAAAAGAGCAAATACTTTATACCAATAGTTACTTCAAACTTAGGAAAGGGTACAACACAATCCACTGGAACTACAAAAGTTTATCCTGTAGATAGCACAAATTGCTAATGTATACTAGGTATATACGTAAGATAAGAAATCCAGAAGTTTTGCAAAAAACATCATTACCTACTCCAATGCATTAATACCATATCATTAATGAATAAAAATTATATTATAATGGTGCGAGAATAACTAAGTACGTACTTATTTATTAATATTCTGATTGAGTTAAGTTTACCTTGATCTGCTTATTTATAGCAAAGAAGAATAAAAATACATGAACATCATGCCAAATTGTATTTTCACTTTTCAGATGTTATAATTCGCTTCAATAACAATTTGTCAAAATACTGTGAATGTTTCCAAAGCACTTTGACTTTGATGTATTAAAGCACACATACAACAACAAATTTTCCAAAACGATTAACTTAATGTAAGCGATGATAAGGTAAAAAATTTCATGGTCTTCGCGACGTTTTTCTTTATCGCTCGTTATTTATTACCCTAACACCAACTAAGATATCAAACGTTAGGTTACTTATTTCAAATTTCCCCAATCACACAATCTTTTTAGAAGCCATCCCGTTGTCAAGAAAAAAAAGAATGAGATTCAGATAATTTAAATCAATAAAGGAAGGTTGGTAAAAGAATACAGAAACTGTCTGGGAAATCTATTGCAAAATCTTCATTTGTCTTGTAAATAATCTTGACACATTTATTAAAATTCTTATGTTAATTTATTTATAACACATAACCATTTTCAAGGCTCCAAACTAATAACTACTCATAAAGAAAACAAAATGTTTCTAAACCGAGACATATATGAGTATTGTTTTATTATAAATTCGTTGCACGTTGAAATTTTCAACTATTTTTGTTGCAAAAAAAAACCTTCACGAATGCCTTTTTCAGAGTTCATTTTCAAATGGTGCAATTATTTTCTACATTGTGAACGTTGAAACAATTGACAATAATACTACTACTACTAATGAATGATGTATATAATATACGTGTGCTTTAAGGAAATTTTTTTTAAAACTGCAGCTAAATATTAGAGCGTGCACACAATAAGCTTATGGTTATGTAAATACCATTGTGTTCACGTGGATGTTAGTGTTAAATTAGTATATCTCAAGGACCAGCATGTTACGTGGATTTGATTTTTAAAATATTTTTGTTTGTCAAACACACTCGTACACGTCACAAGGATAGAAATAATTGTTTTTATGTAAAAATTAAATGATTCCCATTAAGAGTAAAAAACGTAGTTTCGTAATAATATTACTGTGCTGTGGTTTGAAAAGTTAAATAGTATGTATAGGAAGCAAGTTTTATTTATCGTACAGGGTCACGTTATTCATGAATGAATACGTGAATTTCTAAATAGTTCCCAAATAAACGAGTTTGAGGCTTTTCATGAAAACAAAAAAAAAGTTTTAATTTAAAGTTTACAAGAGAAGAAATTGTTTTGTAGTAAAGTAATTGAGCTCGCCTTCACTTCTTTTTATTAATAAAATTTCACTTCAAGATGTTCTTTTCAAAATTCAAGCATTAATTCTGACGCTAGAGAAATTAATCAAATTCTTGGCCCAGTCATTAATAATGTCGCCTAAAAGTATTTCATTCATAGGTTTAATGTCAACCTACTATAACATTTTTCTTTTGGCATTTACGAGGTTACGTTTTTGGCACATTTCAGAAATTAGTGTTTTGAGTAATCATTTATAATTGAATGTGTACGAAAATTCTAGATTTTCGTCGAGGATTATGGTACACAACACTCTTTTGTAACCTGGTAGTAAAATCTAACTTGCACCTGTCGGTTATTCATGGTGATGGAATTTACAGAAATGACACTTTCAGAATGTAGCAAGACGGTCATTGAGCTAAATTTATTTGAGAAAAATAAATTTTTCATTGGAACAAAAGACTAAACACACTTAAACTACTTCAACTTAGTTTTTCTTTTATTAATGTAGCGGATAATTGAAAGCCTCCATTCAAACTATTGCGCTAATTAACTACTAAATACAGCAAAGCGACCATTAATAATTTGGAATACACCAACAAAGCTCATGTGCATAAAACAAATTATTGAAATTCAATTCAACAATAGCAGGAAGAACAGATATGAAACTTCAAATAAAACCGATCAAGGTTATAATAAAAACTTAATTTACAAAACAACTACCAACTCTTCTGTAGAATCCGAGGTGTGTAAATAATGAAATGAGACCGATATAATTTTTTTATTCAATACAAATTACAATTCCACATTGTCTCCTTCAAAATAATTGCCTTGAGAAGTCACACAGCGATGGAGACGATTTTTCCACTCTTTATAGCAGTGCTGGAACTTAGATACTGAAATTGCCTTTAGCTGATCGATTACGGCAGTTTTAATGTCTTCTAGTGTTCCAGAATGACGTCCTTTGAGATGCTTTTTCAATCTTGGAAAAAGAAAAAAGTCACAAGGATTCCAGTCGGGGGAATAAGGGGGCTGATGAACCACAGAGATGTCTTTACTTTCAATCTGCTCTCTTCCTTCTGAAAATGCCTTAACCCATCTAAAAACCGGGGCCCTTGACAAAACATTGTCTCTATAGGGCTGCTGAAGCTTTGCAAAAGTTTCTGTCTCATTGTGACCAAGTCTGGAGGAAAACCTGATAGCACAATAGAAAAAGACAGTTTACGAAAAAAAATTTCCTACGGACAACCAAAGGACTCTGCGGAGTTCAAACTCGTACTGGCTAGTTTATTTACACATCTCGTATATTAGTTCAAAGCCAGCATTTCAAAAAGCATGTCCAATAATCTACATTTGATAATTTAAAAAATGTGATATCGAAACCTGGGTCGTATTAATCGTTCGCATGCTTGTGTAAAAACTTCTCAACACTTTGTGTTCTATAGATGCTTCACCACACCACTGCACATACCGTTTTTTTTATGGACTCTTCGAACAATTTATTGGATTAGCTGTCTTTGCCAACTATTTTTCTATTTTTTTCCTGGCTCGTTGTTCAAAGATAAGGTTTTCAGTTTCTCAAGGATCAAGGATTACTAGGTGTTTAGATTGTCAATCTTGTCTGTAATTCTGTAATTCTGGGTTCCTCGATTTCATTAGTTATTTACTGCTCGTGGGCTTCTCCCCTTCGCGGTCGTCTTTAACCACCCACCTGTGCAAACAATTTTGTCAGCATTGCGTTTATGATAAAAAGATCAAAATAAAATTTTCTTTATCGACTATACATTTAAATTTCTGAACTTTACAGTTTGAACGAGAGCATCTAGTTCTGGTGATGGAAATTTAGTGATTAAAAGAATGGTTCCGTCACGTTTGAAATTTAGAGTCGGTTTAATTCTTTGGTGAATTTATTGCTACCCCTATTACTGAGATCAATGTATTTGGTGTTGGGCAAATTTCCAAATTTACTTTTCTTTAATTTTAATTGCTGTTTCTATAAGACATTTAAATTTCATTTGCAAATTAATTTTACGCTTTTTACATTTGTCTAATCCAAACTTCACGTACCATGAAATTGAAGAAAACTATTAATGTTATTCATAAATAGTTTTTAATTTTATGGTTCGCTACATGTTTCGGCCGCAAGAACTGAAGAGGGTCGTCCTCAGGCTAGTACAAAAATAAACATTTTAATTTATTACTATTGGCATTCTCGCTATGACATTAGAATAACTATTCAGACTTAATTAACATGGTTAAACAATAAAAATTTAGAACTTTTTTAAACAAGTGAACTAAAAGGTCATCCATTCTATCATATCCAAGTAGCACATTAAGTCCAACCTCTAGCTCTATATGGCTGTGTTATTTCAAGCCATCTATGTAAAGAAGTTAAAAGGTTTTCGACTTGTTTTGAAAGTTTTGGTGATCTTCATTGATTTTGTTCAAGAGGAAATCAAAGATGCTAAAAAAAAAGCAGCCAACAAGAATACTAATTGACAGAGCCTTCTTTTAACATTAATTTTATCAGTTTCTTTAGGATGATTGCGAGTTGAGCCCTAAATATTTATTGTCTTTTTTAAAAAAATAATGACATTAATTCCAAAGAACTTTATAGTAAAAGTTGAACAGTTCAAGTACAGTTGATAAGATTATAAAACAATTTGGATAATTCCAACCTATAAAAAGTAACAGGAAAAACTTTGATGTGTAACATACTATATGGAAGGTTAAAATGGCAAATTTAGCCTTTAGGTCATCTACAACCACAATTTACTAATTCCCAAAAATACGTTTGACCTTCATAGATACGTTTTGAACTTTCTTCGAAGATCAAAGTTGTGGGATGCATAAGTAATGCTAGTAAAACTCTTGGTTCCAGAAGGCTTAAGAGCAATCTTCTTGAAATACTCTGTTTTTAATGGCAAAACCAAACTAACAGTAAAACATATCTTAAGTCTTTACCATCAAAACAAGAAGGAAGGAGGGAATTGTTTAATGTACACAAACTGAATAATAGTACTGCAATCAAGTAACCAATAAAATAGGAACACTGATACCATATACACTTTACACATTCAGCTTAAGAAACCAAGATTACATTAGAACGATGACAAACAGATAAAGCAAAAAGAGTGAAGAAAGATATATTGCATCTAGATGTATAGTTCCGCATCAGATTGAATTCTAACTTTATCATCTCCGACTCTTTAAAAACACAAAGGTTGCCAAAATGGTAAAATTTATTTTCACTATAGAATGTCTACAAAAATCACCACAGGCTCATAGGGTAGATTCTACGGCTAAAGATAAGCAAAAAAGTATCAAAAACTAGAGAAGGTATGTGACGAATCGATTTGACTCAAGAGATTTTTCCTAAATAAATACCTTTTTACCCAATACAGGCTAACAGAACAAACCATGCCTACTGTTTTTGTACCAAAAAATCTTATTCGAGATTTTCTAGGTTTAAACATTTGTAAATTCCATTTTCTTAAAAGAAGATAGTTACCAAAATGCGAATGAATTAGCTAGTGGTAAAACCTTGGTCAAAAAAGAAGATGTTCGATTATGCATTCCTTCATTCGTATTTACTCTCCTTACATGCTTCTCAACCCTGACATTCTACGTTGTATCATTTACTTCACGAGATTCACTTCTGTAGAGCATGTAGGATTATTTAAGTTTCTGTAATATAAAGTGGGAAGGGGAAGAGTCATAATATCACTTTGGTTACGAGAAACCTAATTTCGTACAAAAGTTCTTCCGGCAGAAATACAGCTAATTCATCTTCTTCTGACTACGACTATAGCAGTGACAATAAGGTAACTCTTTTGACGTGATGGTCTCTAATCCGTGTGTTCTAAAGAGCTTTATATCTTGTTATCTGTACATTAATTAATATGTACCCCTTAGCTCTTTCTGGTACTTTTTGAAGATTTTCTTGGTTATTCTAATTTCATTTAGTCTCGGATATCTGAGTCACTTCAGTTTGTTCCTTCTTATTACTACATCAGTTTGTTTCATTCTCCTTTTCATCCGTCTTCTTCTTTAATAGTAAAGCTTTCCTAAAGACCTTTCTTTCTTACACTTGAGCCCTTTTGAATTTTGTTTTAGTAAGACTTTTGCTTTTATTGAACAAGATGCATGTTCTATAACTTAACACTTTACCAAGTCAAACTACACATCTTACGCTAGCTAGTAATTGGCTGTTCAGTCTCTACTATGCAAAAAAGAGTTAGTAATTATCGACCCTAAATACATCATTTTATTTCCTCAAATTAATATTTTGTCTGTAGATAGTATTGTTTTACTAAGATTATCACAGTTTTACATACTTTTTGGAACTTAATTAAGTAATTCGCGTGGAATCTTTTACAAATGCTATTTTCAGTGATTTTAACTTACGTAACTTATATCAAAAATGAAACATTAAAAAGGCAGTGACTTTAAAATGTCTAGGTGTTAAAGCTCCGATTGATTTGTCCAAAAGTTTTTGCTGTATTCATTACGTGTGACAATCATCTTTAAGATTCCAAAAGAGCCGAGACTTATAAAAAAACTGTCTGCTTAATATTCAACTTACGATAAATGTTCAAATCGGTAGCTTTTGAACTAGGTTTTGGGAAATGGTAAATCTTGTTAATATTAGAATAATCTTTATCTTCCTCTAGTCTGTTTGTTGCCATGGTATAAGTAGGTAGTGTTTGTCAAGTAGTCGTCCTTTTAACTAAAATATTTCTTAATGTACTAATTAAATATAAATTCGTGCTTAAACACCACCATGGAGCAGTCATTTGTGATTTGTACGGCGAAGCACATTATAGTAGCCAAATAGTTCGTTGGTGCTTGTCCACGTCAGGGATAGTCTTTTGACAAGCTCACGAAATGCAGGTTAACCATTTAGTTGTTTGGAAAATTGCATGCAGAAAGCTTGTAGCAATTTCACTGACAAATACTTAGATCGCAATCTTGGGCCAATCGATTTCTAACTTCGACTGCAATTTGTCAGATGGTTTTTACATCGAAATGCAATTCTTCATAACTCTACATCCTTTAGTAAGGACGGGACGTTTAACAGCCACAACAACCACGTGGAAACCGATGAGAATTCGCATTTATGATTCACCACCAACAAAAAAATTTTTCAATCAAGATCTGGGCTGGTATCGTTTATGGCTACTTGATTGTATTCGTGTTTTTCCACCAGGGCTAAACGACCTCCTCACAGAAAACACTTCCAAGGTTGCTAGAAGTCGTGTCGCTCATTTTGTAAAGAGATTGGTAGTTTTTCCATAACGGCACTTACTGCATACATATCATCAATACTATTGGTGGCAGGTACATTGGAAGGAAGTATCCTTTGGGACCACAACAGGAATTTGATTTATTATTCCAGTGAATACTCTAAAATAATTATCGAGATAATAATAAACGGCTTCAATGAGGTTTGAAACAACCAAGAAACTTTTGAAGAAGTGAAGCAGTCAATGATCTGCAGATGCAAGTCGGAGGATCTTTATTTTTAACACTTACTTTAATAAAATTTAACAATAAGAATAATAATTTCCAATTAGAAAATTTAAGAAAATTATTGTTCACATTAATAAGATCATAAAATCAAAAAAACCGTAAAGTTTGTCGTAAAGGTAAATTGAGATCCCAATGATAGGTAACTGACACAAAGATTTTTGTCACTATTTACCCAGAACTGCCTAGACCCTTGGTAAATAATTTTTTCCCGTCATGGGAAGAATTGGAGCTAAAATGGTTCACTTAAAACTGTGCAATCTAACCCATGGAAAACTTTTAGGGAAAGTATTTTAGAAGATAATGATTTGATTTAAGTGGATAGAGCAAACACAGAAAGTTTGCAAAACCACTACTTAACTACAAAGGTATTTATTTGAACCAGACTCATGGGCATTAGCACGGAAAAGTAAAATAGCAAAAACTTCTTCTCTGCAAGAAATGGATCCAAACATCCTTTCTTAAAAGATGGAAATTGATGATTTTGATGAAATTTGTTTAAAATGCAGAAAAAGTGGCCTGGCCATTCTGTATGCTAAGCCACAATTGGAGGACCGTTTAGCTTGGCATGTGGCTTGCTTGAAATTCTTATCTAGAATTCTTGTCTTTGTTATGGTACTTTGTCGTCTATCTTAGTTGTTGATAGACCTGAATGAAACCAGAATTGCAAAAAATCTTACAAACACTAGTTTTCCTTAATTTTTGACAACATGCTTAATTATGGAAATCATACGACCCACGTAGTGTTGGATACCGTTGTAAGTTTCATTTAAACGTTTTAATTTGAAAATTTCAGAAACTGTAACTTGCAAACAAAGCAAAATTTGCGTAATTGGTTGTAGTTTGAATTGAAAGGTTTAATGAAAGTTTCATTGAAAGTATCGATTCCAAACTACAAATGAAATTATGAAGTTTTAGTTTGCCTGAAGGTTTTAGTTTTTGTCTACCTACCTGTGGATTTTCTCGGTTGGTCTTGTTGTTCCAATTATGCAATCAAAATTGGAAATAGAAACTGAGTGAAATACAATTATTGTTCTATAGAAATTTGTTATTCTAATAATAAAACAGGAAAAAATTTGTTTTATGTTAATAAAGTTGCCTTTGCTGTGTTGTAATAGTCTTTGCACATGAAATAATAATTAAAAGATGTAGCACTTCTAAAAATTTTATTAACCCTTTTTTAAGCTTAATTTCAGAATATCGTGTTAGTAACTTGAAAGTTACACGCCAATTTGCTCGTATTGTATATGAAAGTAAAGTTGACATTTGAAGTTGATGCAACTAGTAAGTACATTATTATTAAGTAATTTATGCTTTATTTAAAACGGAAAATAAAAATAAACTGAAGTTACTTCCAGGTTCTTTATTATTTTTTTTATCATTGAGGAAATATAACATTAATAATTCTTTTGTTTATTTTGTTAAAACCATAATCATAGTATACATTTGCTTTTGTTGCAAGATCAGTATGTAAATACAACTCTGGAGTTATTAATTATTTTAATTAGGATATTATAACAGTAATTAAATTATTTTTTTACTTTTACCTATTGAACTGTATTCTTAAAGTGCTTCACCGGTAATTCAAAATGAAAGATTTTTTCAGAGATAGAATCTAATTGATTTTGTTTTGAATTACAAATCATGCTTCAATATTTACAAACTTGCAGGCAATTTCCGTGTAATACACTTCATTTTAAGATTATTGAAGGTCTCAAGTTAATTTTTTTGTTAAAAAATCAAAAACCAGTAAACGTGTTAAAATGGTTAAAATAGCTTTATCACTCGCTTCGGTTTTCTAAAATAAACAGAATATTTTATACAAGATAATTACAAATAAAGCTAATTATAGAAAGAAGCACAACAGTGGTAGCAATTAAACAAGATTACTAAACGTTTCTATTCAAGTTATAATGAAGTTGCTTTGAAAATCAAACTGTAGGGAATGTAGTATATCAAAAACCAATAAAGAGTTGATATAGTAATCCCTCTAATCTCTTAAGTACATATAATTGTATATCAAGATATTTTACAGACTGGTTTTTAATTTAATTTTAGCTTTAGATAAAATTTATTTTTTAAAAATTTTTATGAGGAGATTTCATCTGTGTTAACCTATAGTTTTTGATGACTCAAAGGTGTTAGTTGTATGTTTTATTTGGCACCGGAAATGAATTTGATGTCTCTGTTTCGTGGCAGTTAGTTCTTTGGCACATAAAAACGGTCACGAATTGGCGCGTGGTCCGGTATCAGTACGGTTTTTTGTGGCTAATGTGCGGGCACTTAGAGTGGCCTGGATTGCTTCAACCCTGTCGGTTAAAATAACTCCTGCCATTATTACGTCCAGGCCACTCTAAATCAATCAGCTTGTACTATTTATACAAATGACTGACAAGTTACCTATTGTGCGACTCATCATTGGCACGTCGCTAATGTTATTCTTTTTTTACATTTCAGATGCACCATCCCATACAAATGAAGCCTGCGGATAGCGAAAATAGAAATGGTAAGTGTTTAAATAGTAAGTTACATTTCTGTATACACATAACTTCTTTGAAAGAAAGAAGCGAGGGCACGGAGGATGGTAATGAGAGGCGATGTTGTTCATTCAAGGATATTAGTCGAGTTAGCACATCGCAAAACACGGATTCGGATTGCGCACTGCCAGTCACAACTGATCGTCCGTGGCCGACGTCGTCGTCGATCCACCGGATATTTGTACAGAAATCCACGTGACTCATGGTGGCGATAGGCCGGACATTATCGGTGCCCGGCCATTGTTCACTAAGTCTCGTTAGGTATGCACACTGACGTTCGGGGCACAGATATATTTGTATTCGTCACATAGCTTGGCTTGTCGTGAGTGACTGCGAACAGAAGTTAAATGAGTCGTTCAGTTTCGCGGCGGAGCGCGTACAGTTAGCATTTCGTTGCACCACGACCTACCTGAGTCGCCGCTGCAGGTATTATGTGATGCACCGACCTACTCCGCGGTCGCGTGTCCGGAAGTGCAACAAGTGCCATGAAGAGTCGATCTCCCAGCAAGAATTCGTACCCGGCCATCAGCTCGGCCTATTGGCAGCCGACGTCTATCCCAAGTCCTTACCTTATTCCAGGTATAAACATCCACCGGTGAATTACGTAATTGTGTGCATTTAATCTGCATATAAGCATTTCGTTATTTTGTTTCGGTCGGAGATGTCACGAATCACGCCAGGATGATATCATACATTGTTACAAAACTCCGAACTTAAAAAACACGTGCGAAATCTCACTAGAAAATTACGACTTGAAATTTCCAAGAAGTATTGGATGTGATGAGAATTCTAATTACATCTCCAAATACACATTTCTCGTAATTAAAAGTCGATTCACGAAAATTTCATGTGTAATATAAATGATTTTCAAAATCATGTCTTCAAGACCGGTAAATAAAATAGTAGGAACCGCTCGAAGCAGTTATAGTACGCGGTAGCGCATCGTCTCTAATTCCATTACATTTTTATTGCCGGTTTCATTCTACTGTGATTAAAATTTTATCTAGGACGTGTATGAGGTCTTTCTGTATTCACTTACTAGTGGTTGTTATCCTGCAAATTTAAACACTTCAAGAATCGTGAAACCGAGTGTGTTCTTCACATTCGAACCCTTAATATTAACTAGAAAACCTAAACGCACATTAACATAAATATTTATGAAAGTGACGCTGTTAAAACGGTTATAAATTTTTAGAAAACTCTATTAAAGAGGGGTTTAAGAAGCCCAAATGGAAACTTAAAGAAAATCGTTTTGCTAAAGAATTTTTTGTATTATGATTAGAAATTTATAAATAATCAGAAAAAATTGAGATGATTTTTATCTTATGTCTTGGTAGAGGAAGATTTTGTAGAAAATCCTATTGGGCGCACCTGCATGATTTTCTAAACAAATAAGCGCGTGTTCAAACTGGAAACTAATTTGTTTACGGTTTGATGACGATTTCTTCAAATAAACGGTTAAAACGATTTCACCGGTAATTTACACGTCCCAAATTGGTATGGTTTAAGTCTTAAGATGTGTTGTTGAAGTTTAACATTGTTTGATGTTGCTTACCACACATATAAGACCTAATTCTATCTAATCTGCATTATTTGCACTGTGATTCAAATGTTATATGATATGAATAATAGCCAATAAAACATTCCACAAGAACTGATGGATTCAATACTAGCATAATTCGTAAAATATTTGGAGCAACTTGAAAATTAGGAATTCATATTTATACTATCTTTGGTTCTGTGTCTAGATCTAAAACAGTTTGTTGATAAGATCGGTTGAATAGAAAATAAAAACTTCATGGATTGCAAAGTGTTTATCTTCAATTTACTTATATATATATATATATATATATATGACGTGTTTCTTTAAATGCAAGTAGTTTTGCTATTTTGGATGCAGCGAATATTTTTGGAGCTCCATAATTAGATTTTCGTAATACACCAAAATGCAAATTTTGATAAAATGCCCACGTAACTCATCAGAGATGCCCAACTCCCAAAAAGTGAAATAATACTCGTTCTAACTTCATGAAATTGAACGTTACTATGTAACAAACTGGTCTTCATCTCCTTCATAATTAGTAATTTAAATATCTAGTAATTCATCATTTACCTTATAATCACTTACGTCACAATAAGGCTTATAGAATATAATATGTATGTGGATAATAACAAATACGTTATTTGTCCTTCTTGATAATTTTCTTTGTTAATGTCTTATATACAAGCCATCTTTGAAAGTTTAAAAGACTCCTTGACTAGAGGTGGAAGTCAAATTTCAACCAAACCTCCAATTTATTTTCACATATGAAAAATATTAGTATAAAATAAATATAGAATTGTACCAAACCCTGTGGTATACGTTGTTGACGGGAAAACGTAACAAATACCAATGTTTTTGCATGTACTAGTTTATTTTCAACATCGAAATAACCGCGATTAGAAAAATTGAAATTAAACATCTGGTGAGTTCGCATTAGTTGTTATTTTTTTCACAGAAATCAAAACCAGCGTTGTGTTATTTTTAGACGTCACGATAACGATATGATTAAAACTGCATGTATGTGGACTATAAAATGCAATTATTAAATACCATTGCTTCAGGGTAAAAAACAACAGAAATACAACATACTCCTGGATTTTATTTTAACGTTAATGGATATTTGTAAATATAAAAATATTTTTACAACAGTAACAAACGTTTGACGCAACACCGCATTTAGTAACAGTCCCTGAAAGCCTTTCCTAAAGGAATGATAACAGTTTGTAACTTCGTCGTATAAAACAATAAAAGGAAACCACTTTTCCATTATTCCTTTGATAAAATTGAGATAAACAGAAGATTTCCAGAAATAAATGTGATACCCTCGAAAGATGTCTGGGCTGCACACCTTCAACTACGAGCAGACTGTGAACTTTTCTCATTATTTACTTTTAAACAAAACTTCCTTTCATTATATCAATCAGTGGTTTATGTTGTTAGTTATCTTATCTGATTTTTTTTGTTTTCTGAGAACACTTCCATTTCTTCAGCTAAAAATAGACAGACTGACTAAACAAAACCATCGTAGTTCTTGAATAAGCTGATACATAATAAGAAAGATTATCTTCTAAACCAATATCTTCAAACCTTTAAAAATGCCATTTGCATATCAGATTTGAGTAATTAAAGTACCATTCTACAATCTCTGGAAATCCAAACGATATTTGAAATTCAAATAGAAACACCAAAGTCGTCAAGAAGCAAAACTTTCTTTTCGAGATCTACTACAAAGATTTAAATTAGATGTGCCTAGTAACGAAAGTTTTGCTTATAGAAAGTTTGGAAAAATCTCCGTGACTTATAAAACGAAATGCAATTTGCTTGTTAGTAAACAGCACTGTTGATTAAAGCTGATTCGAGTATAATTGAGTACGTCACTATAGTAAAACATAAAAAAAATTCATCCAAAAGCAAGGAACAAGTTTGACCTAAACTGGTTACATTATGGTTAACAACAAAAATTTATCAGTTTTGCGTGTTCAATTGGTCTAGACTAGTTTAGATCTTTTTGGCAGATTTTTATGATTGTTTCTTCTTCTGCCTGTTCAAATATTCACCTTATACTGAAAGACACTGTTGGTCTCGTGTTCATTGAATCCATATTAAGAAAATTACCAGTCTTATAAAAAACGCGGCACCAAAAGGGAAACCTGCTTTTATCAATGTATATCATTTTCCAAAAGTTCTTTGAAGCATTTGTCTATCTAGTGGTTTTGCAAGAAATTGAAACATTTTAAAATAAAAACCTTTTAGACTTCCAACGGGTATAATTCCCAAGATACCTGGATTTCCGTAGGACCATCACAAGTCTAAAAAGTTTAGCTAAATTCCACTTTAAAAATGTAGACAACAATGTTGAGAAGGAGCAAAAATCAAATATAAAAACAATATTATTTGTTATAATTAGTAACCATAAATTATATAGATAGTAACTGCAATTGTAATCAAAACGGTAGAAATTGTTTTGTAACGGTCCGAGAGTAACCGGCCAACTTTGAAAAATGTTTACCTGCATTAAGAATCATCGAAGATCTTGGCCTATGATCATGTTGACCTTTTGGACAATATGGTAGTTATCTGAAGTGCACCTAACTACTTGATTTCTCCAGGTCAGCAAAAATCAAGGACTGTACAACTGTCTGTAATGATCAAATCACTTAAGGAATCTTCTTCACAGTGATTTAATAATTGTTCGGGAGGTCAAGATCTATCACCCTGCTTCGTTTGAGTTAATTCTAACAAGGCAATTTTGTTTAGATAGCATTACACATTATAAAGAACTTCAAGTAAAGTCTCATAGAAATACGATTTTTGGGGCGAAATTGTATAGTAATAAAATAATAATTAAAGCAGGAGTATTTTCCGAATTAAAATCAAATTATGCGGGATTACCTTTTGATGGTTGTCGCCGTGAAGATTAGAGAACATACTGAGCTGAGACAATTGATATGTCATTGTTGCAAATTGATATAATGTTGTCTTTCAACACAATAAAAGAACTAGTCGTTTCTCAGAATTTTTAATGATTTGCCAACTCAAATAAATAATTATCTTGGTCCCAATCAAGCCCAATCGTACTAACTGAAAGCACTAAATTGTTCTCCGATCGTTTTGTGTATTTTATTTTCTTGGAATCTACTCTTTGTACAAAAATCATCTCTGTTTCCATTACTTCCTTGTCATTACTAATAACAAGTATTATACTCCCAATTTTTTTTTCAATAATCAGCCGTCTGTTATTTATTTCAGCGCTACCAATATCACAATTTTGTTTTTTAATTTTTTCTACATTAATTATTCGTACAATCCATACGAGTATACCTCATTATTCTTTATTTTAGACATATCGGAGAAATACCCTCAAAATTCTAACCACTTGTTGGCCCTACATTTTCCAAAATTCCGTTTGCGACCAGCTGACAGTAGCACCATAAACTTCGGTGCTCGGGATTTTATGAATATCATTGAAGCGTCATCTGAATTTCAGTCTCTTGGTTATACAAATATGTAAAATTAAATGCACCTTCAACGTAATTATGTACTTAAACAATCAGACGGTGGAATAATATTTGCTTCATAAAGTCAAGTTATATCCCACAATTAATGTTAAAGATACATAAATAAAAAACTTGTCACTCATAATACGCAACAAATTATGCCAAACTTTTATAAACCAAAACATGACCTTAATTTAATAGTTTTTGTCTCGCTCATAATAAAACTTGAAGTATCTACCATCTTGCTTTGTTGTTTGCTGTTGTTTTGTAATTGGTGTTTTGAGTATAACAGCAAAACCTGTTCAAGCTTAATTAACATTCCCTGTTGTTTTTTTTTTGCTCAATATTACCAAATAGTGTTTCTATTAGAGCAAATGGTTTTGCTCGGCATTTCCAAGTTGATCTAAAACTGCATATTTGACACCTCTTCTTATGTTCTGAAAACAGATATCTAAATCAGTGCTCAAAAATATCTAATCCAGTTTCTGATTTTTGTCTACCTTTCATTTCTGATTAGCTCTGCTAATTGGGCTAACATAAACATCATGATCCTGAAAATGGCGCTTTTTTTGGAGTTGACGTGTTTCAAACTTTTTTGTTAACAATTAAATAGACTTCAATAATAACGTGGTTTTTGAAGCAGATCTTGAAACAGTGACTTCACAAGGTTTGGAAAGTACACGAGGACTATCTCTGTCCAGTTTGAACAAGAAGCAAAATTTGTTATGAAAATCTAGGCATTGCCATGAAAAACTAATAAAGTAACGCGAATAAAATTGGGTTGGGTGGTGGAGTATGATAGATTACTTAGATAATATTAACATAATATTAACATTTGCATATAAATGTATGCAAGGGACTTTCATTATGTAACGGCTACTGATTGACTGAAAGTGAAATACGATGATCGCTTCTTGTCCCTAGTATCCGTGTCCGATAATAGCGAACCTTTTATCATTGTATCAAAAAATGTGACCCCTTCGTGTTTTTTAAAACAATCTAGTGATCTGCACATAACGTCGATTCCTTCAAATCGGGAATCTACAAAATTCATCTGTATATGATTCCAAGTCTGAAACATCCTTTAATAGTGTTCTTTTACAAAATAGTAAATACTTTTAATATTATTTTGATCATTTTTTTGGTCAACCATATTTAACAACCATTAAGGTATATATCAGATTAGCTTTGTATTTGCATTTTTCTTTTTAGCAAACATAGAGTTTGATTATCTTGATTATACATACAAATTTTTCCACACGCAGAATAATTTCAATAAACACAAACTATTTTGGAAAATTTCTATATATTGACCTTTGCCACATTACTAACATTAATAATTCCAGAACAAAACTTTTTCTAATGTTTTACTTGAGATTAATAAAAGGAGGCTTTGACAGAATCTACTAGAAGAGATTTTTATTTAATTTACCGAGGATGCTTATTGCAGTTATTTCACACGTAAGCAAAGTTTTACACTTAATCGAAATAAGCAAGAAAGAGATCAACAGATAATGCTGCAGTGGATACAACATTTCCGAAACTTATATCTGTTAATAAATGAATACACTCTATTATTTATTGAAATTCCCTCTGGGATACAGAATATCTCTCTTACTTTTATCAAATTACATTTCAGATTTCAGCTGAACTCGGCTTTCTTTGAAAACTAAAAATGGATTAAACAATAAACTTATTACGTCGTAAATTGTACAATTTACTTATAAAGTTTGAAAAACGTTATTTTAAATTTTTTGTTTCATAAATAGAACATAACCTACTTGATAGAAGTTCGTCTTTTTTTAATACAGTTTTTGATTTTTTGTGCAAAATGTATTTATTAACACTTAAAACATAAATGGGTTTGTCCAATTAGCAAATTATTAAAATTTAAAAATCGCAAGTCAAGGTTAATGTATAATTCCATTTTTGGAGTAAATAATTAGTCGCGGCTTACAAAAACAGAAGATACTTCTATTTAATCAGTTTGGCAAATATAACAAAACGGAAGAAGTTGCTAATTTATATTATAAATAGATTGTTACTATATATTTAAAAATGATATTAAAAAAATAAATTTCTCATATTTTACTGCACCTTATTTTGTAAAGTAGAGGGAATAGATTTTCTTAGTGGAAAAACAATCAATAAAGTGTATTATGAATGAATTGGAAGTGTCTAATTTCTAGTATACGAGGTGTAACTAAAGAGTACACGTTTTCGATTGATTTCATTTAAAATTTTCCAGAAATAGAAACACAAAAAGAAAACGCACCAAGATCTCAGTATAGACTGGCTAAGTTGACTGTATAGTAGTCGTCGCTACATCAACCAATTAAAATACTACCACTTTCAAATAACTTCCTAATAGCGGTTTGGGATTTAGTAAATCATCTCTACAAAAAATTCATTATCGATACAAATTGTCAAGGAATCTCATCTATCACTTAGTGAAACTTTTTCTAAAAATGACCAACCAAATTAATTACAAGCACAACTTAATTTCTGGGAAAACCAAAACCAACTTATTAGACTACCTACTTTGGGTGTTTTCTCTACTATAGATGCAAAAACTAGTTTTCAAAAATCATACCCTTTATGAAATTGAGCTGATTTAGTTCTCCTGTAAAACTCATCAGTTCTTAGACATAGCTTAAGGTTTTTTCTAGGTTCTTTAAGTTTGTACGTTTGGCAAAAATATGCTTTAAATATAAAATTTTTTCTTGAGTCGCTTTTAAATAATATATTCAGTTGGTATGTCTTTCTAATTAACAATTATTTTTTTGATATTTTATTTCACTATCAAGTATAACGTGATACTTAATACTAGAATAAACTTTTTGAGTTGACAAAAGTTGATTTTAGGCTTATTTATTCAGGTTACGCCGAAATCCTACATCGTGCAAAATAGAGTAGAGATTAACATTTTGAAATAGGTTGCACGAAGGTCATAATAGGACTCACTTAAACGGAATAATGTCCGAGATGTTTTTTGGTATTTTTGCAATTAATCAAACTAGATCAAGAATTTCTGTTTTTTGTCATGTTCCCAGTCAGTTGAGTTAAATTAGGAAATTATTCTTGTACAGAACATAGTAGAGGTTTACAGTTATCTTGCTATTTGCAAAGTCATTTAAAAACAAAGGATTTGTTTAAACGAAAACATGTCCAAAAATGAACAGAAATAAGTTTTCGGCATTTTCGCAGTCAGATCCAAACATCCTGCACAAGAGTCATCTAAGATAGAACCGCTTTTTACATTTTCTCAATACCCGGTTAGATCAAAGATTTCTGCTTGTGCAGGACCTAATAGACTAATACTTTGAAAAATGCTATACGAAGGTTATTAAAAATAAGATTCGCTCAAACAAAATAATGTCCAAGAGTAGGCAAAAGTAGTTTTTGACATTTTCCCAGAAAGTCAAGTTAAATTCAAGAAATTCTGCTCCGGCAGGTCTAGTAGAGACTCACATCTTGAGATCTTCTGCGAAAAGGTCATTTATAAGAGGACTTGGCCAACTGAATGATGCCCAAAAGTGGTCTTGGGCGTTTTTCAAATAAGTTATGTTAGATCTAAGAAACTCTGCTCATGCATGGCCTGGTTGAAATTTTCTGTGCAAAAGTCATTTATAATAGGACTCGTTCAACTGAGTGATGCCCAAGAATTAACAAAAATGGTTTTTGGCATTCTCCCAGTCGATTAGGTTAAATCTGAAAATAAAGAAATAAATAACAAAATAGAAATATTTTGGAATTTGTTACGCAGATGTAATTTAAAATAAGAGTCGCTTAGACGGGACGATGTCCAAGAAAAGCCAAAAAGAACTTTTTCCAGTTGATCACATTAACCCATTAACGCCGGGAAATATTTTTTATTTTTTGTCGTCCTTGCATATAATTTTAATGAATGGTAGCCAACCGACATGTGTATACCCGTAAATATTATTTTTTGCGCAAAATTTTTGAAAAAAAAGGCTGCACCCATGTGGGACTGCCAGGCGCTTAAGGACTTTATAGAGAAAACCAGTATTTAGCTTAATAATTTAATTTGTATGAAATTTTTGGAAACAGTAGGTGCATAGACCCACATCACATTTCCTTTGCTGATGCAATGTTCTCCTGTGCATTTTCTACCCCTATTGTTAGGAACAACCACTATCCAATACTGCAATCTGTCAAAATGTATATATGGAGATCCGAAAGTCACTGCCTGCAGTTTTTGGTACACGTTATACGCTTTTGTGTGACGTTTTGTATCTTGTATGGTAAGTCCAAAATGGTTATAACATAATAAAATTTATAAGTTATCATAGGCTACAAACCTTGACAACATTTCGCCTAAACTCAAGTTGGCTAAGATTTTTTCCAGATTTTTGATATGAATACCAAGCATTTTAACCTGCAGCATTGACCAAATATGTAAAAGTTGGCCAAAACCATTTTTTTCGGACTGTAAAAGTAGTACAAATGTAATATTGCCTTTCCTTTTTTACCATGATATATTATTGTTTATTTGATCAGCCCCTTTCATATTTTTTTGTTATACTGCTTCATTAAATAAGGACATCATGGCAAAGCAATATTCTTTTTTTCATGTTTGAGAACCTTTCTACAGATTGTCTACCCAATGAACATATACTCACATAATACCAGTATCTTTATTGAGGCTTTTGGAATTGTCACCTCCCGATTTTTTTCCATTTGCTTCTTGGTTGGCAAGGGACCGTTTTTTGGTAACCTATTTTCCCCGAATGGTACCCTTTGTGGCATATCCATTGTGTTTCAAAGTATAACGCAAGTATATTATAAGCGCCTAGTGGTTCCAAGTAGGTACGCTCAAGTTCTGACAGATATACAAGATACACATTACATTATGTTGCAATAGATTTGCACAAAACATGAAGTTTACTTATATTACTAATAATATTAGTAGTAATTATTGATTGAAATTTGAAAATAAAAGTAAAAAAAGCTTACACTAATTTGAAGTCCACAAGATCACTTGATTTTTCGAAGAAAGCCATATTTAAAATTATATAACAAATTAAACAATTGCAATAAACCACCAATTATACTTAAACTAAGTTGATCATATAATCCCCTTACAAGAAGATTAAACTGCAATGTGCTGAATCATATCTGATACCCTGACAAAACTTTAAAGCGACCAATCGTTTTGTGGGTCCATACGGTCCTGCCAGGCGCTAATGGGTTAAATCAAAAAATGCCTGTTCGTGCGGAATGAGTAGAGAGATATAAAGTTTTCGTTCACGTTATCATTCATATTTGTATGAAGTAATCGGAAAAATACGAGTCGGTGCAAGCCTATGTAGCGGCGTAGCTAGGAACATATCGTAACAAATGCTAAGACTTTTCTGTCCTTATTCTGCAATATATAGCCCAGGTACTTTAAACAAAAAAAGGCCAAACCTTTAAAAAAATCCGACTGAAGATTTTTCTTCAGATTTCTCTTTATTTCGGCGTCAGAAACAATCTCTCAAAAGTCCATAAAGCCAACCTTTTCTGTGTAGAATGAGCTTATAAACATATTTGATAATGACCAAAATTAACGTAAAACCAATAGTTTACGAGATATTTAAGAAAGACTGATTTTCGTGACTTTTGACTTTCTGTAACTTCGGTAGCCGTCCAGTTGGCTTTATGGACTTTTGGGGGATTGTTTTTGACGCCGAGATAAAGAGAATCCCGAAGGAAAATCTTCAGTCGGAATTTTTAAGAGGTGAATGTATAAAGTAACTGGGCTATATAAATGAATTGCCAAAAATACATTACGTATGTATTTAATTATACGAACAACTCATGGCATAAACGAAAAGATCTACCGGACCGACTTTATATTGAAATCTGCTGCGCAAAAGTAATTCAAAATAAGAGTCGCTTAAACAGGATGATGTCCAAGAAAGAACAGAAATGGTTTTCTGATATTTTTCCAGTCGGCCCAGATAGCTCAAAATATTCCTGTTCATGCAGGGATTAGTAGAGACGCACACCTTGAAATTTATCAAACTTAAAGAGTCGCTTAATTAACAGAATAGAGTCCCAATAAAGGCTAAAAACTACTTTAGGGGTTCATTTTTCTAGACAGTCAGGTTATGTCAAACCATTTCTGGTTATGCAAGGATTAGTAGAGACGCATATCTTGAAAACAAAAAGAGTCACATTGAATGGAATGGCGTCTAATGGTGTCATTAATTTTTCCAGTTGGTCAGGTTAAATCAAAACTTGTCTGCCTCTGCAGGAAATAGTTAGTAAAGGCACATATTTTGAAATCTACCACGAAAAGGTAATTACAAATAAGAATCGCTAAAACAGAATGATGTCCAAGAAAGCACAAGAATGGCTTTTTGGCATTTTCCAGTCGGTGAGGTTACGCCAAAAGATTTCTGTTCTTGTAGGGATTAATAGAGACTTATAGTATCTTAAGGGCTGCTGCGCAAAGGTCATTAAGAGTAACTTAAACGGAATTGTGCCCAAGAAACAGTTAAAAACGACTTTTGCTATTAATTTCTTCAGTCGCTTAGGTTAGGTTAAAAAGTTTCTGCTCATGTAGGGATTAGTACACAGATTGACGTCCAAGAAAGGAGAAAACTGATTCTTTGAAATCTTTCCTGTCAGACAGATTGAATCCAAAACTTTCTGCTTTAGTAGCACCTAGTAGAGACTATATTGGAATATTTGACTTATCTCTTCACTGGGATTGACTTTGGTAGTCTAATTTTAATAAAACTGCAACGTTTTGTAAATGCTTCTTCATTCTTGATGTCAACGTTTCGAAAAATAATCGTGAAGAATCGCTCAAAAATGAACAAAAATGTTTTTTTGTATTTACCCAGTCAGTCACGTTAGATCAAAGAATTTCTGCTCGTGGAGACTCATTTTAAAAAAAGGACCCTCGAAACAAATGATGCCTAGGAATGAACAAAAACAGTTTTTGACAATTCCCTACTATTTTATGTTGAAGATCTTTGTAATTCTATGCCTTGAAAACCACCCACAATACATAACTCAACTTTGCTCCAATTCAAAGAAGTTTCGTGCTTTGCAAAATAAATTGTTGTTAAACAAAACAATTTAGAAATTCGGCTCGTCAGGCTCGTAAACTTCAAAGTTGATAATTTAATTGTAGATAAATTGAATATATTAGTAGATATAGTTAGTTTGCTCTTGAATAGATTTTTTTAACAAAGAGATAGTCCCTTACCTATTGTTTTATTTTCTTAGTGACAGGACTAGATGCCTCATCTAAAAATTATATTTTAAGACGCTTTTACTATTTTTAGTACGCTGAATTTGCTTTTTAAGTAAAGTTTGAAACGTAGTGTTCCAGAAATAAGCTGTAGAATGGTTCCTCAATATTATTTCAAGAAATGCTGTGCTGGAATATCTTTTGTTTCAGACATAACATAAATAACACAAGTTAGTTGTCATGTTGGATTAATTATCGAATTTTGAATAACAGTTTTGAGATCGTCTGAAAATATCTTTTTAGGTTTCTCCACCGGATCTAAAGAAACTCAAGTATAGGCAACAAGAATTTTTCCAATAATTTGAGAATACAAATTAGTAATCCAACAAACCAAGAAAATACGTTAGTCTTCAGCTGCAGATGTTAGCATTACAGTTACTTATTAAATATTTTCCTAAATCCCTCCTAAACTTCAGATGTTAAAAAGTCGAAATTGATCCAAGCCTAAAAAATTGGATTGGCATAATTTCCAATTTCTTAAAAGGTTAACTGCAGCAACATAAATATGTACGTACATGCAATTAAAAGACGAAAGACCAGTGCAATAGAAACTGACCTTGAGCTATCATAACATCCTGCCGTAAAAGTTAATTAATTTTCTGCGGGGACCACGTGAAGCTAAAAACCATAATCACGTCAAATATTTCAAATAAAAACTTGCAATTTATAACCGCGGTCTCAAAACTGTATTTTATATGTACTGGTTGATCTTATTTTTCTTAAAAGTCATCTTACGTTCACATAAATGGGTTGACACCTATTAGCAATCATTTAATTCATTCACTTTTAGTACAAAACGTCGCGTCGGTGACAAATATTATTTTAAAGACGTTATTTGTTAGAGGAAGCTTATACCTAATATAGAATTTATAACAGTGATTTCCTGTACAATTAATCATGAATTTATCATTAAAATACACTCGTGAGTCAATACATTGCATAATAATTTCCAGACTAAGAAAAGAACATTCAAAATAGCATAACAAAATCATCCGAGTTTTTGCTTTTAAGGTTTTCTCTTTGAACTAAAAGTAATAATCAAAGAAACTGTGAAACGTACAGCTACCGCTTTTATAAATGCATAGCATGCAGGCGTGAGTAGACTAAACATTGATATTGGACACCTATGCAGAAATACATCTCTAGTATATTTATTTATAAATCAAAGTTGTGTAGTCAAAATATTTCCAGTTGATAAATTTAGTTTCTTTTGCCAAGTTCTTTTGTTTCATTAACTATTATGTAAAAGTTGATAAAAACTTATCAGTTAAATATGGTAGCTAGTAATTATTGTTGGAATTTAGAAATAAGACTGGATTGATAGTAGCAGATAACCAGTACTTAAAACTTAATTATTTATTTAATAACTGCATATTTGTTTTAAACATCCATTGTTTAGCTTTAAGTATGTAAATACAAAACGAACAGAATGTATGGCACAGCTGTGCGATATTTTAATAAATGAGCATTTAAAAATGATGCATCATCAGCGATATCAACGTTTCAACAACGTTATCTTGAAATGTATAAAGTTGAATTTATTATTGACTAACGCCGACGTTTATGGTTTGTGTTTGAATACACAACCAAACAAACAATAGACTGTTTAGCATTTAAATGCAATTAAATAACTCAAAATTAACCCTTAACATGATTGTAATTGATTCCTAGAGACTTGATAGCATTCAGTGAAATGATTTCCCTTGGTAGATACATACATATATTCCTAGAAGGCATTTGTTAATTTTCTTATGTTTGCATTTTCTAAAAATCTAATTAAAAAGAAGATGGATTTTGAAACTAATAATTATCATTTTCAAATGTATGAAGTTGACTGTTCTGTTAATTAAGGAAATTACGCATGTAGTATGTGTTGTAGTGACTGATATACTGTTCTATTATTGAATTAACTGCTATCTCTTTTATTATATTATGTAGCGTGTATTCAGCCAGTAAATTTAATTCAATTATACTAAGAAAAATTGTGATAACGTGATATCAAAAATTTTACGTATTGTTTCTGGTATTATCTATTCATTTACGTTGGAATATTAAAATAATTTATATGGTAATATATGCATACAGTCCGATTTCTATTCTTCCGAACGGTTTTCTTACAAAAATGGTTTTAATTTTGCTGTTTCACTTAACCCGTCCTTTTTATTGATAAGTTTATAGCACTTAAGATTAGATTATTCTTCGATTACTCATCACTTTTTATTATACATACCATAAGCATAATGATATACAGAAAAATCGATCTTTTCATTTCCATCTGAGATAATTTTATTTTAATTTCCATCGAATTGAACTTGATACAGAAAATCAAATTAAAAATGACCTATCTTTCAAGTTACATACTTTCATTGAAAAAGTTGAATTAAATGGTTCAAAGGGTTCTCATTCATTTGAACGGCTAATGTGGATATCATTTTACCATAACTGTACTGGAGTCGACTTTTTAAACGAATTTTGTCCATTATTGTAAAATTTCAGTAAAAGTGATTTGTTACAACGAGGGCATTCCAGACAGCGGAAGAGTAAAATGTAAAAGAAATGTGTTTTATACATTACAAATCTTCGTACAACACAAATTGAAATCTGAATACAAAAAGGGACGTCCATGGACGTCGGGTGCTATGAGAGATCTTGCTCTTCAATCGAGTCTTTCTCATTCTCTTCATCTTGAATTTGACCGATTTGATGTTTACAGTTTTTAGATACTATCGAAACCATTCATATTAAATCCAGATCATCATCCAGGTTTTGCCAGCAGATGATACTCACAGACTTCTGACATTATTTATTTGTTCCTTTTCAATTTTCTACCTAACGGCAAATCGGGTGTTTCCAGTTTTTCAATAAGATCTCAAATTTTCTTGAGTTATCACTATAACACAGAGACTGTTTCCAACAACCTTATTTAAAGTTGTTCCCATTTCAATTCTCTTCCTTCTGTATAAACTTATACTAGCTATGTTTTATACAATTTTTAGAGACTTGATGTCAATCGAAGACCATTTTGTGCAAATTTTCTTACTTGGCCATATCCATAGTACAATTTTCAATATTCCTCTGGAATTGACATCTAAATACCTTTTTTATTTGATCAAAAAGCCTATTAATGGGAAGGTTGGAATGTCCCCAATTGTGAAAATAATTTTTATTGATCTAATTGTATTTAGAACAAACTTATTAAGCCAGTGTTTTAACAAATGTACACAAAAACTGTTTTTGTTTTATTTTGTTTCGTTTTTCTATGTCAGGTGTAGATTCTGTTGATTTTGAGAAATTGAGAAAGGCAAAAAAAGTTTGGACAGCACCTCTGCCAGCTTGGTGCTCCATCCACGAATACAAAATTGCTGATTGACAGTCAACTTTAGTTATACGGAAAAAATAAAGCGATAGTTGCTATTAGTGAAAGGCTTCTTCCATTGGGACTTGAGGGGGTACTTGGATCATCATGTTCATGTTCGATCGCATCCATTTTTACTCACAACCTTATTAGCTTACTAATAATAAAATCATTAAACATAACAGCAAGGTTTGATGCCTGTAGGTTTCTCAAACCAACTGAACAAAAAATATGATTTCTTTGTCATATGTAATTAGACAAGGAAGGAAGCTAAGGAAATAAACATAGAGAGAGTTTATCGCCATTTATAATATAATAAAAATTACAAGATGGATATTACAAGTTTGCTCCTCATCTGTGTTTTGCAGTTACACATCCCTTACCTTAGCCGGTGGCGGATGGAAACTTTTGGAGGCTTAAAACTTATAATTATCTAAGGGTCGAGTTGTAGAATGTGCACTAAATATCCAGTATATAAAAGATTATAAATATACGGTTCTAAGGTTTGTTACACCGAATCCGAAAGTTGGCAGAAATTTGAAAACTCGCAAGAACCCAAACTCAGTTTGCAAGAACTCTGCACAAGAAACAAATCGCAAACTAGGGTGAATATTCGGGTTTGCCCGAGTTTGCTAAGGAGTTGATATCTCGAACATAAATCAAAGGAACTTCCGACTAAGAACATTCGTGCGCAGTCGTTAAGAATTTACCTACACGAACTACACAATTAATTCATCTACATTTGTCGAGCCGTCTGGTTTGCAAACACTTGGAGCTGTGTAAAAATCGTGGGTTTTGTAAGGATCTGCAAACCTACAAGGATCTACAAAAATCTGGGGAATTATGGAAATCATGAAGGTATTAATAGAAGACGTTTGTAGCAATATTCAAACCAACGCATAAACGAACATCATTTTCAGTATGGAGATTTGGGAATAACCCCTTGCAAGTATAACAGACAATGTTATAAATAACAAAGTTATGCTATCCTTGGTATTTTGCATTTTCGATATTTATGTAGTAGCATTTGAGTTCACAGAAACATACCATAGCTTTTAAAGTTGACTTCTGCATTACAAATAATTTGTCGTCAAATCAAATACCTAACTTTTTGATTTGCAGCTAAGAGAATGGAGGAGGCAAAAGATTCAGATTCCCAAAACAATCTAAAGCGCTCTTGAAAAAAAATTGAAATGATTCCAAACTTTTTCAAGGTTAGAAATCGTCTGTAAATCAAAAGTGAACCTAAATTGGTATAGTAATTCTATTATTATTCTTTATAAGCCACCATTTTTAAGGACACACGATTTACAATTAAATACGATGATTCTTATTAAGGACTAGTCTTTTGACTTCCTGATAAATATAGTTGCTGGATAAATATCATGATAATCATTATTAGAGCGGTTGTATCCTCGATTGTATCTATAGCTACTGAGACTAACTAAAAGTTATTAAGGGTTGAACAGATCGGGCCTAAGACAGAGAAGCAAAACGAACAATCTTGATTAGTAATTACATATAGCTTAGAAATTATGAAAATTTTTCAATGACTCTTGATTATACAATCACTTTGTACTTAAACCGCCAAAAACGACAGTTCGGACAACTTAATAGTAAAAGCAGAACAGGAAAGAGAAGTAATATTTTCTTACCTTTACCTAATTTCCTTACCTATCCTTGAACCTTTACCAACAATTTTCTAATGCTTCATTTTGTATTGTTTGGACAACTCGCGTGCTGTGGGCAGGAAATGCTGTTTTCTGAGACTTCCTGTTCACAAGACTCAATTTTCATTTTTTTTTAACTTCTCAAGCCCTAATTTGCCCCCTAGTAGTCTAGTTAATACAGTAGTATGGTGGTTTTTTTACATTCTGACTGGATAACATTGATTAAGTTAATTTCAATTCGTAGCAAATTTATTAACAAAAACTAGAGAGTTTTCTGATTTAAGTAGTGGGATTTGGGCGGTCCTGTCCCTAGCTGTCCGTGTTTTTTGGTCCAAGTTTGGATTGAATCGAATTTGATTAAGACAAAAAACTACCAAACAGAATAAACGTGAAAATTTGTATATCAAGAAATCCTTGAGTAGTAAAGGAAAAAAAAAGCTTTGACACCACGCGTCTGAGAAAATTTCATTGGCGTTAGTAATTGTAAACTTCAGTCGTAAATTCCAGGTTTTATAGTTTTGGCAATAGACGTCTGTAAATGAAAAACCTTGAAAGAGGCTTCAAATTATTTGAAATACAAGTCACTATGGGCAGACTTAACTACTTGATCTCTAACGTGTAATTAAAATAAAAAACAGATTTTTTTTTACATTTGCGTATATTACCAATTTAAAGATTACTCGGAAAAAGTCATCTTTTTTTAATTGCTTGGTTATTTTTTCGTTATTGGGATTGTTTCTTTTTGAGCCTTCCCTAAAAACACGAAAAGATGAGAAATTTTCATTAAGTGAAGAATAATTTTTAGCAAAGATTTTATTTTTCTCGAGTCTAAATTTCTTCAGAATCATTTACATAATACCTTGCACATTGTTGCTATGCCTTGATTTTTGTTGGTATAGTAATTCTCGGAGATGAAATATGTAAATAAATTCTGTCTCTACGAAATCTTCCTAGAATTTCTTATCTAGTTTTATGTTTGTACCTCCGGACATCTGTCTATGATGGTATTCTAGTATCAGTTTTTCGTCTAGAAAAAACCTTACAGCGTAATTAGAATATTTTCCAAAATTTGTATCAGTAGATACCTACATGAAGTTTGCAAAGTTTAAACAATGTACATACTATATTGCTCTACCGAAAAAATCAAACTCTTGATAAAGTGATGAACGTTAATTTAGAATTTACTTTTGTAACACAGCTATCTCAAGTTGAATAGTTTTTGTCCCTTTTATCATATCCACTATTCATATCGCCAGACACCGTAAAAACATTGTATGTATAAAGTAACTGTCGTAGTTGATTTCAACTTTGATCATTTTCTTTCTAAAACTATAATTTTACTAAATTTGATGTTCTGTCTTCTTATTTTTCTTTGAATAGTTAACCTTCAATAGCATAGTTAACTATTATTATAAAACAAAACACGGCATAATTAACTAATATAAAAATTATTATTTAAGGTCGATAATTAAGAAATTGCAAAAGAATGAACTTCAAGATTGTAACGTTCGTTTTTCTCTAACAATTGGTTTTGTTTAATAATCTCATGACAGTAGGCAAAGGTCAATCGTACATTGTTTATAAATTACAACAAATAATAATAAGTTAACATGAAGTTATAATTCATTTATCTCATCAAATAAATTCCAATTTTTCGAAATTGTATTTAAAATCAAAACTATGTGAGCGGAAGTAAGATTTGAAAAAGAACCAAGAAAATATCAGAATAACAATACAAAAAAAGTAAATAAATAAAAGATATGGGTCAACTCAAATGAATGTCGATAAACAAAACTGGTTTTTTATGTCTAAAATTAACAACTATTTCTGCTTACGTTATGCTTATGTGTTGAATTCTTTTTTTTTAGTTTCTATGGTGTATTAAAAAAACTATTTTACATTGAAATTGGTAGTAGCACTTCATTGTTGATGTTTGCCATTAGTTATTTATGTAGAGATTGTAAAAAATGTTTATTTCTGTAAAACTAAACTTGGCAGACTTTTTGATTCAAAGCAAACTTGACATTGAAATACTTGTTTGAAGGAAGTATTAAGTAACATAAATGGTAGAAAAATTATTATTGCTAATAGGGTTATTAGTACTATAGTGTTTGCATTTATCCATACGATTTAAATGGATTAGCCATTAATTACGTCAGCTATGCAAAATATAGCAGTCTATGCAATTAACAAATTTTCCTAACACCAACGAAAAAGTAATGATTTGTATGATAAGCCAGTATACATAACAAATGAAATACTAATAATAATCATGTTATAACAATTCTTTAATAGTAAGTAGGATATTTTAAAACAGGTAGGTATATTAATCAATATGATGACAAATCGTACTGACCTTGAAATATTTATTAAATGTGTATGTTTTAATTTATTTACTAGGAATGTTTTTATTATATCATTCGTTTAACTATGAAATGCTATTTCTTCATCAAGCGATTAATTTACCTTAGTTGTATCTAATTTGGAATTCACTTCTAACAACACAAAACTTTATGCTTACTTGCCTTTAAATCTTAAAACTTTAATTTCGTTTTTTTGTTTAAATTAACTATTGACTTACTTATATTATTAGAGGAAATGATACCACAATCTATTTTTACTACAATTTGTTTTTTATTTATCCCACCTTGTCAATTTTTTTTAGTTTTTCTTGACTTTTGTGTAACTTAATACATATTGTATTGCATGGGCTATAAATAGTGACCTTGTCAATCTCTTAGGTCTAAATATCAAAACAAAATATTTATAGATTTCTCAGTTTTGCTTGGTTTACACCTTTTGCAATTTGAGTGTAAGCCTAGTTTTATGTATTGTTGTATATTTGGGCATTAGAATTTCCAAGAATTTTTTTGATCAACATTAATCAAGTCTCTTACCTCTTGCAACTTCAGGAATAAGTTCTGTCCAGAGACGGTTGGAATAATTTTAAATTCTATTTATTCTCGGCTTTGACGTGTGAAAACAAATTCATAATAATTTCGCAAGCACAATCGAAAGTGTTCATTTCTCTCATTTTACATTATTGATTACGACTAAATTTGATGCGTTGTAATGGGTCACAAAATATTACAAAATGGTAAGGTCATATTTATACAGTGGTTATGCTATAGGTATAATTGATCAAAAATTTTTGAATCTTGTTTTGATGTTTTGGGATACCGCCCTGGTTGGTCTAAAAAGAATTTCAAGCACATTTTTAGTTTTTAAAATCCAAGACGATCATGACAATTGAGAAAAACCCGTTTTATGTTATGCATATGGTCATAATTTGATATTCTGAACAACTTTCGTTTATAACATTATGCCGTATTATTGACCACAATGGCACTTTGCTTCAACATAAAACGGTTTTTAAAAAGGTTAACAAAGTTATCAGTGATATCTAAACTACGTTCAGATCCAAGAAAAAGTGGAAGTAAATAATGATAAGTGCGTGATCTCCTAGCATTGCATTGTGATTGGCCTCTGGCTGTTATTAACAGATCTTTCAGCTATTTTTCTAGAACAGGACCATGCTGTTCATCCAAGTGGTCTTTTTAAAGAAAGGAAGCGTCCTTCATTCGAAAAAGTTCTTTTGGACCGTCTAGTACGCTTACCATAGGACGATTAAGTCAAAAAACTTGAAAAATACAAAAACCTACTGCCCCATATATTTTGATTTTTGTGCATATTTCACTATGTAAATCCATGCACAACATAAAACCACTCCGAAACGCCGAAATGGACTTTCGATCCATTTGAAAATACATTTACTTAATTGATGCACTAACTAATCTTAACGTTGCATTTATTCAAAAACATGAAATTGTGACTATTGGAACCATTTAGCAACTACAGAATAATTTACAATGAAAGCATCTAAAAATTATCAGCGAACTTTGTTATTGCCGCTACAATATTGGGAAAAAATGACTAAACAACGCCATACGGGAACTATTTTCATTAACAATTAATTTTAAGTCCTCAATAAACTTTGTCTTGTAAAACACAATAGTAAACCATCCACAGCTGTTTTCAAATTATTATTAAGTCAATCGGAAATTCCTTGAACAAATATTTATTATTTCTTCTCCCAAAAGAGAATTTTAACATAATTCTAAATGAAATAATAATAATCTTGACAACAGCGACCTTAATCATACGTCATACTATAGTGACAACACTGCGTGAATCTGTTTTAAATTACATTTAAATTACCCTTGCATTAGTGGTTTTTTGTGCAAACAATCCACTCTTTTGTCTACTTCAACACTATAATAAAATTATGCCTGAAAGCAAGACAACGATATTGCACCAGAATGGGAGCAATATGACAAAGGTATGTCCTTTTTCAACGGTTTTTTGGAAAAAATCTTGAATATTTTGAATGATGCCACTATCAACTGCATTTTGAGAAACATTAAAGATTCTTTCTTTCAGTCGAAGTTTAAATGTATGACGTCAAATTGCTGCACTTCTATCAACTTATCGAACATTGCTTCGAAGCAAGACTATATTTTCGTGACGAATGTCTACAGAATCACAATGTTGCTACCGCGCTTGAAAAAGTCATATTAACAGAACTAATTTCAAAGGAAATTTTAATTATACTTTGTGCTTTCTTCACTTCCGGTGCTAATGTCGTTTCCGCCTCATCTTGTGAGAGTCCGGTCACAGGCCACCCTGCTGATAACATCTCAACTGATGGAAAGGGAAGCGGTTAGTAGCTAGTCAAACATTAACTAGCAACTGGCTGGCGCTGGCGTTGCCTTCACCATTACTGCTACTGAGCTGTTATCTCCATGCTTTATAACACACACAAGGTTAAAGAAGTATTAAGTCCTTTTTGAGGATCAGGAAACAGCATTCAGTCAGTCAACAAGATTCTAAACACAGAATTTTTGAAAGCTGCTGTTTCATCTTAGCTACTTGCCAAAGGCAAAGAAAAATTTAAAAACGTCGACAAGTAATTGTGAAGAAAACCAAAAATAAGATCGCTTTTGAACAAAGCATGTGTATATAACGTGTAGAAGACATAAGTACGCCAAAGACATTGGGATTCAGGGTACACTAGGCTCTGAAGTATATTATGTACAATCCTATTCTGATGAGCCATTTGCTCATTCTACCGATTTCTCCGATTCAGAATCTAGTAAAGACGACCTAAATAGAACTTCTTTTAAAACAAAAATTTAAAAAGTGAATCAAACAATGATGAATGGTATGATTACTAATTGCTTTGGACCAAAAACTGAAACCTTTTTTTGTTCAAGATTTTGACCACACTAATACTTCTGATGAATATTTGGCCTATTGGCTTTTTGAATTAAGAACAAAGCATAAAGTGGCATATTCTCTTTCAGAAAGTTTCATATTACATGGAGCTATGATTTTTGAAATGTCTCTGGAACTAAGCACTAATTGCAAAACCATTTACCAAATAAAGACCAAGGAAAAGAAAAAGTTTGACACTCAAACTTCTGTTGAAAAAACCTTAGAAGGAAAACTTTCTTGTGGCAAAATCAAGAATTTTGGCAATTACTGTTTCTGTATTTTTCATTCAAATCTTTTTGTTTTTTGCTTGCACCAAAAACATTACTATATTCATTTGTTGTTTAATGTTTTTAAGCCCAATATACCGTTTTTGCTATAGCTCTTGGCAACATTTGCACAGTACCTTATTATACACAAGTATTTTCCATAGCTGAAACACCAATGGAATCATCAAACGCGTAGATCTTCAAACGGTGCAAATTCGTTCATTAACCACAGAGGCAGTTTTAAACAGCGCTAATATACCATGTAGACATACCCCTAAGTTTATCTAAAAAAGTATGAGACTTAAATTAATATCTCGACTATTACTCTATACGATTTATTCTCTTCTCGCGGATCATTTTTTTAAGTATTTGAGTTTCTTAAATTTATTTTCAGCTTGAACTTGATAATTACTTACGTAGGTCCATTTATATTACTATGCAATGCATTCGCCACGTTGAATTGGTTCGTTTGATGCCGCCAAAATCTTCAAGTCAAATTAACTTAAAAGCGAATTTGTTATGATCATTAGACGATTGATTTTTCATAAA
>VTPC01091218.1:27405-66676 GCA_011009095.1 Ignelater luminosus | reverse complement strand
TGCCGTAAACCATAATAAAAGCCGAGAAAGAACAAGATCACAAAAGGAACAGTGGCGAACACAGACCAGCAAAACTATAGATCTTCCAAACGCAGACCGAAGCTCAACTAAATAGCGAAAGAACGTATCTAAGAAAAAAAGGAGGAGAACTTTACACTAAAGACCAAAAATGAACAAGCCTTAAAGCATCAAATCCCAAACAATGGAGATCAAAAGGTCTTAAAACATCGAGCTCCACACGTTGGGAACCAACTAAAACTAAAACTCACGCTTAGCTGGCTGGCCATAGTCGTACTCTCCTTCACACTTACAAATCTCTTATCAGACCAGTAATAGATTACAGATCTGGCTGCTTCTCAACTACCCCCAAGCACTTCATTAACCGAGCGCGCCATCTGTCGGAGAGCCCTTAGTCTGGACCGTTTTCACCCTTCCGACGAGGTCTGCGATCCCTCCGATTGAGGCTCGCCTCGAGTTTCTGAGAGACTAAAGCACTCACCTTAAAATTATCATTATCACTAAAGGTTCTCCGTTCATCGCCCCAAACCTCGTGCCAAAATAAAACATCCTCCTGCAATATTTCTACAAAACCACAGAACCTCCCACCGGACTTACAGGACATTTTAGACACTAGACTTTTAATTTATCGATAACCAGATCTGTAACACCATGCTTCATCTCAGAGGCCCTGTTTATCTTCGGGTCGTCTGTTCTCACTAGGGCCTTCCATGGTTTCCCCTGGTGGTGAAAGCAAATGGACTCCACATCTCTCCCTGCCCCGGCGGTGACCCCAGCCCCTAGGGGCCCTGGGCCGGTCAGTGTTCTCACTGGCTTCCCCGGGCGTTTCGAGGGGTCGCCGTGGCTTTCCGGATGAGACCCGAAGACTCCGACTCTTGTGTCTCAAACAACGTCGCCACTATCAGCTTCAAGATGCACCGTCAGAAGCCATCCAGGACCACCACTGCACGCCTCCAACACCATCAGCCCTACAGGAGAGCCCATCTCCTTTCCCGGGCCTTTGCTTGTCCGGCCGCACCCATACCGATTTAGAAGAGCGTTGCAATCAGCCTTCTCCAGCAATTCATTCCAAAAGGCTGAAGAGAAGCTATCCAGCTTCTAAAGCCGTCGTGCTCCGCGCGATTTTTCGATGATTAACAAAACAAATACACGGTGGAAATGAGATAAATATTTGTCTATGTTAAAATAAACTCAACTTGAAACAGCACAACTGAGGCGCGGTGAACAATGTTTTTTAAAGGAGCCACACGTGTGTTTAAATGAACATCGTGCAAAATAAGTTGGAAAATACTTTTAACTAAAGATTTAATAGACAAAAATGACTGAATATATTTGCAAAATATCAAGATGACGTAAAATTATAAAATGACATTACAGTTTTAGATTTCTTCCGAAGCAGTTGTCTTAGCTAACATAGGCTGTTGTACTTCTTTTGACAGAATATCTCATCACAAACTTTGTAAACTAAAGGAATAACGTTCGGTTGACCGTACGAGGTAACATGTGTTGACCATTGTCTAACCTCTAATGAACTATTATTTAGGACTTTAAGCTGTGGACTTCTTGCTTAGCAAGCGGGTTGCTAACCTAATCTATGTTTCTTCCTCTTCCTAAAGCAAAAAATAGTGTTGCTGACCATACAAGGCAACATACATTGAATATGGTCTAGTAAACGTCCTGAACAAGTGGGTTACTAACTTAATCCGTTCCTTTTCTCCTGGCAGAACTTTTTTCTTACACATCTTCAAAATCCAAAAGACTTATGTTAGCATACTATGCAATGTAGGTTCGATATTGTCTAGCGCAAATATATTACTATTTTTGGGTTTGTGCATTATAACCTGCTCCGAGCACGTGGGTTACTCCTACAACTAACCTAGTCCATTGTTTTTCTGCTGATGGAACAATGCACCACAATCTTTGAAAACTCAAAAAAGTACGTTCTGTTGACCAAGACAACACAGATTTAAGATTGTCTAGCGGATATATTTCTTGTCACCTTTGGCTTTAAGCTTCAAAATCCACCGTGAGTGGATGGGTTACTAACTTAGCCCATTGTTCATCTTCTGACTAAATATCTCATTGTCATTTGATTCAACATAGATTGAATATTGTCTAGCAGATTCAGTAATTTTTTTGGCTTTGCGGTTTAGATCTTGATTGTTGAATGAGGGGGTTACTAATTTAGAGCTTTGTTCTTTTTTTTTCTAGAACATTACGAAGGGAGCATACCATGTTCTCATGGTATTACCAGGAAGACATACATTCAAGGTTGTCTAGCGAATGTAAACGGCAGGAAGTCTGTCCTTTACTAAAAGTAAAAGTTAAATTTAAGTTTCTGTTAAGACACAAAGGTTTTAGGCATTTGGATGGCTACAGTGAGAGGTATACCGTTTAACTGCGATTTTTAAATCCGACAAATCTATAGACTATATTGTACCCTTTTCCTAGATCTGGCTTAAGCCTTTGATTCAATATTGTATAACTCTAAAGATTCCAATAATTAAATAATTTAGTCTAACATTTCTGTTAAGTGAGTCAACATAATTATTCCCTCTACTGTTAGTCTTTCTTTTGCAATGTCTTATTCTATGAAATTGTGTTTTTGATGTTTTAGCATAGCATAAAAATAAAATAATGTCGATTCTTTAAACTGATTATGGTTCATAATATTTGCGAAATTGCTCCATTAGCTTGAAACACAACTTAAAGAAGTTTTATTTAAAATTTAAGACTTGATTATTTGCGAAACCTCCTGTAGAAGTTAAGTTAGCTAAGCGCATAAAATCAAGACATTATATTTAGATTTCAATAAAGTCATTGTAGTATTACAAAGCTTCCTGAAAAATTGCATATTCATGTAAGAGAAATGATTAAAAAGTACGGAATTTTTCAAAGGTTTCCGCAATTTAGGAGATTTCACCAAGAGAATGCTATATATAGATGCTCGTTTTGAAATATTAAAATCCCAGATGCCTTACGATATCACTTTTCAGTTCAATGTTTTGAATAGAAAATCAAAGAACTTTGAACGCACAGAGATTAATTTCGATTACAATACTCAAGGTTCAATTCGTAGACGCAGACGGCGTAATAATAGTAGATAGATTCGACTTTTTTTTTAGTAATTTATTATTAAATTTATTTTTAAAATATCATTTAATCAAAATTTATTTCAAGCGCCCACAAAATCTGTAGATAACATGAGTTAGTTAAAGGTCGCTTGTAATGAGAATCTTCATCCTAATGGATTTAACAACAAGCTCATTATAAACTTGCCACTGGGGATCAGGTTTACAATTTATTTATAATTTAATTGTTACTGCAATTGATTGTGTAAGTTCAGAAGCGTGTACTTTCTTATAGTCACATGCTGTTATTCTAACTTGGTTTTTATTTTTGTTTTTATTTTCCATAAAGTTTTCACATATAACGCACAAAATTCTTTTGAGAACTACACAAACGATTTTAAATTAGTTACCTTTGCGCGATATATCGCAGAGAATCGAAAATTTTCCTATTTCTTCGTTCATTCTCAATTTTCGTTGCTTTACATGAATATGAAAATTTTATCGATTACTTTTGGCAATCACAAATTGCGGTTATATATTTTTTTCGTACACAGATATTTTACAATATTCGATTTAAAGTGGAAATAGAAAATATATTTCGACATAAATCTTTTGCAAGAAAAATGACGACCTATAAAAAGACATTGTTATATTATGTGAAAAGAAAGAATAAGAATATAATTAATAATTTTAATGTTTGATATATCATGTGGCTCGAAATAAGGATACCGTCTGTCTTCTCAAAGTACAAATAAACTATAAGTACAACAGAATAAAAAATCATTATAGATATATAAAGGATAAGTGCTTATATTGAGTCCCTGTAAAAGGCTGAATGCATGCAACGTTTTTGTCGATCTTTCAACTAAAACCACAAAGTCTAGAAAAATACTCGACTGTTCTGTTTATTGTGCTTGACTTTGGTTGAAGTGGCGCGGTTTTTATAAAATGTGATGCTAGAGGGAAAATACTAAGGGTTAACCGGTATATAAGTATTCTGCTTTATAAAAACGAGAATATTATTTGGCCCACCTCAATTTTCTTATTTTCCTTAATAATTAATAATAATAAATTAGTCTTTAAATTGTTTTAAAATGTAATAAACGGATAGTGTCTTTATTTGATTTGTTAGCGTTGAATCAGATTGTAGCTAAAGAGCTAATTTTCTTAATTTATCTTAAAGTGTCTTTATGGTGGAGCTTCTATATGTTATTTTAATTCTTTAATTTGTGGGTTACATGATTTACAGGTAGGCTTTTAATATCTGCCAAAAATAGGAAAACTTAACAAAACAATATTTTTTTTATTTACTGGGCTGTATTATACAGAAATTTTACTTTTCACCCAAAGTTTCACCATACATTATGTAGACACCGCTTGCTAGTGGTTAGACACATATCTAAAACGTCAAGTGCAAATGTTACCAGTGCGAATGTGATATTTTAATATTTTGATGTTCTTTCCCCACTTCTATCACTAGCTTTTATAAATGTTAAGAATATACCACACATGAAAATTAAAACTTACCTAATTACTAGATAATTCCTAATATGTTGTTTAATAATAATAGTTTTTATGATAATTTTACTATTGTATAACTTCAGCGCAACAGTAATTGAAAAACCATGTAATGCAAAAAACTCCAAGGCCAGCTTTGGCAGTTTTGATAGGTAAGAAATCTGCAATTCTCCACATGTTGTCAAGATTTGAGAAATTCTTAGATTCTCAGTTTTTAGAAAATGTTTATGCTTTTAGAAAATTCTTTTCTGTTTTGCATCTGTATCAATGATCAAGACGAATGATCTTCACACCAGTTTTGGGTATAAGCAACAATGTCCAAAAGTGTTAGTACGAGGGCGGTTCAGCAAGTACCCGTGTTTGACGACAGAAGGTGTTCCTGAGGGAAGTTGGTGCTATCATCGTGTGCTGCCATCTATCAAACGGCGGTATAACAAATTGCAGACTGATTGATAGGTTAGTTTGGATTTGACAGCCATTTGAGTAAGACGTGTTTCGTGATTTTAGCTAAGATGGAAAAAGAGCAGTATCGTTCGGTAATTCGCTTTCTGTTTTTGGATGGGAAAAAATGCGAGGAGATAAAAGCAAAGTTGGATGCTGTTTATGGGGACACTTCGCCATCCATGACCACAGTTAGATATTGGTTCAACGAATTTAAACGTGGGCGAACATCCGTTTTTGATGAGGAGCGACCAGGACGCCCGGCAGACGTGGTTACTGAGGAAATCATTCAAAAAGTCCACGACGTGCTTCTCGCTGATCGACGAACGAAAGTGCGTGAAGTAGCAGAGGCCGTAGGTGTGTCGACCGGAACGGCAATTAATATTTTACATGATAAGTTGGCGATGAAAAAATTGTCGGCGCGATGGGTGCCGCGATTGCTAACGGTGGACAACAAGCGGATGCGGCTGTTAACTTCGAAGCAGTGTTTGGAGCAATTTAAGCGAAATCCGAACGAGTTTTTACGTCGAGTTGTCACCGTTGATGAAACCTGGATTCATCATTACACACCAGAAACTAAGCAACAATCAAAACAATGGATTTCTCCCGGTGAATCTGCTCCAAAGAAGGCGAAGATGGTTCCATCGGCCGGAAAGGTCATGGCGACGATTTTTTGGGATGCGAACGGCGTCATCCTCATGAATGTTTTAGAAAAAGGAAGAACGATCACTGGACAATACTACAGTGAGTTATTAGACAGACATTGGCAGAAATCATCACTTACCTAATGGAATGCGTTGGTAACGAAAAGTCAATTTTTCTCGGATCTTGTAGGAAACAAATCTAAACATGTTTACAGTTAGAACAAGATCAAAGGACGCACAAATGGTAAGTTTGAGTCAGTTCGTGGAACAAGTTTATTCCTGCACCATAGCAGCGACCAGTTACTTTTTACTGAACAACATGCCATTTGAAATTTGGAATAGTGTAGTCGTGTCTTATGTGCAGATGAATTAAGATGTTTGTTCCAATGTCCTGATGGTACAGAGACGATGACTATGCAAAAGGAAAAATGACCAATTTGCATCATGTGCATTTGCTAAAACCATTAGCTACGTGTTATGAAAATCTGCAAATAATGAAATCTTGTGTGTACCAGACGCATTTGTTAAATTTATCCTTCAAATGTATCGACCAGCGATGCTGAAATAAAATTTTTCTTTAAAATTAACAATTCCGTGTGTACAAATGTTATTCTCTAGAAATCACATTTTATCTTTTCACCTGTAAAATAGAAACCTTTCGTTTAACATCCTTTATACTGCTAAATTTATGACGTTGTAATATTATTTCTCCCAAGAATTCTCTAATAAATTGATTTATTTTTTTATTAAAAGCGTTGTATCTAATAAAATTATCTCTAGTTTTGTATTTTATAAATTCAAACATCCCGTTTCTAGAAAATTTCGCCCCTTTACCTTTTATTCGTTTAAAGTTTTATGTTTCTTTGGATATCACCTTGCCAAGTTCTAGGCAAAATTTATTTTCGTATTTGGTCTATTAACCAAATAGGGCAATGCCCGAGCTTCTAACCGAATCACCTCATACTCCCGCTGTCTTTATTAATGTTTCTGGTATCACGAGCTCCTCAAGACCAATAAACTGCTTGACCCACCCCTTGCGGGTTGGAGAATTGTCATTCCAAACGACAGTTCGGGGGAGTTCTGTGTAAAGTTTGAACTTAAAAAATTTCACGAGTCTTAGGATAATCTCAAGTGGTTGAGAAACATCCACAAAGCCTCGTGCAAGCCTGAGTGCACTCATCGCGACTAATCTTGTCTTCGTTAAACAAATACGTTGATAAACCAGAAGTATCGTTATCGTATTAGTGGTTAAATGAACTTTTTGTTTTATCGCGGATCCACCAAACTATTCTCACAACGAACTCCTAATAATTTTATCGTCTCGACTCTCTTATCGTTTTCGCAAGTATCTTCAGAGTATGCAGTATCGCACAGTGACCTAGATAAGGAGATCAGCTGTAGGGTTTCATTTTGAAATTAGGTCAACGACTTTCGTCTGCGGCTGGCGCCCTTTCGATCCCGAATTTTATCAAGATTCTCGTACCTGTACTACCGCATACCGCCGGCACTAGACCCTCCTCGTCCACAACTCGTACGTTTAAGAGCTAGTTCAAAGTTAACATACCTGTTTACGTTTAGAATAAATTGAGAAAAGAAGCTAGAAAATGTGAAATGGCTTCCAACTATTCCAATGAACTGAACATTTTTTTAAAAGCCTGAAAACGAACTCCCTCTTTGAGACAAAATAGAGAATCTCATTAGCAGCATTTTGAAGCATGTACAAGAAGTAATGCAAGCTTTAAGGGGCAATACACATCATTGGAAACCTATTACACAGTTACTAACCAATAATATCGTTGTTTTTACTTTTATTGTTTGAGCACATAATTTGTGGCTTATTCTGTTTATTTTAAAACAGGATATTAGGTGTGACCGCCTTTGCTGGTAAGTTTAGTTAGTTTTGATTTGGTGACAAAAAGTTATTTATATAAGGTTTCAAGTGTTTGATTTGGCATCAAAACTTTGAAGATGCAACTTTCTATTACTTCGACCATAAGTCTTAGAGTTCACAATTCTTCAAGTGTCATTTTTTAACTACAGAACTAGAGCTGTGGTGCAGACTTGTAACCTGGACTACATTACGCTCAACTGCTTTTGTTTTCTAACCTTCTTGGAGTAGAACCACAGATCAGAGTTTTGTTTGAAAACTTGTTACACAGCAACCAATCTGGAAGAGCTAAAATCGTTGCATTTCAGAATTTCTGATTTCTGGGTTGTCATCAAGTGGCGTTATTAAGTGTCGGATCTCAAAACGGTTAAGGAACAGACCAATGAAAAACGTAGATAGCGGCATACAAATTTCAGAAACAGACATAAGACATACGAAACTTTGATTCAATTTTCGGTTTGACATACAATCATGTAAGTGTTTCTGTATCTTGTTATCAAATCAGCATTAAAACTACTTATTGTTCATGACGTAGTGATCATTGAAAGAATGGAGGTACGACACTTTGGACTGCACTCTTCAAAGGGTTCAAGATTGCTCTGTGTTCTCCAAAAATCATTTTAAGAGAGCTAAATTAATACATAAGTTCAACGGGTCATAAGTGGTGGTCGACTTTCTCTCTGCATTCTCCAACAACCATCTTAAGTAAGCTAAATACCAACACAAGTCGGACTGTCTCCTCCAAAAGGTCATATCTAATGGTCGAAGGTCAGATTTTAACCTTCCTTTGCTTTCTAAAGACAGCTAATTACAAAACGGGTCATCCTGCGTTCTTCAGCAACTATATCTTAAGAGAGCTAAATGCAAATACAAGTCGGGCTGCTTCTTTCCCCGGATCCAAGTCAACAAATTGCTCCGCGTTTTCCAGCAACTATCTTAAGAAAGCTTAATACAAATATAAAACAGGCTGCTTTCTCCAACGAGTTACTTGTGGTGGACCAAGTTTGAGAGAGAGCTAATTACAAACACCAACACTTGTTTGTACGGGTACTCTAATAGGTCATCTGCGGTAGCTACTACAGATGCTAGCTCATGGTCAGGCTTTATCTGTCTTCTACCTTCTTCGGAGAGTTAAAAAACCAAGTCGGCCCGGGATACATCTTGCTAAAGTCGGCTTAGTCTACTTCCTAAGAGAAGTAAATACGAAAACTGGCGATGACATGACCTCATTGTCGGTAAAAGAAAGAAAGCGAGAAATGAAAGAAGCAAAACTCCAGTAAGCCTATGTGGACTGTACTGTTTAACAGGCTAGCAGTGTTGCCTCAAGATCGCCCTGAGCCCCCCACAAGCATCTTAAGAGAGTTGAATACAAAGACGAAGCAGGGTGGGTCCTCAACAAAGCTAAATAGAAACGTGTGTCGGTTTTTTCTCCCCTTTCTACTCTTTAGAACGAAATACAGAAACGGATGTGACTACGTCCTCCTACAGGTGACTTACGGCGGTCTAAGATCAAGCTTTGCCCTGCATTAACCTTCTTAAGAGGTCTAAATATGAAAACGAGTGACACCTCATGGTTGTTAGAAAAACGAAAGATCAAAAACGTGTTGGTATCATCGTGAACTATGGCAGCTGTCGTCGTAGTCCTCTCTAGCGAAAAGAGGCGTGTTCCGTAGCGCCCTGGTATTTTACGATTTCTACTTTCTAAATAAGCTATCGTACCGTCTCCATCTTATCCCTTCTGGCTTGGAGAAGGAGTGACTGAAGATTTCTAGACAAATCATTCACTGATACTAAGAAAGTTAGAAAAGCTCAATTCAGTCTTGCATTTTCTAAGATTCTATTTAGATTTTAACCTTTAGACTAACATGACTTGAAGAAACCTTGAAATACTTTTCTCCTTCATCTCTTAAAAGCAATCTGGAGCTTTACACAAGTAGATGGTGTTTTGAGGCGACCAGAAGTGCTTTTTGGAAATGCCTTGAGACAGCTGTACGAGTGCTTCAAATCGTGTGAAATAACTACAAGGGCATTTATGATTGTATACTCAAAGAGTCTTTCAGAAGTCTCTCAAGGTAGTTTTAACGTATAGGATGGACCAGAATCGGTTTAATTATTCTACTAGTAGTCTGGACATAAAGTTACTGTGCATCTTGCGTGGTAATCTTCATTTTATTTCCCAATTATTTAAAAAGAAAAATGGCAATTCTTAAGGCATGGGGAAAATATTCAAGTTAAATATTAAAGATTTTTAAAAGAAGTGTAACAATGTTTTAAATCTGTTTAATATTACAGTTAACAGTTTTTTAAGCAAGCTGTATGCAGTGTAAACCCCCATATTTATGTTCAAGTTTTAAAATTTTGAAACTCTGTAAAACATCCTTCCTAACAATGACATTCATCGAGGTGGAAAGATCGTTTAAGGCATTTTACAGCATTGCACATTGAAATTATAAAGCTTACTTTATTTAAATCACCTCGTAAAAGATATATTTAATCCTTAAACGTGCCTGGAAGTTTGATAACATTTACATAATATTATATTTTCCATGAATTTATATCTCATTTATACAACGTTTTTAAAGAAGTTTTTTAATAGTTAATAAACGTCAAAAGTTTATTGGATTTCATAAAAATTCTCATACTATAGTAGTAACACATTAAGGCTTATTTTCAGGAATCAAATAAAATGACGTTATTACTGTCAGTATTTCATAAAAGTACTTTTATACTGTGTTTTCATTAATTTAAAATGTCTTTCAATGTTTTAAAGTGACAAGGAAATTTTATTTCATGCTAAAAGCTCATTCTGATAATGATTATTCGTTTCATAAATCCGCAGCGCTGGATAAAGTTTCATATTTTCTCGTAAATGTTGTTATCCTTTATATTACTTTCACAATCCTCTTATTTTTCGATATTTAACCTTCACTATAGGTTCAATTATTTATGATAAAATAAACATCAAATTTTAGGTTATTGTTTGCAAAATCAACATTATGATTTAAGATTTACCCACGAACGGTCAGTACGGTATGCCTTTGTTTAACTTTCATTAATACGGAATAACTCAGTTATAGAAAATTTCCAATAAAATGTATGTAGAAAGTGTTTTTTTAAGTTCACGTTGGTGCAAAATTTAATTGAAATTATAAATATAAAATTAAATGAAAAATTTAAAAGAAGGTGCTTGGGAACCGGTTGATTTTAACGAATCTGTACCTAACGAAATGAAAACACAGGAGTTTGTACAATATTCGATAATGGTGGATTATAATTGTATTTGCATACTTCGAATTGTGCAAATTCGAGATGTAATGTAAATTCATTGTTTGCATGAAAATCTATTATAATATTGTTGTTTAAATTTGATTATATAAATTGATTCCGTGTTTTGTTTGACGACTGATTTAATAATCCGTTTCTCTGTTGAACAGAAATAAGTAGATTATAAGAAGTTGCCTGGTTACCGAAGTGATGTACAGTTGCGGCCAAAAAATGAAAACATTAATTTTAATACTTTATAGATACATTTCTTTCGTGTTACCAGAACATAAGCGTTAGTGTTTTATTTTGGCAGTTAGTGAAATTATAATTAAAAGAGGTAAAAGTCATAAAAAAACTTACTACTTAGAATAATGCTACTGGTTTCATTTTTTAGGCGCAATTATACTTTTAGAGAAAATAGAATTTCCCAGAAGATCAAAAACACTACAAATATTTACAGAACGAGGTAATTTAATCATCTCGTGAAAAATACATTTTGCTGCCTCGTTATACAAACATTAAATACATCTATACTTTAATGTTAAAGCTTCTATGGGCATAACACGGGCATCTAATAAAATAGAAATCCTAGTATCGCAGCAGTCATAAAACATGCGATCGAATATAATCATAAATCAAGTTCGGATTTTATGGAAAATGCATATTTTTGCATTTTTTGCGTAATTCACTTGCTTTATATCAGTCATAAATTATAATCGGTCACGGTTATTTCGTTTTCTAATTTCAGTTATGAAGACAAAGAGGTGGAAAGACAAGACAATTCTTGAATAATTCACTCATTATTTATTAGGAAAATAGCACTATTACCAGAATAATATCTTCCAAGATATCTACGTAGATCCGGATCTACCCAGAACTTCTTTTAGATAGTGATGGTGTTTATTGCAAAGTCTGTGGCAAAGCGTAAGTTCTGTAATATCCATCTTATATATTAAAAAAAATTTATGTGCATAGACATTTTGCTTAATACTTTGCAAAAAAAATGAGATAGACACTTAACAAACAAAGAATGTTCACCACCATACCGATTTCGGGATTTGAATTTCTAACCATCCATTAACCTACTCAATCCAATCCTCCACGCTATCTGGCGGGAACGTCATCCACTCCATCATTATCATCCGATTATGGTTAAGCACCGTCAGTACCACCGATCGACTACTCTATTATTAAACAACGCTGCCGTAACAACAACTAATTTCAAGATCGTCTCAACAATAATCAGCTCCAACTCTTCGCAGTAGCAGTATACTGATTATAGTATTAGCATCAATTTCATTGCACTAAAAAGGAGCTTTAAAACACCTAAAGCCATTGCTCCTTTTAAGCCTCGTCCGCAAGGCCTGCTGTGGGGGAGGGGGACAGGTATCAAACAACTCCACCACCATTGTTGTAATTCGAGCCTGAGGCTGCTCGAATGCAACCACTCCACAGCTGCTGAAATTCAACTTCCGTCCGTCACCCCCGGATAATCCCCTTCCCCCTCCCATCGTTTTTCCCGACAAATCCTCTCGCAGCTCGAACTGAGGGAAGTTGTGCTTCTGAAAAGAACCGTTTGCTTCCACTTACCACCTTCACCACTCCTAAATCACATTATCCACTATCAATCCAAAAAATCTCTATCACCAGCTCGAACTCGAATATCACTTTGCCAAGCATCGCCGTCGTTTACCGCAAGCAAGAAATTCAGTACTCCAAAGAATCAAATTCAGTATCAACGAAGAATCAGAATCCAGCTTCAACCAACCATCAAGAATTGCCGCGATGCCAACGAAATCAACATCAAAATCCACACGCCGTTCAAATCAACTTTACTACCTTACCAACGTCGACGCCTCCAAGAACAACATTCAGCAAACCGAAGCGCCGACCACTGTTCTACCATCCACCAAATACCATTTCCATGGGCTAAAGAGAGGTCAAACGATCTCTAAAATCGCGACATAGCGATGATTAACAGCAATAACAACAGTGATCATCTGGTTTTAAAGATTTGTTTGGTAGCAATAAACACTAGTTAATTTAGTAAAACTAAATACTATTTTGTCTTCGATGCTTTAATGCTTAAACAGTGCTCCGCGTATAATCAAACTATTTTCCTTTGTGTGTGCTGCCGTCAAAGCACGCAAGGGGCCGTAGATCATTCCGTAAGCCGTTGAAGTCTTGCAAATTATAAAGGAGTCTTGTGGCACTACGTCCAAGTCTTGCTAGCGTCTTTCATTCAACTGGACAATATTCACTTGTTATTTATCACAATAAGGTGCTAATAAAGGGTTTTTCAATAAGAGGTGTTATTTTGATATTCAAAGAAAAGTGCCATTTTTTAATATAAATGATCGGATGTTTATTTCATTATAAAGAGGAAGGTATGCCGTTAATAGTGGAAAATAACATCAGGCAAATGACCACCACGACCACGCTTACAGGACAATATCCTTTTCATGAAATTTTCCATAACCAAATCGCAAAGTGGCTGCCCTATGTCCTCGATAGCCTCACGAATTCCATCTTTGAGGTCTTGAATCGACGCTGGGCTGTTGGCGTAGACCTTCTCTTTCACGTGGCCCCAAAGAAAGAAGTCGCAAGGTGTTAAATCACAAGATCTCGGTGGCCAATTCTGATCACTTCTTCGAGAGATAACACGGTCCGGAAACTTTTTCCGTAAAAGATCAATGGTTTCGTTGCTTGTGTGGCACGTAGCGCCGTCTTGTTGAAAGTAAACTTTGTCCAGATCAATACCATCCAATTCCGGCCATAAAAAATCGTTAATCATCTCTCGATAGCGCAATCCAGTCACCGTAACTGTTGCTCCAGCCTCATTTTCGAAAAAGTAAGGTCCAATGACTCCGCCGGACCATAAACCGCACCAAACAGTCACACGTTGAGGATAGAGAGACTTTTCAACAATAACTCTTGGATTTTCTGAGCCCCAGATCCGACAATTTTGCTTGTTGACGAAGCCACCGAGGTGGAAATGGGCCTCATCACTCAAGATGATTTTTCGATGGAATTCTGGATCATTTTCATGCATTTCAACGACCCAATCAGCAAAGACACGACGTTGTTGATGATCGGCCGGCTTGAGTTCTTGTGTTAACTGGACTTTATAAATAAGCCTTAAGACCCAAATCTTTATGCAAAATACGGTGTAATGACGTTTGTGGAATGGCTAATTCCAAAGAACGACGAGGAATGGACAAACCTGGGTTTTCTTTAACACTTTCGGCTACAACAGCAATATTCTCGGCTGTTCTTGAGCGACGTGCACGGGTTTTATTCTTCACATCACTAACTTGTCCCAAGAGCTCGAATTTTTTCACCAATTTCTGTATTGCGGTCCGACAAGGTGCTTCACGGTGACCCAGAAATGTTCGAGTTTTACGAACCGTCTCTGCCAAATTTTCACCATTTTTATAGTGAATTTTAATAATTTCAATGCGTTGTTGTAGCGTGTATCGTTCCATATTTATTAATGGCGTAGTTTCTACTTGTCAAATGTCAAAAAATGATAGCTTCAAAAGTGACATCTACCGAAATAGCGGGCTATTCAAAATAACACCTCTTATTGGAAAACCCTTTAGTTTAATAAATTCATTTATCCTTTATTTGGTTTGTGTAACGCAATCAAGTCAATTAGATCTATAAATTTTGTAGGTAGAGATTATAAAAATGTCTTTATGGAGAATTAGCAAAACATTTGTGCATTAAGTGCTAATCAGTGATAATGCTAAATATCCTAAAAATCATAAATTCTTGAAACCAGGTACTGTTTAAAATCCTACTACGTAATTTCGAACATTGTTTTTGAGTTTTATAGTAACATAGTGTCTATTATTGGATTTCCCAAAAATTCATAAAAAGTGACTGATCCTTTCTGAGTGATCTTCTCGGCAAGTATCCGGTAGTTTGTAGAAGGCGCTTGCGTTTCTTCAGCACTGTTTAATCTTGGATTAAACAGATTATTTTTCAGTTAAAAACATAATTTCAGTTTTCATAAAATTAAATCAAATCTAAAATTTCAAGATAAATTATTTTCAATAACGAAACTTTCTAGGTCATTTGCAACATATTAAAAGAAGTGCGTCACATTTTATTGTACAGGAATGTACCAGTCAGCACTTCTACAATCAAAGTGTATCGACTTACATAATACGAGTAGATAAATTTACTATGTTGTACTATAAACGTATTAAATAATAACTAAAGAAAAGTCTAGGTCACTAAAAAGATAAACTAATTGTAAAACCAAAGTTGCAGAATTGTATATATTTTAATTGTTACTTGCATATTTGTTATTTTTCTGTGTTACCTAGTTTGTAATTTGTTATTAATGGTCAGCATGTCAATATTGTATAAACAGAAAATTTGGAACGTAATAAAAGAGTATTAATCATTCACTTGGTTTTTACTCATCAAATGTACTGCCGGTATTAAGCCATTAGTACCACCTTAATGAGACTGTGAGGCTGCAGTTCTCAGCAATACATAAAAATCAAACTTTTCCTGAAGTTTGTTCAAACACCTTTTCGTCCCTTTAGACGCCCGTCGGCCGTATAGATTGTGGATCACCCGACTGATCGCCTCCGTCCCCTTTTACTACATCTGGGGTTTTGCAGGCATCCGCTGCAATACTTTTTTTTCTTTCTCAGCGCTACCCGACAAACGGTCATGTCTTAGGGAAAAGCTAAATTATTTTCATGGGGTGTATGCTTTTCTGGGATTGTGCTGATCAAAAGTCCTCTGAGGTGCAGAATTAGAACATAGGAGTTCCTTTAAATTATTAAAGAATTCTCATTTTATTTAGTTTTTCTTTTTTTTCTTAATCTAAAATATCAAAATCACCAAAAATTCTAGATATTATAAATTATTGTTTTTTACGTAGCTTAGGTTAACGTGCTTAACTTTCCAACTCAAGGTCCCTAATGGGTTAATCCGGTGCACATTCACATCTTTCTTTTTCTATCTTTCATCTTTGCAAAACAGCTATTTGAATTTTATTTGAACTAAAGTAGGGATACAAACTTAAAGTTTCAAGCTCTTCTAGATAGAAAAAGAAGTTGTAGTGGAGTATCAATTTAGAGCCAATTACTGAAATTTCTCTCTCTGTTTTTAATCTAAAGATTTCGAAGATAAGATATTTTGAAGACGTAGCGTATATTAAACGACATAAAATAAGCAAGAGATTAAAGAGGAGGAGATTATCTTTTAAAGTGTATTTCATTTATATGAATGTAAATTTCACAATATAATTTGAAACAAAATGTAAAATTAGCAATTTTACTAAAACAGAACTCTCCTGTTAATATTAATTGCTTAAAAGCGCATTATACCCAATATACAGTGAATAGCGAAAACCATTTGTTATAATAAATCTCGTAATTAATTAAATTCCTATAGATTAAATCTGCTGAATTCCTATACTATTGGTACGAGAATTAGCTATTGTTAAACACAGCCTATTCAATAAGGGATCCTTTGGAAATGTCCACTTTCTATTGAAATGAAGTCATGCGTTACAAGTGAAGGAAGGTTTTGTCCTCTAAGGTTATCTTGTAAAGGTTTATTGTGGAACATCACTGTTGACAAACCACTCGAGTTTGAAACTTCATCATTCTTAGTTCAGTTCCATTTATAAATACCAGAACAGACAAGGGTTGGGAAAATTGGAAGAGTTTGTTAATTGTCCAGAAAGGTCGCAAGCCAACCACCTTTAACGTATGTCTTAATAGTAGATCCTTTCGGGCTTCTAAACACTCGGCCATTTGTTAAACCCTCTTGACGTTTTATTTTTGTGCTTCTCAACAACATGTTCATTACGGAACTTTGGATCTTATGCAGTTTCTTGTGAGATTTCCCAGCACATGCTACCATCATCTCCGGGTGAAGCAAAAAAGAAGTTTGTGTAAAGCGATCTGCTTTTTGTGTTGTTATTATTTCTTCTTTTTGTACTTGTAGTGAGAAAAATTACTTTCTTTTGTTTCTTATTTTTTCAATAATCTTAGTTTATTATGACACGAAATAATATCAAAATAAGGTTTTTATACTTATGAAGAATGTTTGGTAAAAATGTCACGTAGAGGTAGAAATTTCAAATTTAGCAGAACTTTCTAACCCAGACTTGTCAGAGAAGGGAAATGTTCGACGTATAAGATATAAAATGTTTCTGAAAGAAAAGAAAGAAAATGATCAGCAAATCAATAATTTGTACAACAAATTCTTCCAAGCAATCTCTGTTTTTCTTTTTTTATTGTATTCACTTTTATTTCAAATAAATAATTTTTGTATTTTACTACTTTTTTTTATAGCTATCCTTTATCTTTTAGTGATTGATTCTGTAAAGGATGAGGAAGCTTGAGCTTTCACCTATTGTAAAATCCTTATCCGCATTATAGTGGAACTATAAGAAACGATTTCTTAGGGTTTTATATGTGAATAAAAATAAAATTTGTTAGTTTCAAAGAGTTCCACTTTTTATCACAACAAAGCATTTTCCTGAAAAATCCCTTGAGTTGCAGGAATTCTAGGTATGATTCATGTTTTTAATTTGAATACTTTGGTTTATATACGCAATATAACAGATTGTTAAAAATAAGCTTGAAATATGATCTCAGACCTACGAGAACCAAAAGGAAGCTTTTATTTAATTACTTTTTTAGGATACCTAAGAAATTCTTTTCCATATTCTTTTTATTAAACGGAATAAACAAGATTTGGTTATTTTTCTTTATTGAAAAATATTTCAGGAGCAAAATGTAACAAAAACAGAATTTTTTCATTGCGCTGTATAAACGCCCGATGCGATTTACGTACTATATGAGCATCAAATCAAAAACAATTAATAAATTCTCAAAAACTATTAAATTTCGAGTTAAACAGTTCTACATAATTTAATTAATTTTTTACTGTTTACACTTCATGTGCTGTAATTAATTTTTCAGAAATAAAATAACATCGTAGGTTAAAGTTCACGTAGGTCTTATTAACCTTTTGGACCTATGTCTATAAAAATGTATCTTGCTATTAAATTGAGCCTCTCTGCTTATCCTAGAACAAATATGTTTATCAGAGCAAAATAATAGCAATAGCTACCGGATTAAACAATGCTTTATTTCTGAAAAACGATTCATTTCTGCAAAAATCAGGATGATATTTTAAAAATTTGATGACGAAACATAGAAGATGAAATCTAGAAAAATCAGTGTATGTATATATTGCAGTGGTATGTGAGCAAAGAATTAAAAATTCTTCAAAAACTGCTCATTTCTTGTTTGATGAATACATGTATAAAATTTTATTTACATTCCAAACTAACACACCTCTTCTAATTAGGTCAAATCAGTAAAATAAAATTTTAAATAAGTAATGGCTGAAATCGGTATGCAGTAGAAGCTTCCATTCTTATGATGTTTGCACAATTTTCTTTATTTTTCCAATGTCTAAAATCAAAACAATATATCATTATATTCAGATTGGATAACTGAATAACATAAAATGAGGTTGATGATGGTTGCAAAAGATGTAATATTACTTAAAAAATTTAAAAACGCTAGCTGATAGATAGAAGAAAATTGCTTTGAGAATGTAAAATTTAGTTTTGAATATCACGGAAAATGAACCAGCAAACAAGGAAATATCGAGTCTAATCAACCTCGTGCTCAATACAGTCTTTGAGATTCCAATGTTGACATTCGAATTCTTGTAATGTTATTTTGAAACATTGCATACCTATCCGGTCTCTGCTTTAAATTCCGCTCAGATATTTCTTTTAGTTTGTAACAATTAATTATTTCATTTCATACAAAGCAATTTATCCAATTGCTTATTTCGTCATCAAGAACATTTTCCTTCAGTATCTGTTAAAAAAAATTATAATTGTCGAGCGTGAGTTTTTTTAAATGTAGCCGTTTCACAGACGCCTAAATATATCTATAATCTATCAGCTCGTAAAACCTTGTTTACGTCTCAGCGTTTTTGTGTTCGCAAGAAAGCTTGATTTACATCTGGATCATGAGGGTTGAAAACTTTCCACTCGTCGTATAGCCGCCTTGTGCATTTCTTTTTTTTCTTAGGGTGAAAGTGACTTTATTCAGTTCCTTTGTCTCAGTAACCAAGACCGGCGGCGCCGGGAACAGGAGTGGTAGTGGACATTCGGGTTCCAACTTCCGTAAGAGTCATATGCGCGAGCGGGCTTTACATCATTGTTGCAAGTTCTTTTAGTGGAAATTCAATCCCAGATGGCTTTGTGGATTTCATAAACGTTCTTTCGGAACGAATGTAAATAAAGGTTGGACTTGCAGACAATTAGGCATAGCCTGTTAATTTAGTTTTTTTGTGTGAAGGCAATTTAGTTGTCGAATTCCGTCCGGAGTTCCCGGGATCGTAAAAAGTAAAGCCGCTCCATATGACTTTTTATTTGAACCAATTTGGAACTCATCGTTTGATTAAATATGTTGTGAACAAGTATTCACTGTCTTGTGTTGAAAGGAAATGACCTTTCTGTTAAACAATCTCCGTATTATTCGTTGTGCTCCTGAACTTCGTGATAGACCCTGTAGCGATTATAAATAAGTTTGTTGAAAACAATATTTAAATGTTTCAATAGCATTTTTTTAAATTTATGCCACAGACTATAATAATAATTAGTTTTGTATAATGAACGTTCGAAGGCAGAATAAATTAGTTTCTTTGTTCTTCGTATTTTGCGTTCATGATAAATTTAAAATAACTGTTTGGTCTGTTAGTAAAGAAAACCAGACTGGGGTTATTTCTTTTAAAAATCGAGAACTTTTATACAGGAATTTAATGCTAACTTTGGGAGATTTTAGATTTTCTTTATATAACTTTTTTGTTAATTAAGGTATTTTTTTTTATTATTACTCATAGTTTGATTTTTCCCCTTTTTTAAATCTTTGTTTCAATGTCTTTTCAATTACTAAGTTTAATAAACCAGAGTAAAATTTCTTTTGGTGCTTTATTGGAGAATATCCGTAAGGGGTTTATCTTTGTCTTTATTTGATTAAATAGTGTAGGCCACCCACTGGATCATTAGAAGGATCAAAGTTATTGAATATAAGCTTAATGTAATCTTAGCTTGAAATATTGCTACATAATTGTGACCAGTTGGCTCCAGATTGACGACGTGTTTAACATTGTTTTGGTAAGTAAGGGTGCATCAAATCACTCACCCCGTTAAAATTTTGTGTACTCAACATTGATGAGTTTAGCACGTCAAACACTATATCTTGAGTTACTTTCAATAAACAAAGTGTCTACTGTAAGCGTTCTGGGGTGAGCCTATATACATGGTGTTATATTCAGTGAAACCCATATACAGGGCGATATTTTATAAGCAGTTCATATATAGGGTGCTACTTTGTAAGGGGTGTTTTGACCATGTTTTCAGATTTATCGAGAGTTTCTGTGAGTGTAAGCTTTTCCTCTTTTTCTAGAAGGTAAGTTTAGATTGAACCACACCCATCTCTGACTACAGCTACAGGATTGAACATTTTTCGATATCCGTAACGTGCATTAGGCCTCTTTTCAGGTTTTTCCCGTTGCATTCTCTCGGAAGTTGTTTTTGATTTATCTCAGTTCTACTCTTCTTTTGATTCTATTTGGTCTTAAGAATATATTTAAAGGAAACTTAACGGGTTCTTTTTCCAAGGCAATGAACGTGACGTTTATGGATTTTACGTGACAAATTGTTTTTACCAATAATTTTCTTAAATAGTTTTGTGAATAAAAACTTGGAGAAAATCATTTATCTTTACAGGCTGTTCGTTATTTTTTTGACCTTAGGAAAACATCTGATCTTCTATTTTAAAAGTGGACGTTACCTCGCATTGCTTATCCAACAAATAAAAATGATGAGTTTTGTTTCAAGTATGATACAAAGACCGGCATTTGAATTCGCTAAAAACTTGGTATTCAGACCTCATTTGACAAGGAGGTCCGAAAAGCTGGATCCATTTTGCGCGATCAATTTTAGAACGACATTCTGAACTTAGTGTTCGACAGGCTAGAAGACTCTCTGCTATTAGAGCACATTAGGAACACAATTGATAAAAAAAACCAATAAGAGGTTAGACTTATTTTTTAAGAGCATGACTTTCTGGATAAGCCGAATCGACTTTATATCATAAATGAATTTGGTCACGAGTTAAATAATGCAACTGGAAAATTTATTGCAAATAAGGGCGCAAAAAGTCTGTAATAAATTACATTTTGAGAAATAGGGGAAAGAGTTTCTAAACAGACTTCTATCTGAAACAGAAATTTATATAAATAAGAAGTCTGCATAGATTAATGCAGGTACGAACAGCTATAGTGTCAAATAAAATTTTTAAAGTTTAGGTTTGTGGGACTTACCATATCATAATCAATGCCGTTCCTGGCAGCTTTTTTGCAATTTTGGACAATCGTGTTGTCAAAAATTAACATGCAGTTGAAAATAATCCGATTTATTAGGTTAGGAATACTCGAGATCAAGAGCTGGTTCTATCGAACAGTCTAGGACAAAACGATAATAGCCCAATCCAAACTATCACTATTGTTAGCGAATCAGCAAAAGCAACTACTTCTAATCAATTGTGACTTAGTTTCTTTAATAATATCTTTAGGTACTTAACCGTCGATTGTAGTTCCTATCTAAGTATAAAAAAATCTACCATGTCCTTAACACAAAGGAAAACATTTCTACCAGAAAGGAAAAGCGGGAAGGTAAAGCTAGTTTAAATCTAAGCTGCAGAAATAAACGCCAACAAACTTTGATTAAAGTTAAGAAAGGTATCTCACAGTAACGGTGTTAGAAAGTCAAGCCCAGATGAGAGTGTGTCTTTTAGTCCATATAATTGTGAAGGCTGAGATGATATCTTGAAATATAATGAATTTGCGGCATGGTTTGAAAGGTACGGAGCACTAAATCAAGGTTCGCTGGATTCAATGCATAATGTGCAAAAATTGCATAAATGGGATCAAGCAAAAAGACACTTCGATGCATCTCCCATATAGTAGGCATCTGTCTTTAGTACTAGGGATTAACCAAAGAATTTATAGCAAAATAAGTTAAATTACCTCTTCTTGAAATGAGTAGGTTAAAATGCAGAACCAATTTCATCACATTGATTTTTATCTGATCCAATCTTTGATTCACTTCTAAGTATAAAAATCAAATACAATGGCTTTCCACATTATAAATTAACCATACGATATTTTGCAAATTTCTAACAAACTCAGTATGTAAAAAATAGAATTTCGTGTTAAACTCCAGGTTATTATAACTGCAGTGATTTAAGATTACTTTCCAAAATGACTACCAAAATATACGAAATCACTCCCAACCTTATCTATGAGAATTTAACAAAATTCTTATTTACACGAATAAATTAAATTTAACATATAACGAAGATTATTATTATTTAGCAAATTTGTGCATAACAGATTTTTGGTGCTATCGTTACATTCAAAACCAATTTGGCTTAATTTGATTTGAATACTTGAGACAGTTTAATCAAAAAACATGAGTGTTTATCAATAAATTAAGAAAATTGCAAAGATGTGTTTCATGCATTAATTTATTTTTATTTCGTATCAAGAAAGAAATATAGTCAGTGAATCAGTCCTTATCTACTCTCGTACCTTGCTAGTTTTATCCTGATAGTTTTAACGTAGGTGACAGCACATAAGCCAAGCAAAACTAGAGCAAGTCAGGTAACATATTCTTAGGCTTGCTGACGCTAAAGATTATTATTGCTTATTGTACTTGCCGGCAAGACCAACGGCCATTTTAAGAAATTTTCTTCTCTTGTTCAGTAATGGTATGATGGTTGTTCAATGGTGAAGAAGTACATGTGTGCAATCGATCAGCGGGTTTGTTGTTGGTAAAACAATCGTTTGCATGGAATTTTTGGTAACTATGGTGTCGATGTTGAGAAACCTTGAGAAAGTTAGCTTCTTTATACAGGGTGATTCCGAAATAAAGAGTATTCTTTTAATAGGTGATAAATGAGGCTAAAAGAAGACAAAAAATGAAAAAACGAAGTGGCTCCGTGAAAGTTGAAAATTTTCACAATTTTCCTAAATATTAAAAACTGAACAACAACAATTAGACTCCAGTCTCACAAGCAACATTTTAATCCCTTATTATTATTTAGTCACATGAATAGGAAACGTTTTAAATGGCAGTGGATTGCACATACTACTTGAATGAAACATGCGTATGGAAGGTACTACTAACTATCACCTCTGTATTTAATTCAATTTAAAAAATTCAACCAATTTTTATTTATGTAGCATAATGCTTATTGAAGTTTTTGGTTCTTCGGAAGTTTACAGAAAAAAATCACCAACAGTAAAATTTTAATATTTTTCCATTTGCAGATTAAAATGTAAAAGTTCCTACTGGTTATTTATGATAAACTATTATACCCCTCACATAAATAGCAAGAACTACCTGCCAATGACAAGGATAGTCAGTCAACTCCTATGGATTTTTGCTTAAGTAAAAGTATGAGAACAGGACCGGCTTGGCTTAGTGATTAAACTTCAATCGCATTTTTCTCGGAAACTATGCAACTTTTACCTATCGTTTTTTAGCGCAAATGTATGTACTATCACACCGCTATCCACCTTTAAGAGGATACCCTTTATTTCAGAATCACCCTGTAGAAGTAGAAAACCGTCCAGTAGAGCAGGTTCTCTCTCTTCCGGCATACAACATTTGCGCTAAATATTAATAGACTTAATATTACCAAAACAAATTATTCTTTTTGGTTGCCACAGCAATGAAGACAGATTATCATAAATAATTTCAAATTATGGCCTCTATTGGAAAAAGTGAAAAAGAAGAAATAAAACAACAGACGGGTATTACACAGAAAGCTATAATAAAACAAAGAGACGTGAATCTAAACCAGAGGTAAAACGGCAAAGTTCTATTACTATTCAAATGAGAAATACAAACAGAGATTTCTGAATAGTAATTCTTGAAAGTCATACACAACTAGTTATCACCATAGAAACACTTTCTGAACTAACCTCTGATTATTTCTAGGAAAACACTTTATACAATTCGAAATATTTCTTTGTCTGTGGAAACCTTCAGTGGTTTGCTAATTAATTAGGTTTGATCAAACTTCTTTTATTTAACTTTTCAGAATATTCAAGAACAGGTGCATTGTGAAATGTGCAATTTTCCAACATAAAAAGCTAATTTCGCAATCTATTGACTTTAAAAACGGAAATTTACTAATTGAAAAGAACAAAAGAGTACTTATTATAATTCCAGCAAAAATTCAGAAGAGAATACTCAGAGTTATAATATAATATTGTTTCAGTTAATTACGCAAAAACCAGGTTTTCTTTTTCTGTTAAGTTTGCCAGATTTCATCCCGTATCATCAATCAGGTGCTAGCTGGAGCATGTAAAGGGTAATCTGTAAAGCGCAGTGTTTAATCCGGTGCGTAAACACTTCGCATTAACCTGGACAATAAAACTTTAATTTGTAGACTTTAGCTGTTTCAGCAGTATTCACTTAATTTTTCTTTTCCTTCCACATTTTTATTCTATATAGTAAAGCATTTTATTCCGTTCTTTATATTCGATGATAATAATTGGCCTGGGTTTTATAAAGCCGAAGTAAGTGGATTATTTTTATGATCCATAAAATCTCTCGATATATTTAATTTTTCCATCTAAATATATTGGGTTTGTTTTTTCCCTTAAGTGGTTTTGTCATATATACAAATTTTCTACGCACGAAAAGAGAACTTCATAAAATATACACACGCACGATATAGAGGAATTTACAAAGAATTGGATATTTATGAGAATATTGAAGAACCCTGAAAATGTAAAACGATTTCCCTGTAGTCTTGTGTGTGCTTTAAGGCAAATTCCACAGGACAGAAGTTCTTTAGGAGGAATTAGGGTTTATCGTTAAAATTCCAATATTTTTAGCGTTCGAAGAGATATAAAAGTTAGAATGTTAAAGTTTTTATTCCCGGAGAAAGAGAATTTTAGGTGTATTTTTTTTAAGATAGATCTTTTATTAAAAAAATAAAGAGAGGGTCGAAAATATACAAAAAAGTGAAAATTACTTTAAGCTAAATATTATTACAAAAAGAAGTTAAACAAACCTAATTTTCAAATTTAAGATTAGATTAAATATTTAACTCTGAGTGGCTGATGTACTTTTTGTGAACAATTTTTTGTTCGTTTTAAGGGATTTCACATAATTGCAGTGAATTTAAGCATTTAAATCTCGTATAAACCATCTTTGTTTCATTTGCTTAATTTCATGTTGTGTTTTTAGGCTTGTGTAACACTGATAAGACGGGGGAAAATGTTTCGGTAATGAAGGATAAGTTTTTTGCCAAGCATATCGTACATATATGGTTAGGTTGTTTCGCCGGATGTAGCATTTTTGTGAACTTTTTTGTTCTGTTCTTTTGTTTGTGTTTCGTTGGTGTGAAAGTTCGTAATACAATAAGAATTCCCAATAGGCGTTATCGTGTCACATTCTAGAATAACTAAAATTTAAAGTTCTATTTCGTTGTTGGGATTTGTTTTTTCTGAGTCTAAAATTCATTTTAGGGGAATTAAATATGTTATTAAAGTAATAAAACAAGCTAATATTCCAAATCCCATTTATTGCGTATAAAAGCTGAACATGAGTATTGCTACATTTTTCTTCTACAAAACTCTTTGTAATGCGCTCGTGGCACTATTCATGTAATAGTAATAACCCAGTTAGATAACAAATGAATATGATACTGTACTCAAGATCGTACTTGCTTCAGTACTTGGTATCAAATAACACGGTAATTAATTAAAAGCAAAACGAATTTATATCATTATTATTCTAATATAGCGACGAAAAATGCTAATAGACCAAAATCAAAGAAAGTGGGACGAGCGTATGCTAGAAGCGTAAAGCACAACTTGCTTTTTTCAATGCAAAACCATAGCTGCCATCTTTTAACGGTTTCTTCTAGTACTGCTAGATCATGAGATTGGCTATGGCCAAAAATGAGATCGTGGATCTCTTATTTATTAGTTTAAGCCTGTTCGCATTATTCTGTCGTTATAGAAATCTTAAAGCACAATGCAAACAAAAAATATTTGATACAAAAGCTACATTTGTAGAGATAAATTTAGTAACGAATGCACTGGGTGTACTATACAAAACCATCAATCAGAAAATCAGATGACTCATTCCTCGCTTGAGAGAAGTGATGGGGTATTGATCACCAGAGAGCGAGATTCTGTACATACTCTGATGGAGGTTCTACTACTAGGTGATGACATCCAGCAGTTCGTACGGACGTGTCGCAAATCTACAACACGCAAGGGGGAGAGAAAGGATAAAGATAGAAAAAGCATTAAGTCCAAACGGGTAGATCGCCAAGGGACCAGTCGGTGAAATGTACTTGCATCCAAGAAGATAGAAAACTATGAAAAACATCAATTTGAACAGCGGCCATACAAGATCTCAGTTTTTTTCTATACAAACTTGAAATTGACGTCACTGGCGGGGTATGGAGCCCCTGTCTGGACACACTGCCTGTGACAGCGGAACAAGCAGAGAGACCGAGTTAATAGAACCCAGAGAAAAGTTTAAATACAACAACTAACTAACTAACTATAAGCGGAATAATGTCACTCCACCTCGAAGTAGTAAGAAGCGCAGCTGGTTCAGGAGACAAAAGTCAAAAAATCAAAAGCATCTAGAAAGTTTGTGCAAGTAGTAAGAAAAAGACTATGAATTCCTACCTGATGTCATCCGGTAACTGAGAAATGCCATACCCCAATTATCTCAGCAGCTGCAGTATCTAAAAAGACTCAAGACTCGTCAAGACGATCTGCGTAAAGGTGGGGAAGTCAACACTCAAGAGCACGTTGCCCTTGCTGTCCGATCATGGAAGAACCAGCAAGTTACTGACCTTGAACAAGCTTCTCTACAAGATATCCAAAACATTCATTAACCTTCGTACAGAGATGACAGAAAAAACAATTACGTGTAACCAAAAAAAAAAACAACAATGGCAAAAACCAGCATTGATAATAAAGAACAATGTAAAAGTGAATGCGTGACAACAGGTCAGGAATAAAATACTGGACATTGGACGTTGCGTTGGCTACTGAAAGAAACCAGCAGCGTTAGTGATGATGACCCAGTGGTAAAAGTTAAGTAGGATAGGAAACAGCAATACTAAGAATCTATTTAAGTATTCAAAACGGTAACATGTATGAGAAATAGAAACGGACCAGATAAATAAAAGGGTAAGCTGAAAATGAGTACATTATATCTACGCATAGGTGTTTGGTAGAGCAGTCATATAGTATGTTACCATTCATTTTTCCTCTGAATCTTTTGACCGATTTCTAGTCTGTTGGTAAATAGAAGTTTCTCTCGAAATCTTTTCAAATGTTTTTTCGGTCTTCCACTGCGTTGTCAGTAAATAGTCCAAGACGTATACTTACAAGATGGTTTCATAAACGTTTAGCGTGAAACCATATTAAGTCACTTTTTCCGTTGAATTTGACATCTCATTTAAATATGCCAATATTCTGCCATCAACAGAGTGAACGGAAATAATTTGTGAACGGAATTGTAGAAAATAGGACAGGAATAGTGCCTGAGGTAGTAAATAATCTTTGGGCATAGATTGCTAGGTCTGTACGTCAGGCATGTGTGTTGTTATGGTCGCAAGATGGTGGTAGGTTGAAGATGTTATAGGTAGGAAAGGTCTTTCTAGCAGTGTCATTTCTTTTCCTTTAGAAAGTAGCTGAATTGGTAGCTCAATTCTTTGACTGAACCTTCGGTAAACGATTCTTTTCCTCCATCTTGGTAATCACTTGATTCTTTCTTAGTTTGTACTATATCTATTCTACTCGAATGACAGCTACCTTCAGATAGGCTATTGATTGTTTCTCTTCGGCGATCATCTTATCTGGTTTCGAAGTCACTGTCAGCAAAGATTACAGAGTTAAAAGTGTCAGTTAGGTTTTGGTAATTGGAAGTTTCTACACCCTTCTTAAATTAGAATTCTTTTATAGTCAAGGTTCTTCTAATTGGCAACGTCTGTTGGATTTTTCAAAATTGGATCCCTTTTTAGACATCAAAATTCTGAAACTATTCTTTGGTGGCTCGAGCAATTTTGTTGTCAGGTGGTTGTTAAAAGCCAGTAAAATTTTACTAAAGACTACTGGGTTTAAGTTGCTGTGGTAGAGAAGCGGAATCTTTTTTGATGGCCAGTAAACATCGCGTTGTCACGAACCTTAGAGCTGTTGCTGCTGTAATTCTGTTAAGATTGTCTAGAATTTTACAGAACATGTGTAATTGGTACGGTCAGACGATGAAAAAAATATAAGAAAGCACTTTCACTTTATTATTATTATTCTACACTGACAAAATGATAATAAAAGTAATTAAAAGTGTTCTCCGCCTTCTCATGTTTCTGCCCTAAATTTGGAATTCAGTTGGTTTAGTAATGTACATTTCAAACGTCATACTACCTTATAAGATTATAAAAGGCTTTGCGGAGCAATCTAGAGGGATATAAAAAATGACGTCAGCATAAACAATCAGTACTTGCGGTATTCTGCAATAATTCTTTTCCAGTATGAGGATAACAAAAAAGCATACGCAATAATTAACATACTGATTGATTAAGTAACTCTTCATGTTGTTATTAATAAATAAATTTTTACATGGCTATATAAGAGAATTATGATGATCACTGTTTTTTTAACAAAAATTAATTCCCTATGATATTCACACCATTTAAATGTAAAGCTTCAGTTAAAGCCCATATCAGTCTAGGTTAAATGCCACGCAATTGTCGAAATGTAGATAATTGAAGTATACACGGAAACGTTCCACTAATGGAAGATAATTGTTTTGTTAAAACCAAATTCATTTATTTGCTGTTCCTGTTTTGTTTTATTTTTAGTAAAATTTATTTTCCAAGGAATATTCTTAATTCCCAAAAGACATCAATGAGTAGCATTTAACAAAAGTTGAAGTGCCATTAAAATATAATCTCTCTAGGACTTTAATGTAAAAGTTTTTATTTAAAAAACATACTCCTACTTAATAGCAATTATGTTATTTTAATTTTTAGATAAATCTTAACTTTTCAGTAACTAGTTAGGTCTGTAATTTCAAGCAAAAACATGCTTTGATTTTGGAATAAAGAGAAAAGAAGTTAATTTATATCTTGATTAATGACAAATCGTAAGTTGATGAAAAGTTTACGGAATTGTTTTTGTATCTTTTGAAACAAAGGCATTCCCTTTCACAATTTTAATTCTTTTCTTTTGCTCATTTTTGTAAGTTCATTTATTTCACTTAGAAAAATCCCTTTTGACGGTTGGGAAAGGCGATTTAGTAAAAATGAAGTTGTCTTACTATAAATAACCTTAAAAAATATTCTTTTATGTTAGGGCATAAAGGGTGTAAAGAATTCTTTACTATAGCAACAAGCACAGCGTGAAGTGGTTACAAAAAGCTTTAACCGCTATATAGGCTGTAAATAAGTACTTTTGAGCACCTGAAGCAATTTACATTTTAAATTTTGTAGTGTCAATTTATAAAAATGAAAACTGTATGTTTGAAATAGTTTACAAAAAGGATAATGCTAATAATATAAAATAGTTGTTAATAAGATACAGGGTGTGATAGAAAATATGTGTGACATGCACATTAGAAAATTGTTAGATGTAGAAAAGTTAATCATCTTTAACATCGTAAATTCGACACTAAAAAGATAAGAAAAGTCATTGACAGATACCGTTTTTATTACATTGTAACACAAGCGATCGACTACTAAAGGGGGTAACTATGACTCTCTTGACTTATGGGACAGAGGAAGACTAAAAAATTGCACAAAATGACTCCGTTTTTATAAAACACACTTGACCTAAAATACAAACGCTAAACGTCTATTCTTTGACCACTAACTTTTAATTCTGAAGAAATACTTGCTAATGCTCAACTATAAATCATCAGATGAGTTTTGGCATGTACAACTTAAGGAGAGGAAATCAAAACTCTTTTACCAAAAATTTTCCATACAGATCTACTACGTACAAAATTGTGTTATAAAGCGAAGGCAACGTCTCTCATGCCAGATTAGAAGCACAAACATTAGACTCTTAGGAAAATGAGATAATGATTATGTTAGATACTTAGGATACAACAAACTGCTGTCTTTAGAGGCAAGTAGAAAATCTTGACAGATCCTGTCGTTTGTTATTCAAAGAAGTCTATCTGAACATATATCGTATGACTAGTAGAAGAGAGTTGAATGGTTTTTCATAAGATTAACTCGTAATTTCGTAATAAAATAAAAAATACACACAAAACAGTTAAACTCTTTCCTTTGTATATTGACTGTTAGAGAGGTTGTGAAACCTTCAACTCTGAATATCCTGGCCCCGTATGGTGGGACTGTTGCACGCAGACTCGTAGAATCGCTTCGCAGGAAGGAAAGGGCCGCAAGGAACTGGATCGATTACATCCTTCTGGTGAGGTTTGCGAACTAGCCGAAATCCCTGCGATAGACACCAGACTTGACTTCCTGTGAGGCGGCTTCGTGAAGAGGGCCATTGAGTAGAATCAAACCTCCGCTTTTGTCACTCCGAGACTTCCACCCGGTTCCATTCCCAGGAAACCCAAGAGGAAGCTCAAACGCCCTCCAGCAATTCTCCTAGCCCAATCCCTGAAGTTCCCCGATGACCTCCAGGATATTCTGGCCACCAGATAACCCGATCCCACACCTGATGCTTTAGACACCCATTCACAAAACCTCCACAAATCTCTAACTCTCCACACCTCCTCCTCCCTGCCACAACTCTGTTTTCTGTTTCAAGTACCAGAAAGACTCTGTAGGTCAACGACATGCCGGATACCGAGTGGACCAAGGCTCCAGCAATGGTGGGCTGCCGTGCATTCGTGGTATGAGTGGGTGCGCTCGGCGTTTGCTATCAACCATCCTAGCACATCCTTGACCGAGTGCAGCAGTGTTCGCCTTCCAAACTACAAAATTCCATCTTGGCCAAAAAGGCATATGCCTATAGTAGCCTCTGCTGCTTCGCAGCTATTATTTGACCTTTGACCTTTCCCCGTAGGCTCAGCATCTACACTCTCTAGCGGCAGGTACGTTTTTAGTGTGCAGTGGCCTCCTATTGGAGTCCTGTTAACTTTTCCTATTAGGTATTCGGTTCAACTTGGTAAATCTGTGTAATTGACATTCACATTTCAAGTGAAGTAACATAATTATACGACCTTACCACAGACTGGATAAATCTTGAAATTATTGGGATAAATTCCTTCTTTGGCGTCATGCACAAATTTGAGATTTTCTTTGACTCACCCCATCTCCGATACTTGAGCTAGCTTTCTGGTAAGGTTTATTTGTGTTTGTGCCAGATTGTGTTAAGTGGATCTTGAAACCCACTTTCTATAAGTGATATACGTGGATCATTTTTAATTCAAGTTTCAAAGCTCAGTAGCGCTAGCAAAATCTGAGGTATGACTGCTTTATTTGTTCTCTTCTTTTTGCTAAACTAACTTATTATAAATAACTTTTATAAATGCTTTCCTGGGAACACAAAAAAACTCTAGAAATTTGGATTTGGCTTGCCACAATGAAAACATGCAAGCATACTTTAAAAAATAAAACTTATAATATTCAGCATTACTGGTAGAGATTCTACATATTTCTAGTAAAAAAAAGGGAAATGTGCTCTAATGCGTCTCTTTCATAAAGTTCGTCACTCATAAAAATTACATTAAATACTCATTGACTCGGCAGTTACATTAGAGAAACGAAGTGGTAAAACCCCTCTATAGAGGTTGAACTTTTGATATTTACATTGTATTCACTTCCGTGAATTTCGAGTGGTTAACTGTATTGTTCACTGGCTGCATTATCATTAAATAAACCAAGGACAATTAAGTATCAAACTCTGCTATTAAAACTGTACGTTGCGCTTACGATAAAATAATGAATATTCATCTCTGAAAAAATAATTTCCGCTTTACTTTTGCTGTATTAGGATTCAGTCACTAGGTGGCACTTTTTATTTTTATTGCGAACATGCTGAAAAATGTTCTATTTACTATAGGTAATTTTAAAAGCTTAAAAGACACAAAAAATGTCTTACATTAGAACTATACAAACAATAGAAAAAAGTCTTCATATTTTCAGTTAATTATCAAAGAGATTAATGAGATCTTATGCCTAAATTTTTAAGTGCACCAAATTTAATAAGGACGCGGACGTTGACGAGATTTGGACTGACAAGGTAAGCTTTATAGGAGGCAAAGTATAGAGAATTATATAACGGATAAAACCTACTAAAAAGCAGAAATAATGAAAAGATTTATTTATTTAATAAAAATTTTTTTAAGCTGAGGAGAAATTTTAAGTATTACGTTTAAGTTTTTGTACTTTTATATTGTTTGAGTTCTTTTTTATTGAAGCCAAGAACATTGAAGTTTATTTCTGTAAGCGATGAGAAATTAAAGATCCTAAAATTCTTTGATGTTACATCTCATTATTTTTAATGAATAGTAACGATTAAATACAATTTTAATGGATATAAGCTCTGAAGTTGAAATATTAAAAAGATATTTGTTTCTTTTATTATTCAAACAAAATATAAACTAAACAAGTTTGTTAAGGATTCCTTATATTAGACTTGAACGCTCATCATTGTGTTTTGCAGTCTTCCTTTTCCAAATACTTAAATATAAAAATCAGATAATAAAGAATTTGAAAAAAAAATAAAAAAGATCGTTAGATACTCTAAAATCGAAATTGTAAACAAATAGAACAATATACTAAAATACAAGAAAACAAAGAAGTTTGAGTGCTTAAAATATTATCAGTCAGCCAGTTATTGGGTAGCAGCCAAGCGAGAAGATTGTTATGGATTCTTCAGATTGTTTTCCGCGTCTAGTCTAGTTACTGATAAGTCACCATTTGTACATTCTGAAATATTGTAAACTCTTCCGTCTTCTATGTTAAAGCTAGTCTGCTGGCAGTTCTTTATTTTAGTGTGGGCTAAAGTTACCAATTATAGGTCGTAAATACCGTTTTTGACCGTAATCAAGTCTATACAAATCGTATGATAAATTATTTTAATATCAATTGAGTTGCGTTGAACCAAAAAGCAAAAGCAATATAAAAATTAAAACGCCGAACTCTTTAGGAGCAATTCAATCCTAATTGGTAATTAGGCTGATTACTAATGGAAAGAAATGTCTCACTGTTGAATAATAATTTATAAGTTAGCAAATACAAACAAACAGCCACGCAGCTTCCGGCGGTGGATGGGAGTGATCAGAAGTGAATAAAATCGCCTTTCAGTCTGAATAATGTTTGTACAAAGTGTGGTCATAGTTAATCCAAGGATATCCAACTAGCACCGCAAACCAGTTACGGAACTCAATTTGCAAAATCATAATTCAGTAGAAGAGGAAAAAGAAAAAGTAATGTCTTGAACAGTGATGACAGAAAAAAAAAACTTCTTTTCAGAGGTTGATGGTAGTGAACCAAAAAAGCATGGCACAATCTTGGATGATCATGAGGTATAATAGGGTGAGTTTTTGTTTTCAGATTAATAATGTGGTTCTAACCTAAGACTAGTGCCATGTTGAGAAAGACCTCTTTCAGCTTCAGTGTGAAGAGGGTAGCATTGCTAAAATAAATAGCTAAAGAAAACCTGAATTTACGTTTTGCACATCTTGACTGTACTCCAGCCGGAATGCTCAATATTGCGAGTAGAACTTCATGGTTTCGATCGATGATCCTGTAAACATATCCACATTCGAAGGATTGAAATCAGGCATTGAGGACACCCAGGTCAAATCACAAACTTTCTCCGAGAGGTGGAACGCCGAGAAACGTTGAAACACGTGTTCAGTTTTACATTTCAGTAGAGGGTAGTGTCGAAGATGATTCCAAGGTGATGGGTGGGAAAAGCCGGAGACGAATTACGTCAGAATGCATTTTTAGGGTATCCTTTGCTTGATTCTTTAGACAATTCTTTTGTCGAGCTAGACTACGATTGTCAAGCTGTTTTCAACTTACAGCACAACTCTAAAAAATCTTAATATTTGCGTTTTAGCTTGTGGAAGATATGACATAGAAGTAAAATAGCCGCCTACGTCGGATAACTATTGCTGGGTTAATTAACTCATTAGCCTGAATTATAATATGGTGGTAATAGAATTTAGAAAAGCAAGCAGAAGTGCGCAAAGACCTGGTAGTGAATAGATGTAACAAACGACCTTGCAACCAATGGTGTAGAATTGTCAGAATACGACTCAATCGGTCAGCGAGTAGTAGATGAGACCTAGATCCCAAAGTTCAGCACTGTCAGATAGAGCGTGAGTCTAATACAATGCAGTGCCAGACGGCCGGACAAAGCAGCTAGAATAGTGCCAATCTCGTTCCATAGACTTTTTTATTGCAATCTCCCGAAGAACGTGGAAAACTGGACCGATCTTAAGTATCTTACATGAACACCAATAGAGACTATATAGGAGCTGTCGATTGGAAGCTATGTGGTGGAGATGCTGGTGGAAGTGGTGGTCCAGCTGGCGATGATGATGAAACTGGAAATGTGCCAGACTTCGAGAAGTAGAGTGAATTAAATGGTACAGCAAAAAACATTTCTTTTCAGAAAAAGGTCTTTGGGTGACCGTTGACGTTTTTCGTGCAAAGACAATTGGCTTGCTTTCTCACAAGCATAAGTGGTCTTCGTAGGTCTTCTCGCAAACAATGAACTTGCAAACTGGCTCAAGTGGTAATGATTATTAAATGATATAGAATAAAGGTGGTGCGTCAGGAAAAGTTCTTGCCTGTCCACACAACACATGACACTGGTTAGTTCTCAGTATTTGCGTACGAGGACGTTCCTTTAGTGATAGATGAGTGGAGTGTCCGAAATAATAAAGAACGAGCAGTCAAGAAACTAGAATCAAATAAGTAGTGCTGGAGCGTCAATCTAAAGATGCAAAAAGTTGTCAAAAAGACATTGAGGTAGTGTAAGACGACAATGAGAAAGCTGTTTTGCAAAAATGTTAAGTTTAGACAACTTGACAATGACGACCTGAATAATGATGATGGACTTCGGTAGGACTTCTCGATGATTCGTTACAGAGCCAACCTGGAGAATGCAAACAGTTTGGCGGCGGTTGCAGCGTCTTTGTCCGTCAAAAACTTTGAATGTTTAGACTGTCCGAAACAGTTGTGAAGGTGGCAGCAGCCTAGTAAAGCTCCCAAATTCTATTCAGGGTGGCAGGTAGCTCCAGTGCTAAACACAGGAATGGTGGAGGTACCTCACCAATCGTTTTCACTCTTTTTTTGACATTTAACATATTTTAGCTCAAGCAACAAGCTTTCAGGACTGTCTAAGAAAATCTCTTTGTTAAATTCTTGAATTGGAGTCTCATTCTTAATAAATTAGTGTACAAGATTGATAGCCTATGCGTTTTCACCTTTGTATGTTAGATCACTTCTTCTTCTTTACGTTGTTGAAATAGTTGTTACTAAACGTAATATTAGTAGTTAACTTGTTTATTATTATTATTATGTAAGCTTTATTCTTGTCGAAATTATCCGATTGTTTTCTAAGTTTGCTTTGCCTTCAATTTCTGACCAGCTCCTAGCACAGTAAATTAGCAATCAATAGCACTTTGTGTTTACGCTTTCCTAACCTTCTAATACATGGCTTAAGGCTACCAACTGAAATGTCTGGGCATCTTGTAATCCAATATACTTTGATAGCTTTGAGCTTTGAAATAAATATAGTTAGTGTAGGAGATTAAAATAATCGTTAGGATTTAAACATTAGTTTGGTCAGAGTATACCGTATACAGTAAAGTAAGTTGGATTACCATTGATAATGAATTAGGACTATTAGGGATGATAAAATGATAAATACAAAAATGTATAAAAAGATAAAATAGTGAGTCGTGCATATTATAAATTATACAAAGCTAAAACTGAGAAACTTTAGAAGAAGAAAGAACAATCTGAATTATTCAATGTAATTTTTTAAGGCGTAGACGGGATAAAAGATTCATTTTGTAAAAAGTGAGAAAAACCAAAATTAAACAAGAAGTTGGTATAGAGGAGGAAGGTTTTTTCCAACCATCGCATGATTAAATTCCAAATCAGTCTATGTGTGATATATTTAGAAGAAACTTTTTTCCTGTATTTGGTTTTATCTCCTTCTTTCTACGTAGAACTATCGATAAATAACGACTTCCGTGGTATCACAACTATTTATTTGATCGGCGAGAATAAACTGCATAAAATGTACAAAGTAAATAAAACAAAACCAAGAAAAGTCATTTCTACATAAGAGATAAGTTCTTTCCTTTCAAGCACGTGAGCTGAATAATACATAATACATTTATGTATTAAGCCATTCATGAAAAATAGTTCGACTTTTAAAGGAAAACCTACACTTAACCGTATAAAAACGTTCCTGTACTAGACAAATAATCTAATAAAAAGACAAAAGTGGATAACGCGAGGATTTTGCAGTTGAAGCTCGACTCGTGTGTTCCCATCACTTTTGTTTTACTTGATTTTCAGCAAGTTTCTAGAATAGATCTAACACCGTCTGCCAAGTTGTCATTATAAACTGTAATAATTTTGTAATTGTTTGTAGAAACGTCTACTGTATACGAATTTACTTTCAATGTCTCTACCGTTTATAAACATCTAGGCGTTAAAATATGAATAAAATTTATCTGAAACATTATCTCATAATTAAAATGCCGTCTTGACGCCGCCAAAAATTAATTTACAATCATTAATTTGTTGTGTGAGATATTTTTATTGGCTTTTTTCCTGAAAAGCTCTAAGCTTGTAAATCTTAAGGTGATGAATTTTCTTTTCCTTTTTTTGAGCTTACAAAAGAGAACTTTTCTATTTTTGAAGTACAATAGGATCTATGTGGATAATGAAAGGTCCGTCGTATAGTAGGTTATATTTTCAGCTTTAGATCTTTTTAACAAAGTCCGTTTATATTTGAAGTGCTTTCCTGTGTAACTTTTAGATTGTGACAAAAACTAATAACGCTCAGGTGTTAAATTCTTTCCGAGAATTTAAAAACGAAGCTATTTCCAACAAGTACAAGGAAAACCAAAACCCTCTCTTGCCGACTTTGATGATGGCGATTGAGGAACGTGGTTATAAAGCTTTGAAGCAGATTATTTAAACCACAAGCAGTTTAATTATCTTCTAAGAACTTGCTGTTTAAAAAAGTCTTTTAGTGTAGAATTAATAAGATTTTAATATTCATTGATATTGCAGTACCTATTCAAAAGTTAAAATAAACCTTAGTAACAAAAAATGAATTTGTTATAATGTATAAATCTTAATAAAAATGAAAATCTCTACGGCAAAAAAGCAATTTCAAAAGCTGAGTACTTATTTTAATTTTTTTTTCTGCAGTCAACTTTGTAATTTTGCCATACATTAATATTCATTCTTAGTAAAAATTTAATGTAAAATTTAATGGTTACTATGCTGTAAATCATGTAAATCAAGTAGATCAAATAAAATCAAATTCTCTAAGAAAATTACAAGAAAATTACAAAAAAAGTAATTAAAATTGGTTAGTTATGAGTTTCATTTTTGATATTTATCTGGAGTCACTACAGCGCATTAGTGTTAAACTGTACAAATTTTCTCAACAATGTTGCGCAAGTAACGATTCTTTCGAAAAAGTACAAACGTGTTGAATAATTCCAAAATAAATTCATAATAACAAAATGTCGGTTAATGTGGGATAAAAATTTTTATTGAAAAAATCTTTAATTTAGTTTTGTTGTAAACTACTATTTAAGGCTGTCTTAGACGTGTTTGCATCGTTTTGCATTGCATTTTCAATTATTTGATATCACAGATGTATATCCCACATAATTTCAAGAATAAACATCACAAATACAATTAGATTTTCATATTACTTTATTCGAATTTTGCATAATTTTGATTCTAGTTTTAAATTCTTTTTGACGTGTGAATTTCTAAAAGTGATAACCGTTATGGAAAGATTTGGCAAGCGACAAGCTTTAGGCTAGACTATTACTCGCTCTTCACATTTAAAATCTGGAAACTGGCAATGCACGATTACGTTCAACTCTGTCTGGAATAAATAATTTTCATTGATTCTGATTACTTCTGTATTTATTTGTCCTAGATTATAGAGGAGACTTTGCTAAATTCCGGTGAGTAAAAGAAAACTAACGTGCCGTGCGGAGTCTTGATCAAACCTTCCTTTTCTGTCTCTGACTTAGTGAGTCATCATCCAGTTGAATTAAATAAAATGACTTATAAAAGCATATGCGGAATGAAATTCTTTCGAATCGCAGCGAATATCTTAAGCTCTTATAGAATGTAACACGGCACGGCACGGCGGCGGCGGCGACTCACATTTATCGAAGTTTTAGTTACTGCTTTATATTATTTCCTTAGGTTGATTAAGTTTAGTTGATTAAAATTACTTTCATCATTAGTAAATGCCCAATTGCCCAATGATTTACTGTATTCATTTGCCCAAAATTATAAAAATGATTATTGTAATTCTTGTGAATTCATGAGTCAGAAATATGTGCTTTTCATTGCTTTAAAATTAGATCTATCCAGATTAAATAAAAGTTATTATGCCGAAAGGTGACGTGCCGTGTCAGATTTCTACCAAACCGTATTAAGCTTCCTCTTTCTATAAATCTGGTCGAAAAATCAATTCTAAAATAATTGGATCAATAAGATTTGATTTTGATGGTTTATAAAAAGTAAATTATGAAACTGTAACACAATAAAGAAAATAAATATTTGAACTTTTGGGAAAAGCCAAAGTGAGAATTTTTCAGGATACTTTGTTTGTTTATCTATAAATTAGTTTACATTTTATATCACCGCATAACCAAAATTACACAAAAAGTTAATTTCGAAACATTTCATATTTAACAGAAGTTGAAATTTGTTGTCGGACTCCATATTTGTTAATTATTACACAACAAACTGATGAAAAGCGAATATAACCCTTTGCTTTGTCTAGGGAGATTCAAACAGGAAGGGGTAACTTGATGTCTGGCTCATTGTCGTTTAGACAATTTACAACCTGGGTGTATAGCGGAATTTGTTGCATGAAGTGTTTCAGCGTATGCTTTACTACTATGTGCTAAATTTGTTTACTTTTGTTTTTGAAGAGTTTCTTTTTTCCTATGATAAAATGTAACGAATGAACAATTAGGACTAACAAGCACGTTTATTAAAGGCTTTATAGTTTCTCCTAAAAAGTTTTTTTTATTTTTTCGCGCTAAACGGAACCTTATGAGGGTGTTCTACAAATCTTTTCTTTTCACGTTTAAT
>VTPC01091218.1:0-22122 GCA_011009095.1 Ignelater luminosus | reverse complement strand
CATCTTTTACTTTAATTTAGCTTTACCGCGCCCTAAAGTAATTCTATCGTAAGACTTTGTCATGTTAAAATTTTAAAACTATTTAATTTTCGGATTTTACTTAAAGGTTACTCTTTAACTTATTACATAGGATTATTTTGACAGTCTGCAGCTTCCGATCGGAACCCGCTTTCCAAGATGTATGGTACGATTACTTCAATTATTATCCGAAACTTGCCTTGATTACCATTTGACTTACATATTTTTTTAATTTTTTAACTTGACTTACACTGTGTTTTCCAATTTTTTTAAATTAATTAGTAAAGTTTTCAGAAATTCATAGAAATCTTTAAATTCTTTTATTTTCCTTGAGCCTTTCCTTTCCTTGAACCGGGCTTGTGTTTTCTTCTGAGTTCAAGAAAGCACTGGCGCCTTAATTGTGTGTTGTTTTTCTCAAAAACGTTTTAGTTTGTTACATTATCAAGCTGTTATGTGACACAGTGATTGATCACAAAATCACCCAATTTTAGAGTTAAAGTCTAGATTGATCATTCCGTGCACTTAGATATAGAAAAAGCTTTAAACCACCCCGTCTCCAATACTAGAGCTAGTGTGTTAGCAATTTGTTATTTATGAATAAATTAGATCTGAATTTTCCATGTATCATCATTCATTAGGTACCTAAGGTACTGAGTATCAATATCAAATCAATCAAAAACAGATATGATAATCGTGGTAGTCTTTAACGAATTTTTGTATTATTGAAAGATTAAACTTGAAAAGTATCATCTTTCAATTTTCTGTCGTAACTACTGAACAGTAAAATTAATTCAGTCTAAATGAACATTTTGTCTTGTGCAATCAAGTAAGATATTAAATTTAGCTTCTGTTTACGCTATTCTGCTTCCAATGATTAAAAAGTTCAACTGTGTCAAAAACAAAAAGTAGAAAAAACTGCCGCTTTAATAATAATCTATGTCTCTAAAGACCTTTTTGTTACAATTATTGTTGCGTACTCCCTGATGGTGGAAAAATGCTGGAAACAAATGACAGTAAATAAAATTATACTCTAACATTAGAAGAAGCGTTTTAAAGCGGTTATATCTTCTTATTTTTAGATAATACTAGGAAAATAATTCTCATTAGCATGCAAATTTCGTTCAGAGTATCCAGAATTTATAGCTGTCGGATTAGTAGCAGGAAAGTTCTCAACAAGAACTTTGTTTTATTTAAATATGAAAAAATAACAAAATAATCTTCATTAGCTTCAGAAATTCTTAGCGCAGTAGTTATCCCTCACGTTCTACTTTAATTTTTTAGTTTACTCTGTTACTTTAAACTTAATTTTCTTAAAAATTCCACTTTAATGTTTCTAAACGTTAATGTATAAGTTTTAATTTAATTTTGTTGGAATCCTTTGTTTGTGTTAGGATTAAAATAATTTAGATTAGCATTACTATAAATATGTAACATTCTTCCTGAGTAAATTGTAATGAAAAAGGACTTATATGAGATTAAAACATCATTAAGCCACCAAACGTGGCAAAATGTTTGTATAATTTCATTTCTACTGTTATCGTCATCATTATCTGTCGCTGAAAATAAACATTTTCGTTATTTCGCGTTTTGTGAGCACTTCATTTTAATGTTTACTACCGCCTAGTTTTATGAATATCCCGTGCAATAAATTTCTGTGAATAAACTAGTTCCATTTATTGTCCTTTTAATATTAAAGGACGAGATAAACACGTTTTGCTAAACAAATACAGAAAGAAAACTTTTAACAATTTTCAGCAACTTAAAATACAGAGAAAAAATGGTTGCACATAAAAAGTAATTCAAACTTTGCTATTTGTCAAAGAAGTTAAAATGATTTGGTTTTAACAACAAGCTATATTTTATATCAAGTTTTTTTTCTTAAAAAAGAGACATTTTTTTCTCCTGAAAATGGTTGGCTTGAAAATTACACCGGATTTTTCTTTCAAGTATTTATTCATCACAGGCCATTGAACATTGCTACCCTAATAAATTTTATGTTTGGGTGGATATTTTTACGTTTTCCTGATTATCACTTTATTGTAGTGTAGAGCGATACCGATTTTATATAAAAGAAAAAAATTGTTTCAATTTATTATAAAACGAGGGAAAAATAGGCTGTTTTATCAATTCCAGGGTGTTCTGTTATTGAACGTCGTTATCTAGATTAGTTCATTTAGGCGTATAAAATCCTGATCCTGGGCGATTTCATTCATTAAAATTTAATGGGGTAAATATTATGATTATTTTTAATTACGTTAAAGCTTCAATAAAATAAAGTAATCGAGTTATGACTGGGGAACATAAAAATAGCAATAAAAGGCAGATTTTCAGCAAGGATTTTATCGAAGATGGGTCAACTGTGTATTCTATTTTAGTACAGTTTTAAAAGAGGTTTAGTTCGACTACAATAATTAAATTGAGTTTGTTGAAACTTCAGACAAGTTAAGCAGAGACGTTGACAAGTGACAATCCTGTATCACTTGTTTAATAAATTTACATTTTAGGATTAGGTTCATCCAAATAAATTAGTGCTATTTTGATATGTCATTAAGCTGTGCTATCTTGGCATTTTGTTAGTTAGATTAAAACTAAGATAATTAACACATGATGCACTCGACGTTCTGAAATTATTGTTTGAGAATACTAGAATCGTATATTGTAGTTTGAAATGAAAATGTAAATTTTCATGTAAATTAAACCTGTAAATTGGAAAACAAGGAAATGTGTTTTCTAAATCGTCCCTCATAGTGGGGCTTGGTTATGAAGTTGAAATAAAACGTTAGTCTCCCTACGTATGTTTGCATTTCCCGTGCACACACTACATAAATATATTTATGTTTTGACTTATTAACCATCCTCAGGTGTAATGTGTTATGCAATACTTAATAATAAAAGTTGATTAATTAGAAGTATTAAGTAATTAAAAACAATAAACTAGAAATTGAAACATTGTGTTTGCTCGATGTGTAAACCACAGCACTGTGGTGCAAAAGCGCAAAAATCTGGCGTACAAAAAATATTCTTGTACTATAAACAAAAGAACTATTATGCAAAAAGTACATTAAAATTATACCCAAAAGTGTTAGCACTTTTATATAACAGAATCTCCATGTAGCGAATTTTTTCAGGATCCAGCTATTCTGTTATGTAGAAAAAGACATTGGAGAATTGAAATACATCAATCAATTGACAAAACAACGTGGAACTTTTCTTAAAACTCAACATTAATTTAGCATATTTCTTAGTTACCTCTCTAAGAAATATAACTTCATAAATTCTTGTTCCACAATCTAATACAGCACGCACTAAACTTGCTTGTCTAATTGCTGAACCACAACTTCCTGTTGTTCAGTTTGTAAAATCATCCCAAATGAAATAAAATTTATAGAAACTGATAACACAGACTTTCTTCTTCAACCTTGAATAAAATTAATTCCTCTTTAATCAGTTTCAGGAAATGTACTTTTTTCAATGCTTTTAAATTTTCGAATCTCAGTGGAATGGTGAGATTTCTGTCATTGATATCTAATATTTAAGCTTAGCTAGCTCTCGTACCTATGATCAGCCTCATTATGCTCAGAAATGGTATAATAAGCTCTTCAGTTTTAAAATTCAAAATACACCTGTTAAAAAAAAAACAGTAATTAGCAAACTTTTCCTTAATAATTTATTATTTTCAATCTTTTCTTTTGTAAATATGTTATTCCTTTTAGAAATTAAGTTTAACGTCTTTCTATAACATAAACGCTCCTTGGTTTAATGCCCCTTCACATTGTCTAGATTCATGGCTTGGAAACGTTAAATTTCTCGAAAATTCTTTTATAAAAATGTTTCCTTAATATTAAATTAGAGATGTATTAAGGTTTGATATAAATGAAACTACCTCTAAACTTATATTTTCCTGACTTCTTTTTTGCGATTCACAGAATTTTATACTCTTATCTTTTGGTTTTATCACCCTTAAAACTATAAATCTATCACCTTGTCTAGCATAGTCAAGATTTATATTCCCAAAATTGCCGAGTGCAACGTCCAATTTTCTCGCTAAATCACACCCTTATCGCATTATTTTATTGGTTGTCCGATCACCCGATATGTTTATCAACTAATTATCTCTTGGTTCTACCCTCTTGGGAGTTGGAAGTTACCTTTTTCGTTTCAGCACTCAACAGACTTCATCTACCGCTATCGAAGCAGAAGCACGCGTCTCTCGTGTCTTTTCTTGCAAAATTTTGGCACATAGAAATAATTTTGCGAACTACCGAGAAATAGTCAAGTGTTGGACTAATCTTCTGCTAAGGTGAAGCTATACCTGAGTGAAAATATCGCGAATAAATTCTGTCTTCGTTGAACCATTTATAGACCTTTCCCCGGGATATTCCGTTTTACCACGAACTCTCAAAACTACCGACCGTTATTTATCTTATAACATCTTAATTTTTTTATCGGACTTTTTACGAGATTCGTACTGCCTCGCTCTGTATAGATATTTTGAAAGTCAATTAAAATATCTTGTTACTTAACGTATGAGGAAGACGTCCATTCTTGTATTGCGCTGGATTGCTGAACCGTAAATATTAATAAGCTTCATCCGGTCGCATTTACTGTGTATGTCTTTATATCTGGTGCAGTTGTTTATTTGTTTATTGATGTTTATCTATGTGTGTATATAAGTTGTCCAGCAGTGTGACCTGGACTGCTGTAACCTGCTTTTATATTTTCTTTTCTACAGTATACCAATATATGTACTAACTGATTTCGATCTTTTATTGAGTTGTGAGCGTACTTATTAATCATAACAGGAATCAGCTGTCCCAGAGTCTAGTGGCGTCGACACTCTCAGACGGATTCGTTATCTTAAGTTCATACGGTGAAAGTAAGTATCTACATATCTCCATTTCATTTATTTGTGTATCATTCAAACCTGTGGTTCGACCCTGGCTAACATATCGCCTACTGACCTAGATACGAAGATCAGCTGTGAGGTCTTCTATTGGAAACGAGGTTACCGACATTCTATTATAGCTGGCGCGCTCTGAATATCGAGACTCCTAAGATTACTGCATTATTATTATTATTATTATTGTTTATCGCTTGGTCTAAGCTCATAACCCGTCTTCGACTGTATAAAAGCTAGTATTACAGGTGGTGATATGGTTACACTACCGATGAGTCACTAATCCTAGTTTTTCTTGTAACATACCATCGACCAATTAGAATACAGGATCACAATGACCTTGCATTGTACTATCAGTCAGTGTCAACTATTAACAACAATTGTGTCTTTTAGAAAATCAAATTATACTTTCTTGAGAAACTTTTTAAAGAAGATGCTGCCTTGGTTTTTTATAATGGATCAACAGAGTTTTGCAAGATGTCTGACTGTCTATGTCAAAGATCTTGAAGATCTTTACCCTATAGGGTGCAGTAGAGCAAATCCATAAAAAGCATAATGCACTTAGTAAAGATGAAGGAGCCGCTATTAGACTGATGCAACATCCGTCATCACTTTGTTGGTAAACAACTGAAAGTGAAATTACTAGAAGGATCGCATCTTTAAAAAAAAATTGTTTTGCTTTGAAAGACAGCTATCTCAAATGCAGCAACATACTTTTAAAAAATCCATCTAGGTTTTTTCACTTGACAGCCGCGTGGTAATTAATTAACACGGTGTGGATACTTTACACTCTGTCTAGGAGCTTTGCAGAACATTTTTCAAACAGCGGCTTGTAGATAAATCAAAAAGCGTTTTCTACCCGGAGTTTTGTTGCCTCCAAAAAAAGTGCAATCTAAGCGGTCTTCATACGTCTGAAACCAGATGTCAGTCTCTTTTCCCTTATATTATCAATACTTTATTCCATCATTGCTTTCTTTAGATTTGATGTACTTGCTATTGCACTTCCAAAAGAATCGAACTCGGCTATACCAGAGACGTAATACTACATAGAGCACGATGTGTTTTGATTTGCACCACTGCTCGATTCGGATGTAGTGGTGCCAGCGTCCTGCTCTGATATAAATTGCCTCATTTCATCTTCTGATGGCTGGGGATGGAGTTTTAAGGATGGCGTATAAAAACCCCTCCGGTCAGAGCTTCCTCAAAAATGGGAAGTCTATCGGAAACTGATTAGGTGTTCCAATGTTCCTTGACAAACTGTAGCAATTTAAGGTTACTACATAAAATGTAATCATATATTAACTTCTTTTATAAGAAAAAGAAGAAGAAATTTAATACAGAATGTAATCTTTCTCAGTCATCAAGACGACCGATAGATGGCCTCCGATAGCGTTCAGGATTTACGGTATTTTTTTAGGGTTATCTCAGTTTATAAATAAGGTGGTAATTATAAAGTTAACCTCAAAGCGACTATTCTGTTCAGAAGTGAAGTAAATGTGGCAAAAGTCATACAAGACGTCAAACAGAATAAATTAAATTGGTTACTGTCATCTTGAAAGCACAATGTAGTACAAGCTAAGCTGAGTCGTCACTTCAGGAAAATTCGTACGAAAAAGTATATAACATAACTGGCCTGAGTATCGTCTAAAGAAAAGAAAAGAGCAGGTTGTGCACTGACTAGTGCTGAACGAAATGAGCACTTCATGAGTGTTGTCTGTGCTAGAGCAGCTAATTCTTTAGTACCATCCGCAATGATATATTTTATACAAAAACGTAAACCCCACAATTAAATTGCTGTGCCTGACGCCGCTTTATACCTACAGAATCAGCCTTTCGGCGTCTTGTTTTTAGGCCTATTTGATTCTTTATAATAATCATTAAGTGATAGTCTGGCTTAATAACCATCCAGGACTTTATCAAAAGAGTCAGATTGTTGGGAAAGCCGATAAAAATAGTGTTTCTGTGGGAAATTTTACAAGCGGCTTTGACAAAACTGGCATTTTTCTACTAAAGCCGCATATATTTTCGTATTGTCTTCTCTTACAAAGCGCAGTAACTGGAAACGGCGAGGAGATGAACGACAGCACTGAAAATAAGTTCTTACAACCAACTACGAATAGGGTTGCAACTAGCCAACCTTTGATCCTCTATTCTGCAGTGGATGTTTCAGAAGGTTTACCCACCACTTCGGTACAGCCTGCTCAAAACATTCAGGACCTTAATTGGTTGATTCAGTGCAGCAACTTCAGGACGCTTTAAAGTGCTTATCGTCAGTTACGACCCATAACATCCAGCAGTTGCTTTCAACATGATCGAAAGCTTCCTCCATAGGACTCAATAGAGAAAATGACCGAAAAGGAAATGATTCGTTAGTTCTCGCCAGCACTCCTTACATGAGTCAAATGAAAACAAATGTACAAGAAAAAATGGCAAAGGTATTAGAGCCAAGACACAGGTCAAGGAGTAATTTTCGAAGATGATAAAGGTACATCCAAAAGGATACTTACTGATGACAATAATGGGTTACAAAATGAATCATTGATGTTTTTTTGTTTTAGGAGGTTTAATAATTTACCGTTCAAAACGGAGCTGCGTGCGTGTTTTGTACTTCGTAATCAGTGCTGTCATTAGTTCATGAATAAAACGCTTTGGAGCCCTTTTTTGAGAAGGTGATCAAGTGTTTTGTTACAGTTGATTAAATTCCTCTGGCAATGGCGGTCTGAAACGTATTTCATTCGAGGGTACTTTCAACAAAAGCTTGTCTACAAGATTCAGGTCAGGTCTTTGGTAAAGTACACCCTTTACAGTATCACCTAGTGCGACGAACTTTTTGGCTTTAACTGCTTGTGACTTTCTAAAGAAGTTCACTACTACGATTATTCGCCTGTTAGCAAAACAAATTTCTATTGACTGCTAATAGTGCATATTACATAGTACTCGTTGTTTCCAATAGTCTTCTAAAAAGAAATAATTTCGGGAATTTTTAGACACGTTGCGTATTTTTAGATAATCATGTGTTTGTTTCTAACGCTGTATGTGTGAATGAAAGAAGTTTCTGGCAAACCTTTTGTAGGTCTTGGAGCATTGTCTTGTTTAAAAACGAAATGACGACATAATGCTACGGATTTTTGAGATATTTTGTGAAGACCTAGCGATACTTAGAAAGATACAAAAACATTAAATTTTTGGTAAAAATCTGTGTTATTTGGGAAAAAATCCAGAAGGAAATATTTTGTACCAGACTAGTTCAAAAGGCTGCCATAATCGTGGACAAGAAACTGTAAAACAGATAAGGCAAAGTTTTTGATTGAACACAAATAACACTATTCAAAGCTGTGGTGGATTGGGATGTTTTGAATTACATTTCATTAAAGATCTTTTAAAATACTTATGAAAAATAAAAATCTACTTTTAGGAAGTAGGAGTAGAAGCTTCAAAGGATTAGTTTCCTTTTTTTCTAAACGTGGGCTAATCTGTAGGGATTATCTCTAAAAGAAGTTTTCAGTTTTCATTTTTCAATATTTTATATCTTTTTTGCCATTCTGTCCGCAGTAATTCTTATCAAAGCTTTCAAGTCACATCATATTATTTCGTAATAAAATTTAAATATAAAACAAAAATTCTCAACCACACTCATTCAATAAATAAAAATAAAGTTAGTTCCTTCAAAGTTTCCCATGCTTTTAAAGAAAATTGTTATAGCATATAACCTCATTATAGAAAATTCAAACATCAAACCCTAAAAGTAATGTTTGACGTTTTGAAACTAAACAAAGAATTTTAAATAAAAGAGAATAATTTACAAATTGCTATTTAATTTAATTTCTTTATAAAACACTGTTAAAATCACTCTCAAAAGCAGGGTGTGTTTTTTAAAGGAAGAGGAAAAACTGTCCACCCTCGTTTATTCAATTTAATCTCGTCATTTAACGTCGAAACAACGAAAACATCTTCAAGCTGTTTTTTACTTTAAAAAAGCGAAATCATTTTATATTTCATTACAGGTCAAAGCTTCGGCGTAGTGCGAAAATTACTCATTAAATTTAAACCACCATCTGAATTCATTTTTAGTAATCAGAAAAAGGGTTTCCTTTTTGAGCTCTTCAAAACCAACCACCGTAATAATAACATCACCTGGGGTCTATTTAAGTAACAAAGAAAAATTAATTCTTTCGGTTATTTTTCTGACAGGAACAGCTTTAAATATTTTTAATGGTTAAATTTAAAGTGAATCCTGGTTATATCAAATGAATACTAATAATAAATAGGAAAGGAAAATTAGATGAGAATACGGAATTAACCAAACTTTGAATTCATTTATCGTTAATGGATTATGAGTAAACCGCTATCCCTAATTTACATAGTTAAATAGATGTTAATAGGGTAAAGCGGTAAAGTTTTTCGAAAATTGAATTCCTAATTAAGTTTAAATCACGGTAGGCTTTGTGCTGTATAAAGCATTTTCTTTAACTAGAGGGAAAGGTAGGTTTGTGCTGCGTGTTAAAAGAGTTAATTAGGTACATATATTTTACAAAACGTCTACAAACATTGTTGAGATGAAACATGATGTGTTTATATGTTGAAAAAACAGTGATAGTTGGTGTCACTTTATTAATGGAGGGCAGCAAACAAAAAATAACCTAAAAATTAGAGACGTTAGGGGCTCAAAAGACAAATTGTCTTTGATAAAAGTGTAATTTGCAAAGAAGTCGATGTCTTAAAGCAACCAATTAAAGCCAAACAAGTAAAATAATCTTTTAACAGTTTCGATTCTACGATTCTTCTAAAAGAAATTATGTTTTATAGAGGTGTCTTTATTTATATCTAAAGACTCCACGATTTTGTGTCGAAACTTTATTCTCAATACAAGCTAGCTACATTGTTAAAATTGATATTGGTAGAAACAAGGTTGCGCTGCCACTCCAAATTTCGCATAAAGACTTTGGGTACATCCACTGCTGAGAATACCAATTTTGCTAAAAAAAGACTTCTAATAATGGATTTGCTATTTAGACAATTAAGTTTCATTTTCAGGTGGCATTTCCGTGTATACGAATGGTAGTGCAGACTGTGCCATTGGGTCTAATTCTAATTGTCAATATTGCTGAACTATTTCTTGTTCTAGAAATTTCCTTTACAAATTAATGTAGGGGTTTGGCAACGTCTTGCAGTTGTACACAAGGGCGCTAATAAAGATATTTGCTGTAGTCTTTAGGTTTTTGGCACGTAAGTATGTTTTGGGGGGAATAACATATCTTATATTAAACCCTGGAAGCTAATTCGACCCCTCTCGTTGAAATAGCATGATTGTGTTTTTTAGGAAAACTGATATATTGTACATTCAACACTAAAATGTATTCGACCTCTCAGGCGTAGGGGCATGTGAGGTTTTCTTAAGTCGATTGCGTCCTTACTGAACTTGTATCTTAGTCTTCTTGTGACCTTGTCAGACTTATATATTAGTATGGAACTTTTGGTACGGATTCCTCTATCTCTGTCAGTCTTCTCTGGCGAGATGTAATATGCTCTTGCTGCAGTGGTAGATGGATGGAGAGCAAAAGGTTGTAAATCCTTAGACTCACTTTGGACAATAAAGATGTGGATGAACTAATGAGGAGAAGTGATTTTTCTTCGTCCTCTTCTTTGGTTATATGAGATTCCTTTGTTGATAAACCAATGACTAGAAGAAAGTGTTTTTCCACAAAGTGTGTTGATGAAATGGTGCTGGATCCATAGTGAGGTCTTGCTAGTAGCTGGAACAAACATGCCTTTAAGGTGGCCCATGTGCAGAGTACAACAATTTGGTTTAGTTTTGGGTAACTATGTTGTCAGTCAAGATAATAGCTGTCGCATTTATAGATAGTGGTTTCTCTTCTTGAAGTACCATGACAACGTAGTCGCGAGATGATAGATAGAAAAGCCACAAACAGAGTCAAGACATCTGTCTATCATTGTGGTGTTGCACCAAAAAATCAGTTTCAATCTTTTTTTGCCACAAGAAGACTTGGGCAGTTAGTAAAGTAAAAATTAATTAGTAATGCGGCTTAAAAGACCATGACTGGATTGACTTGATTCAATCTTCCATACGGAATTTCTAATAAATATTGAACCACAGAAACGAATTCGACTTTTTTAGCTATGGCCTAGTAAAATTTAATTAACCTTGAAGTTGGCAAAACTAAGTTGTTAGACCAAATGACATTAGACAAAATTGCATTAGACCTAATGGGGCATTAGATGAAATGGAATTAGGCTAAATGATGGAATCCTAAAGGTTTGTTAAAAGGATCTTTCTTTATATATTATAACTAGACGATTTCGATTATTTAGACAACTGGGGCCCAGTTGAGGGCTTTGTGGTGACGAAATAGGTGCTATCGGGCTCGGCGTTGGCGCCCGGAGTCTAGCGTCTGGTATTGGAGTTAAAAGAGATGAAGGTACATTCTGGCTCTTAGCTCTTGTTCTTGTTCATCGGACAGGTAGCGCTTGACGGGGCGCTTCAGATGATCTTCTCGGAGTGCTCTGACGTGCAGGCGCACTCGCAAGCAGCCATCTTTGGTCAATTATTTGTCTATATTCTGCCATCAGTCGGTGGGCTTGTATACCTTTCAGAGTTCTTTTAGGCAGCCTACCTGCTAGATATAGTTTGACGCCCCGGCCTTTATACGCGATTTCCAGGTCTGCCATCGCAATCATCTCTTGTTTCGTTTTATTTGCCTGTCGTTCTAAATCGGCATTATATTGTATGGGATGGGCCGAACAAAAGTGTTGCCCCATCCCTTGATAATTTTTAAATTCTGACTTGCATTTTGGGCGTACTCTCTCTTCTTCAGGTTTACAATATCCACGAGCAACGTGTTGTCGACGCCTGACCTCAGTTGGGAAGTCTTTCCCACAATCGCACCGAACCGTGTCTGACGAAATATGAAGGTCGGATAAGCTGGCTGTCCGCCAGCAGAATCAAAGTAAGGATTATAGAAAATCCAACCTGCACCGTGTATGTGCAAAGGCTGCACACGACGACCGTACCTTACTGTGCGTCGTTCAAACAGTGGTGTGGGGGTTGCGCAAGGATCTGATAGAGGCCAATTCCCTTGGTAAAGGAGCCAAAAAGCGCACGGCTGCCAACGTTACCAACTCTCGCCCCGTGGAGGCGTCGGCTAGACAATTGGGTCGAGTTCAAACACTTTCACTTTGGCTTTCGCAAGACTACAGCAGAGGGCTAGGTTTTGTACTGCACCGGAGCGGAGGTTTAACCCGGGGACTAACCAGGTGATATCGTCGTATTCCCAGAAATCCAGTAAAGTGGATCCTGAAAGATATCGGACGACTTAAATATAGCAAAATAAGGTGTTGGGAAAACTCCCGGTAAGATGACTGAACGGACGGAATATGAGTGTAGGGAAAACTGCCCGTGATATTTAGAGCAATGGGTGACTAGTTTCGCGTCTATAGGAACGGTAGCTAGCCCCAGCGCGAGTCAATTGCTACTGCGGTCTAAGCTTGCCGGGATCAATCTCCTGAAATTCTGGTGGGCTGACCTCGTCAAACCTTGATGCGTTTGAACACCAGTGATAGAAAAGCAAATACGCCCCTAGCCTCTGGAAGAAACTGTAGGTAGCTAAAGTCGCCGTTACTTGTGGTGCACGTTTGACTCTCTGAACCACAATTTTAAGATTTTTGGAGGTAATGAATGGTATGTAGAGCAGAGGAAATAGAAATACATAAAGGTCACAGTGGTTACTGCTGTTACTTGGATTTTGGTTTTGAATTTTTGTTATTAAAAATAAGTAACTAGTTTTAAAACTGACAAGCGTGGGTTGCTGGGTAACACGGACCATAAGCAGACTGATAATGGATGAAATATAATCAGAAAAACTTTCTTATTGGAACGGTTATCTATAATGAAAACCCATAACCTTCCCAGTAAAGCCAGGTGTCATGTCAAAAAGTTTTGTAAGACTACCACCTGTTCATGAAGTGATCAAAGAAGTTGATAGGGTTTATGATGTTACCTTTTGTTTTACGGGAAGATGAATACTATGGTTTGTTAAGACTCCAACTTTGATGACAATCATTTTGACTAACCGGATAACACGTTTATCATCTAAACAGCTCTTTTGCACTGTTTTTGTTTTATATGTAATACGCACTTGATTAAATACTGATGTCATCTTCAAGAATTTTTAGCTTTGAGGAGTTTGTTTAAGAAACGTCTCCATTTGTCTTTGCTGTAGATAAGAGTGAATAGAAGGTTTTTCTGTCTTTACTAAATTCATCTTAGGTAATGATTCTAAGCTAGAATCTGTATTGAAATCAAATTTGTTTATCTACTTTGAGAAACTCCTTACTAACCTTTTAACGGTTGACAAGGCAGCGTTTGATATTAAAGATTTTTGAGAACTTACATTTGGGATTCTAGAATGTTAGTATCTAAAACTGCGATAGTATAATATGTGGGATTCTTGCCTAGCTTTTACTGAATTATGGAGCGTACGCCCTAAAGTGACAGAAAGGTCCCGTTTGAGAAGCGAGCTTAACCTGATTTAGTAACTTAAATCTTACGTTACTATAAACTGAAATCAAAGTAACCTCAAAAACACAAGAACGCTAAATTTTTAAAATCACAAAACAAGTGCGTACTTTAATTTACGGTTTTCTGTTTTGAAAACGAGAAATTAAATTGCCAGGCGCATGATGCTATCAGCAGCAAACATTTTACAAAAGTGTACCTTCCTTTACAGATAATCAATATTTTACTTATTGTTTGTTTTCTCTTTGAGTTCATTTCGGGAGTAAAAAAGCGTTTAATTCGCGTTTATAATTATCTATTTACTGATAATAAAGTTCAGTTACAGCATCAATACTTAATGGAACGCAACGATATTAAAATTTACTCGATGCCAAAACGAGGGTCAAAAAATTTGTCAATTATTCGTTTGTTGACTAACCCTTTTTCCGCTTCTTTTTTTGTTTGTTAACGATACTAGGAAATTGTCTTGAACGAGACAAATGACCTAATAGTAATTTAGGACGAACTTCTAAAAACTAAAAGGGCAAAGGCCTTAAAGTTTCGACTTTGAAGTTTTTATAAAAATCTCAAAACATCTTTTATTGTGGTTATACTTTATAAAATAAGATTTATATATCGCGTCTCCTCGAGAACAAAACCTCTTGTGCAATATCTGAAGCTCAAGATGCAGTACTTGAAAGATATGACGTCTTGTTGTCTGAAAATCGGGGACACCAAAAGTCAAAACCAGGAAGAATATAAATTATATAAAATTCAAACATTTTCGTGCACTTTCATTATGGGTGTACACGGTTTTGTGTGAATATCTGTCCGAGATGTTAAAAAATCGATTTTATCAGTAAGTGCATCGGGACGTAAAAATTTCCCCAATAGCGTTCAGGCTTTATGCTTTTCTGAACCACAAATGTGTTTTAACGCTATAACTAATAAACCCTCTTTGCACCCGAAAATTTCCTGTTTATCTTCCATCGTGAAATGAACAAACGGTTACTACGGACTACAGAAATAGAATATTTTTACGTTTATTTGAAGTTTCTAGTGTTTGCGGAAAAAGGTATAACGGACGATAAAGCTAGTCATTTTGGTTTCAACGATTGCCAATTTGGGAAAACAAGATGTTTGCTACATGGGGAATATTGTTACATATATTTTTTGTAAAACTCTTTATGATACCAAAAACAGAATTTTCTATTATTAGGTCGCAAAAATAGTGCTAGTGAACTTTAAATGTGTAGCATTTGATTCTTTTTAGTATTGATCGCAAAGAATAAGCTGACATTTCAAAACTAACACCAACCATTATTGGAGACACAAGTTTATTGCGGTTTTTGGTTATATATTTTTTTCTTTTGTTCCTTTTTCCCCTCCTTCTAGATTTTTTCAATAATTTCTTTTAGTTTGTTGACACTAGAAAAAAATGCGAATTGACTTTCCATTCTTTACGATTATAGTTTTCTTTTATAATATATTTTATCGGATTGTAGTGCGGAAAAAAGGAAAATGCAAGTATAGCGTTAAATTTAATATTTCCATAAAATTCGAAACTAGGAGAGTAGAATAAAAGAATTTTTTCTACGAAACTAAAGCTCAAATAAATTATCTCCCATTAGAGTAGTACGAAGCTTTTATGCAAAATAGTAGTGCTTAGAGTGAAAGTTTGAAAGCATTTGCAATTTATATACTGGAATTCTTTTTTACTATTATTTCAGTGAAGAAGATGAGAGGGTGATTTATGGTGTAATAATTTACGTGACTTCTTAATTGAAAATACGTTCAGAAGGTCAAATTAAATTGAATTAAAGGTCAGGCAAGAAAGTAATGAAACAGAATATTACAAACCCAACAGCTATTAGCGAAATGGCTGAAATGTTAATTTACGTTACTGTGGACCATTTAACGTGAGACTATTTTGCTTTTTGAGAGTTTGTTTTCGGTAAAATAAATTTGTAAACTTTCCTATCGCTTTTAAGTCTCCCTCCTACACCAAATACAACCTAAAACCCAAGTGCAAACATTTTGATGTAACGCTTTCTATTTACAGTGCAGAAATAGAAATTTTCCACAGTTTACTTTGATATTTGTAGATAACTGAAAATATATTTACGAGGTTAACGGAAAAAGCCTTCAGCAACTGCTGTTACATTTTGCAGTTTCACGAAATTTTAGCAAAACTCTAGGCAGTACAATCAGGCAAAAGTCGTAACAATTTGACCTTTTAATATGGAAATTATCTGCATACAGAGGTTACCCAAAAAGTAGTAAATGTTACGTAAGCATTCTAATTCTGTATTGAACTGAATGCTTATTATTACGAAAAACTTTTATATTTATAACAAAAAGTAAACTCTGATATCTATAGCAGTACTTTTATAATGCCTTATGTAATCCTAATCATAGAACTTTTGGAGATTTGAATCTCCTTTATCTGCAGTGCAATATCTATGCGTGCTCCACAAGATTGAATTTGAACAAAGCGTTAACTGTTAGTTAATAAAAAAAAAACTTCTTCAAATGATAAATGCTCCTTGTATAGGATTGTTGTATTCTGTTAAGGTAGGTGGCTACCGTTTTTGTCTTCTCTACCGTAACTTCATTACTTGACCCGTTTTCTGATTCTATTCTGTCCAGTTACAGTTTTTAATTTCTTTTTTTTTGTTTGCCTTTTGATTTCTTGTTTATTATCGTTTTTTAAAAAATTTAAAAAAAAATTTATTTTATCATTTATTGTGTTTGTATTTAGTGTCCTGAAAAATCAAATTTCATATTTGTGTCCAATTTCCGGTTTTTCTAGAGCTTTCGCAAACAGTCTAAAGAATTTACTTTTCAATAAGCAGTCATGGGTTCCTTAATAGAAGACTCTTTTTTCTCCTAGAGAAAAGTACTTTCCCAAACCGTTCTAAGAAGTCAAAGAAAATGCAATGTCTAGCCCTAAGATTAGATGAGATTGGTAGAGAGAAACACGAATGAATATCTACTACAGCAAGTCTTTACTGCAAAATCTTTTCGAGTGCGGTTCAATAATGGTTTTGACCCAATTAACAAAACTGATAGGCCAAACCACCCACTCTAGCTAGAATTAAATCAAATTTCTTTAGGAATCCCTTCATCCAGATCGAATATACATTTGTGACTTTATTATAGACAAAACTGACTCGAAAGAATAGTTTGTCTTCCCTATGTCTTATTATTTCTATTTCTTAAATGCCTTTGAAATACTGAACGCCTTCCTTGCGTTCGATCTTCTTTCTGCTGCATTATGGGCTTGTTGTATGACGTCATCACTTTACTTTTTACATGTTTTGTCACGCGAATGCGCCATATAAACTTGTGGCATGGTAGTCCGATTTACCCCGCAATATTCAAAATATAAACAAGAGATTATTTGTTTTGCATTATTCATTATCAATTAGTACAGAGCCAACGTTTCACACTAAAAGTTTTGACTTCAAATTCCCATGCTTGTGACATTAGGTGTTACCAAGTTTCCTCAGGTGCAGGATGCGTAAAAAGAGTTGGGTTTCACCCAATGACCCCAATCATCTTATTTTACGGTGTTTGTATGGCTGATACTATTAGCAGGGCTTCCACAAGCTGTGATGCATGAAAAAGTGAAAACATTGAACGAATTTAGCAAATAAAGTGTAAAATAGTAAATAACTGGGTAGGGCTTTAGATGGAACAAAAAATGTGCTGCTACGTCAGTGTTGCCAGATGGAAAAAATTATTTTCTCCACCCGTCTAACAAAAATGTCACCAATAGAGAAAATCCTCAACTTTAAGAATTTTTAAAATAATGTTTGTGTCCACAAGCCGTAATCCCGCTGACGCGCTATCAGCAGTGGTGATTATATGCTGTCAGTAATTACTTGCTTGCAAATGAGTGCTAGCAATTTTATGTTACCAATGTGATAACTTGCTGCATGCTTGTAAACACAGGTAATCTTTAATGCTGTAGGTGAAAATCATCAACCAAGAGATGGCGTTAAACTTCGTCAATAGCAAAAGACAGGACGATATGCTATAACAAACGTTGCCAGAGTAGGCATAGACTTTCAAATCTGAAGATTTATAACATTTATTATTGTTTCTAATGATATGTTTCACTGTTCTGGTAATAGTGTGTGTTAAATTTCCATTTTGTACTTTTTCGTAGACTGGAGACAAACTTGACGGGGCCTGAGAGAAACCAGGTAACTTCTTCATTGGCCCAACAGGGAGGCCCGAACAGCTCAAAAGGCCCAACAGAAAAACCCAAGCAGCCGAGAACTCCAAAAGGCTCGACAGACCCAGATATCAAAACGGCCCGATATACCCGAAAGGCCTGAAGAGTCAAGGAGTCTAAAAGACCGGAATGGTCCGACAGGTCCGAGATATCAAAACGGCTCGATACATCCGAAGAGCGGAGAAGTCCAAAAGGCCCAAGAGACCCGAACGGCCCGACAGACCGGAGAAGCCTAAAGGACCAAGAAGTTCAAAAAGCTCGACATACCCGTATGGCCCGACAGGGCCAAGAGGTCCGACAGGCTCAATCAGCTCGACAGGTCCGAGAAGACCAAACGGCTCAAGAGACCCGAACGGCCCGATTGACTGTATGCTGGCCCATAAAAGCCAAATAAATTCTAAAAGTGAGGCTCTGACCGACCGAAACCTGAACTTCAATCCGGGCCGCGTAAAGGCCTGACTAGAAAACCGTGCAGGACTCTACCTCCGCGACCAAAACTTTCTAATTACATAGTTACATACCTTATCCATAGTACAAATACTCAAGATGTAAAGCCCTATAATTAGGTATTCAATTTTTTTCTTATATACATTTTTATAAATCAGACTTGATCTTGTTTTGCAAAACAATCGTACTTTTGCTTTTCTCTAGTTTATGTGTGCAATACTGGACAATACTACGCCTTATATTCAAATTTCTAATAATTAAACCTACAAAACTTATTCTGTTTGATGTGAACACCTTTGTATGATTATAAAACTTTTATTTTGTATTATTTAATACAGAATGACGCCTGGTCGATCTATGTAAACAATTTAAAGAACGACGATGGCTCAGACAATAACTTCATGATCAAGGCTAAAGGTAACAAGGTCAGATGGTGGGCAACTGCAAGTACAGCCAGTTCTAATTTTCCAGATTAGTTTCAAATAATAAAGTTTAAAAAGAATTAGATACAGCAGCAGCATTGTTGCATTTCATGGAGGCCATTATCAGTGTCTAACACTCCTTTGGCCATAACGATAAGGTATTTAAATTGTGGAATGCTAGTACAAGTTTGATACAAGCAATGCTCATTCTAAGCTGTGCAGTGGTGGAGGGCGAACACAAAGTTTTGTGGTAATCTGATAGCAGTGCAGCAGTAGTGTATTGTGCTGACGGTAGAGACGTCGAAGATGGTCACGAATGCGACACGGAGCGGTTGCTGGTAATTGGTATGGAGAAGGAAACGGTTGTGTTTTTTGCAGTATTTTTTCTGTTGTAGTATAGTATTGTTTTGCGATCTCGTGGTCATGGATGACTAAAGCTGTATACGAGAGGCGTTTCAAGTAAGACGCCCTCCAACTCGGGGATCGGGTTGTCGACACATCGGGTGCCCGTGTTTCTTTATGGGTTTTCTATGCAAAAGTGGAGATTGAATTCTAAAGATCTCGAGGATGTACTGTTTTTTGCTTAACTGTTCTGCTTATGTATCGATCTTTTATGAATTCAAAACTTGCATCTCCAGGAGAAATTCCCGCCTTGTCACACACTTATGTTCTTCTACAGATGGCCCTTTCCTCCTGTTAATCGATAAGCATAAATCTTTCTAAAGATATACGGCTTGAATAGTATTTATCCGCGTATGAGCAAATCTGCTCAGCTAAAGCCAATCATTACCTAAACCAATATATGCCCAATAAAGTGCGGTTTTAAATTTTTTGTTTTATGTGGTGTGTCGGAGTATGCTTACAATATAGAAATGTACACTGGTCAGGAAAATCTGGATGTTAAAAGATTGGTAAGTAAACCCAATTTTGGATCTTCTTCAAACGTTGTAGTCAGATTAAACAGAATTGTCTCATATAATAAATATGAATTACAGAATATATTTTGATAATTATTATACATTCATTCCTCTTCTGGCTTATCTTGCTAAGCAAGGTGTTTATAGTTTGGGTACTGTTCAAAAAAGCAGAATACCAAACTGTAAGCTTCTTGACGATAAAGCTATGAAAACAAATGCAAGAGGAATCAGTGTAGAACTTGTTGGAAAGATAGAAAGTTGGTAACTCTCTTAACTACATTCGTTGGCAAAGAACCAAGAACTGATGTGGAGCGTTGTGATAGGAAGGAAAGGCGTAATATCAGTGCCAACTGTCTTTTTGTAATAAAGGAGTACAATCGCCTTATAGGAGAGGTTGACCTCCTAGATAGTAACTTAGGTAGGGTGAAAATTCTTCAACGATAAAGTAAACAATGATATTTTTGATTATTCTATCATTTGCTAAATTTAGTAGGAACAAATAGCTGGATACTTTATAGAAAAATTCAGGAGCAGAAGAATTGCAAACAGCATGTTTCAAACAATCAGCGTTTAAAGCTAAATTAGTTGAAACGTTGTGTATAGTTGTACAAAGATATTCAATTACAAACAGAGGAAGATCTTCAACAACACTACCAGTAAAAGAAGTTTGTTTAGACAAACAAATCAGATGTAAATATCCCGACTGCAAATGATATTCACCGGTCTTTTGTGAGAAGTGCGATGCAGCGTGCAGTAGAACTTGGAAAGCTTCAAATATAGAGATAATCTCAAATTTTAAAGCATGATATTGGCCGTGGTGTGATTAAGGGCACAGCAGCACGGCTGATAGTTAAATATCCACTAAAGGTAGGTAAATCAATAGTCAGAAGTTTTACGAAATTAATCCGAGTATAAAATTTCGTAATGTTATCGTTTGTAATTGACGTTTTGAATCTGATTATTATCAAACCAGCATAATATGTTTGAAGCTTTTTTCATTCTGTATCGTTTGCTGAATTAAAATTGCTTTAAACGTTTTGCTTTTAAAGTTTTGCAAATTCATTTGTAAACTTATTTTGTGGATACAATATCTACATTTTTATGGAATCGAATCGAATGAGATTACAAAAAAGTCCTAGAAAAATACTTTTATATCGAAAAATATTTTTACAGTTCCGAAATTATTTCTTTTCATGGTGGTAAAAGAATTAAAAGTTTTCAAGCAAAATTTATTAGAGAAAACTCAATAGGGTTCAAAATTGGTTTATGAAATCTCCTAATTTTAGCTTAAATTTATTTCGAGAGGGTTTACTCCGGATTAATTGGATTTGATACAATTTATAATTCCTCTGATGCGCTTTCACTGAATACATACCACCTACTATACAGATTATTAATATTTCATTTTGGTTGTACCAAAAAATATCGATATCATTCAATTCAATAGAATTCTATACCTAGTTAAATGAAAAATTATCTTTCCGCTTTCCCTTTTTTAAACTTCAAAAAGTTGAAAAGCTATTCAAGAATGATTTTTATAAAACCGTTCTTTTTTTAGAAAAACATTATGTACGCTCACTAACTTCATGTAATGCCGCTGCTACTAACATAACAGGGATAATCTAGGGAGTCGCTATGATCTGATCACATGAATACTCACTTATCGAATAAATGTACCTTTTGATGTTGCTTTCCAAGTTATATCGTTATATAATATTATCAAAGCACGTAGTTTAGATAGGTAGATAGAAAGGGTGGCGTGTCTATAGTTACACGTTTATGTTTGCTATTAATTATAGAGAGAAAGATCTATGGAGTTGAGTTCAACTAAATTTAATTGTCTCATTTGTAACGTATAAGTCAAAGGTAAATGTTGAACTTTGTTGTTTGATTTAGATTTTTGATTGAAGTTTCAGGTTTTTTTTCTTGTTTTTGCTAAAATTAAATTTGAAAACTAATATTAGCTCAACGTACATATTACATATGAAATTTAGTTTCACAACTAATATAGGAGAAACAATGTTATTACTGATAAAATATCATGTATACGATCTCATCTCTAAACAATAACAGGATTAAATTATTCCCTTGTGTATTTTATTCTTTTCTAAAGGCAGACAGATGCGGAGCATCGAACATTGCATCAGTCCGGCAGATTGCTTGCGCAGGTTAAGCACAGGTTGTAAAATCCAATAACCAGAGAATTTTATTGCATCAAAGATGGGGACTAAAATGTATTCTTGAGAAATAAACCCATGGAATTTATTGTAGCTTAAGTTTAAGCTGACATAGACGGTTTCCGAATAAAATTTCTGTTCGTTTCGTATTCATTTTTGGATCACATAAAGCTTAAAATATATACAAAATTTGATCTTATTATTTTTTATTTTATAGTTACATTTCTGCCTTGAAAGACTTTTGAAGTATGTATATGCAAATTCAAAATGCTTTTGTGTAAATAATATTACAAGAAGCCGGTTGGTGTTTCCTTGAGAAAATGCACTTTAGTTTAGAATGATAAAGTGAAATTTATGGATCAAAAGAACGGAAGAACTTTTATACTGCAGAAGAATAACGTGAATGTTTTTTGATGCAAGATATATGTACAGAGCTATCTATTAGTACAGAGTTCGTGCATCTAGAATTGTCTTTTTATCACTTACAAC
>VTPC01091217.1:67717-104826 GCA_011009095.1 Ignelater luminosus | reverse complement strand
AGTATGTTATTAGGCGTTACGAATAGCACCCGTCATCAAATCTTGAAGAGTTTCCAGGAAGTTAAACCTGGAATTGCTTCCTTAACGCTCCCTTCTAAAACTAGTTCTTGACCTTCTAGAATCTCTACTTATATAATTCTGTACAATTTGACACTAATTCTATTAAAATCAAATTAGTAATTACGTTTTTATATTCAAATTACTAAAGCTGATATTCTCAATACTTCTTGCTAGGAAAAAAGACGATGCCGACATCGGAAACACCAGAACTTATAGCAATATGTTATTTAGTATAACGAGTAAAACCTCCAATCACATTTTCTGCTTGTTAGTTGTTTGAAAGTTCACACCCTTTCTAGACAAATACGTGATGCAATGTTGTGGATAAACTGTTCGAGTTGCATTAATCGCTGTGGCACCCAGGAGTTACTCTTCTCGGTGTATGAATTTACGCATTTCGACGGATGATGTAAAACGAGTTGTCCAACGCGTACTGAAGCCACTTCAGGATTCAATAAGGAGATCGGTACGTTAATTAAGGCGACTGCTCTATTTGAGAGACTAGCTATGAACTTTAAAGGTCCGCTACTGATTTTCTTGAGCAATAAGTATCTTTTACCATAACTGATGAATACTCAAGATTTTCTTTTATTATTGCCTGCCCAGATAAGTGCAGTGAAACTGTTATCAAACATTTTACCAAACTGTTTTTGTTATTTGGAATGCCTTGTGTAAAACATTCCCATCAGGGAAGTTTGTTTATGTGGACTGAGCTTTTTTTATATGCAAAACGTATAGCCACTAGTGGTTTACCTTCTTATAATCCCCAGAGCAACGGGCAAGTTTAACGGTTAAATGGTGCTCTCTAGAGAACTATTCGACTAGCTCTTGGTCTATGTACTACAGCGATACATGAGCGTAGGGTGACTGATGCATGACGATCATCTTTGAATCAATATATTCCATCTTAGGTACAATCAGGAAGGTATCTCTAAGAAATTTTAATTGCACAAGTAAGTACCATCCACTGGTTGAAGAAGTTGGGTTAATAGTATCTAATCTGGAATACAGCTGTATTCGCAAGGCCGTTCCAAGCGCGAGTGCAGAGTATGCGTAGCACGCGAGCGGTAGTTTAAACGCGGCAGCAAATTTCGATCAATATTGATCAAAATAAGATTGATAAAGAAAGTACACGAGGTTATCAATTCTGAAAATTTTGAAACAATTTTTGGAGCTTTAGAATTTTTCATGAATAACAAATTCTGAAGTTGGTATTCGAAACAATCTTACTTCAGTACCCTGACCTTTAATGCCAGTTAAATTTTTTGAGATCAATTGCATCATATTATAAAATTATCTCTTATAAAAAGAAAATTTGTGAAAGTATCTTCGAATCTTTGTATTTGATATTGGGCGAATATTTATGAATATAATAGAAAACTCGGAAATTAAGGAAAATGATTTCTGCACTGACAATGTCGAAGCCCTGCGAACCAGTGGAGTAATACTGTCATTGATTAGATGGGCGAAACCTGCACTGGAAGTAAAAAATTGTTAAAGCTGCTGTAGGAGTCTGCCATGTAGACATCAGGTTGTAGGGTATAGGGGTATAGCCCTCAGGACTAGTATTAGTCACTGTTTGCTTTCTCAAATGGAATGAATGTAGGCTGCGAGATCATAGGAAGATTTGTAATAAGAATGGCTTTTCGATTAATCCTTTTAAGACTGAGGTAATTCTCTGCAGCAAGGAAAAGAAAACGGATGATTTAAGAGAATCAGCTGTGCCAGGGGGTAGGTGGGCTCTGGGGAATCAATTCTCAGATACCCTACTGGATCTACACGGTGGTCTAGTGTAGAGCGCACCACCATCACCCAAAGACTGACCAACTACAATGCCTGGCCTGTATGGGTATAACTGATGCAATGGGAACGACCCTCAAGGGTACACTTAAGATTCTATTGAAGCTGCCTGACCTCCCCACTTGAATAACAAAGGAGGCAATAGTCCAGTTAGTGGGAAAAAAAGTGCTTTTTCAGGGTAATACAGATGGATGATCGGGTAATGTTGCATAAGAAGTGCTCTCCACAATTTCAACTAAAAAAGAGTGGATGACAGGAAATCCTCGGGAGCAAGCATTCAACAGGAAAACCCACACATGAAAAAGCTTTGCTTTGAGAAAGCACACCATGGTTTTTCAGGCTGAAGTTTATGCCATTCTATCGGTGGCGTATAAGAAACATGCGAGAATGCCGGAGTAAAAGATATGTATCTGTTCTGCTGAGCCAGAACAAGAAATTATCTTATGCAAAAGTATGCAGACGCTTTGGGAGAACTTGTCAAAACAAAGGAGGTTAATGTCGTCGGGGTTGCTGGGGACAGCCGAAGATATCTATTTAGAACTAGAACCTTTTCGAGGAATATGAAGGCAACATATATTGTTAGCCCTCAACGCATAGGCTTACGAGACTCAAAAGGTAAGCTGATTTTAACTTGTCAAAATTGGACTGGCTGATAGGCAAAAACCGGAAGACTCTGAGTCATTTAATTGAGTTTTTCGCAGGTCATTTCATCTTAACAAGGTATCTGTCTCTCGTAAGTGTACAGGAAGATCCAACATGCCTAAATGGCGATGAAACGTCTTTCCACTTTCTGAGGGAATGTGAGGGTTATGGAAGGCTGAGGCCTGGAATGACATCTTCACTTTTGTAGGGGAGTCAGGTAGGTTTGGGTAAAGAATCGAGGAAAGAATAGTAGATGGTCGTATAGGTAGTTGAGGGGGTTAGTAAAAAAGAGTCTATAAAGGCCTATGTGCTAGGCGTCAACCTTGCCAACTACTACTAGTACTCTGATAATCTTGATGATTGCCCAAATAAATAGTGGGATATTTAAAGGAAACACTAAATCCTTCGACAAAGTAATAGTGTGGTGTGCAATTTCAAGGCATTTTTTGATCGTATGTAAAGCGAGTTAGGAACTGAGCATTAGATAGAGAAAATTACATTCGTAAATGCCTTTTGAAATGGTTTGATTTCTTTAACGCATGTGATCCTCAGGATGATACATTGTTTTGACCAAACTTGGCATCTTGCTATTACGGCAGAGGATAACATAATCATTGTGACTAAAACCCTTAAAATATTTTTGAGCACTTCTGTTGAGGAAGATTTGTGATAACAAATGGGAAGCTCAAAATGAAAAGCAGTTAAGGCATAGAATCGTTTTTATTATTATTAAGTTACATATTTATGTAGAAGCTACAAATCAATAATTAATAATCATGATCGATTAAATCTCTCAACCGCCTATTACTACAATAGGAATATTATTCGTTGCATTAATTACCAAAGTTTTTTAAATTAAGACTTCACCAATATAGTGGCTCTCGTTCCTTCATTGGACTTAACAATATTAATCTTACTGGCGTTTATAATGGTTACACTTGTCTAAAAAAAGGTAAATTTATAGTTTAGAGAAATGTTTGAAGATTTGTTAACATATTTTCTACAAAAGTGTCAACCCCAGAATTCTAATCTGAACAATATGATCTAGAAAGACCACACACCTTTTACTCCAGTGAATAACCACCCCCTATATTCGTTATCGACTTCCTAGCTATTTCTGTTTTCTTAAAATTCCTCGTAGATTATTATTATTGTTAATATTTTTAATTTCAGTTGGATAACTCAGTATATAAAGAGAAAATTGAAATAATTAAACGAGGCCCATATGAAAACCAAATTAAAGCGATAAAATTTTAATAAATAGACAAAAACAGAAGCTGCAGGTTGTTAATCTAAAATCGTATACAGCTATAAATTAGTCAGTTTAAATGCAAAATCGTATCAACAATACAGACGTTTAAAAACCGTAGAATGTTATATTTTAATTGATTGTGTTTTTTCCCAGCGTATAATTTAATTGTTTTTTAGTAGCGTGTATTTTTAATAATAAAAAAGTGCGTGTGTGTGGGTACAAGCATTTAAAAACTGAACTGTTGTACATTATTAATAGGATAATATCGTGCCAGTAAATGTCAACTGAAGTAAAAAGCAGTGCTTTTTAAAAACATTTAATTACAAATTATTCTGAAGCAATAGAATAAATTACCACTCGAGTTATTCACAAAGGATAAGTGTAGGCTTTGATTTTTTTAACTTATCGTAAATGTAATCTAGTAACAATATATGCAATATAAACATCAGTAAACGGGAGGGAAGATTCTTCTGCATTTTAGCAAAATGAATTTTAATCTTTGACGTTCTGAATAGAACACAGCGACAAAAATAACGATAAAATAAAATATTTTGACCCTGAACTTAGTGGTGCAAGTTGCTAAATCGGCATATTCATGTTTCTTTTCCAAGTTGATTGTATTTCATTTTCGATTTTGCAAGAACTAGTAGGTACTCTTTACCAGTAAAACGAAAACTGAAGCGAAATTTACGTAATTCAACCATTACAAGAAATGCCATGTAGGCAAGTGACTTCAAAGGTAAAAGGCAGGGCAGTTTTTAAGCAAATTCGGCGTTTTATTTTCCAAATGAATATCTTTGTAGTATGTTAACCTTGCTGTTAGCAAATACTTCAACCAACAAATGACTACATATAGTAGGTATAAGTCAAATTCTAATACTAATAATGACCATCAATGAGTATTTTTGGGGTTTTACGCGTGTTTAGGCATGATGAGTTATGTCCTTTGACTAACCAAACTTCTGAACTACACAAGCTTCCTTCAATTTATATTTTAACATTACAAGGCCACGCAACTGTGTGAATAGTCCTTTTGCTACGTATGATAAACTGACTTTCAGGTTCAAAAAGAAATACAACCCTGCTCATCAAACAAATATATGAATTGTACTTCGGATGTAAAGTTAGAGATCAGGATAAGATTTGGGCCCCACATATCTGCTCTTTAACATGCCTTTCCCAGTTCACACGCTGGCTGGATGGAAAATCTTGTAACATGCCGTTTGCAGTTCAAATGATATATAGAAAGAGCTAAGGGATGTAACGGGGAAATGCTCAAAAGTATGCACAAGTCCCGTCCAGACCAATGGTAGATGTTAAATCCCATAGCTCATGCCGCAGATGGGGTGGATTCTCAAATGAACTTACCTAATCTCACACAAAGAGAAGCTCACCGATTTCCAAAACTCTTACTAACTGATAAATGTTCACAAAAGAGGGCGCCAGCAGTCGTAGATCGAAGGGTTCTGATGGTCGGTCACGCGACTACTCGTGAATCCGACACCCTGTATATAGGCTTCTTGCGAAACCTCACCCTGTGTGTAACTCACCTTGTGGAAGCTTTATTAAAACTCGCTTTAACGTTTCACAATTGAGACTCAACACGTACTAAAAAAATTGTTTAAACACGTGATTTGTCTTAATCAATTTTGACAAGGAAGTCCTCTGAAGACTTCCTTCTTTTCCAAAAAAAGATCGAAGAAAGAAATACCAGTTTAATATTTACTTCTCTCTTGAACAAAGGTATCTGACCTTTAATTGAAATTTAGACTAAGCACCACTGTGCTTTTTAATAGCCAAACGAACAAAGTAACGAAATTAACGCTGCTTGTCTGGACCAGAGATCCACTTACAAAAAAAACAAACTGTAAATAATCGACCTTTCTTACATTTATTAAAGCAATAATAAAAATAGATTAAACACACACAAACAAGAATATAAAAAAACAAAATAACACTACAAAAGAATGTCAATACATGGTATGAAGTGATATCTTAACTGGAGAACAAGGTTGGTAAACAAATAATGAGAAAATAACAATAAAAACAAGTTATTACAATAAACACAAAAAAAAGGATTCTGTTACCTTAAAATTTCAAAATATGGAACAAAAAGCCAAAATCTAAATATGAAATTAATTAAAACAAGATAAACTTGACAATGAATTTTTAAATAGCAAGAAATAAACTTTATATCTAATAACAAAGAAAAACAGTAGTTAAAAGTTATTAATTGTGTTGCAATACTTTAACAAACACCAGCTAAAGTTACCTGGCAACGTTCCTGTTACAAATTAGTTAAAAATATTGATCGTGAATATTATAATTCTATAAGAAAATGCGAAGTTTTAAAAGCTCAAATGACAGAACAAAACAGGTTTTTCTTACGGATAAATGAATTCTTTCTTCCAGATGATATGTGCAGGTCTCTGATTTCTAACGAAGCGATATCCGGTGCAAAATTTCACGTTCTAGCCGGGTCCACCAATGTTCAAGGAAACTTAGATCCCAAAGAACAATCACTTTTATTAACAATAACCAAAAAGCACAAGAACAAAAATCCAAGTGTTTATACACAAACTTTAAAAAAAAACTAAAACCACTTTGAGTCTCAAACGCTCTTTAAATTTACTTAACCCATTCGGTTCACGGAGCCTCCAAGATGTAACACACAGATCGACGCTTTACGGGGCGGGAAGTTTCTGTTCTCGACAGACCTCTTTAACGTTGCACCAACGGGACCAAAATTGTTGCGTTTCTACCCTCTACAATTTTTTATTTCCTGGAAAATACCAGCGTAACTATAATTGAAGCAAAAACGCTTCCCACAATAACAAAGCTTCTAAAGCATCGCTTTTCGGTAAACAAACCGGCTTTCCTCCGTGAATAACACGACAAAGACCTGACGAAATAGGATTTCTCGAGTCCGATCTCTCTTTTACTAAGAGAATCGCTTCAATGAAATTCGGTTTGCAACCATTTGAGGATTTGTAGGGGTGACGCCGAAAATTATCCCCGTACGTTGGTTCGAGTACGCAGCTCTTATCGTACTGCCTATTCTCTCTGCGTCTCCTGTTGCGCAATGTGTACTTACTGAAGTGGGATTCGAAAGTCAGATGCATGCCCTAACAGATTAAAAATGCAGAGAATCTTATGGAACAATGGAAAATCCCACTTCGTAGATTTACCAGCTTAAACCTGACTCAATCGAGACTGTGTAACTCCAATTTTTGCGACTAAGATTCCAGGAATTTGATATTGGAAAATAGCAAAAAGCACGTCTACCGGAGCCCAGAAGTCGAGACCACAAAATTATCAATTCTTTAGAATAACATTATAACAAACATTCGTTTATAGAATGAAATAATTTAAATATTACGCGTCAGGAAAACAAATACCTGAACTGAATTCAAAGACAGGGACGGATTTAGTGCGAATTTGAAAATAACATTACAGGGACCATCCTTCAGACTGGTACTTTTGTACAACTAAAATTGCGGGTATATGGAATAAGTCAAGAAGTAAAGTAAAACATCCAAACCTTCCTTCAGCTATAAGATCTCTGCTGCACAATACTACGGATCCTCCTATACCATTCTCACCAGATTCATGGACTCTGGATCCTGAGGAGGATCCACTAAACGACTTCGAGGGACAAGATAACAAGGAAACGGACGCTGGCTTTGTTGACAAGTCTAAGGAGCCTCATAAAACAAGCCAATTTAATTTGAATGATTTAGTCCGTGATCTGAATTTTTAAGATAATCAAGCAGAATTCTTAGCATCAAGGCTGAAAGGATGGAATTTATTATACAAAGGGACAAGAATATGGACATTCCGTAGTAGACAGCAAGAACTGCAGCATTTATTTTCAAAACGAGATGAATTAGTATTCTGTAATGATGTCGACGCTTTACTAGAGGCAATGGGCCAGCATTACAATCCAGAAGAGTGAAAAGTCTTTATGGACTTCTCGAAAACGAGCCTTAAAACTGTTCTCCTTCACAATGAAAATTCTTCTATTCCCGTTTCTCATGCTGTCCACATGAACTAGTCTTATAAAAGAATGAAGCTACTACTAGAGATTTCAATAGCAAATTTGTGCGGATTTAAGAGTTGCAACCCTAGTACTAGGTTTATAGTGGGGGTACACGAAATTTTGCTATTTTCTGTGTGATTGGCATAGTAGGGACTAGTAGAAAACCATTATATTAAGAAGCAATGGTCAGAAAGAAGTAACTTGACTCCTGGAATTAACAGTGCCATTTGCGAGTCTTTCGTTAACTAAAAATTCTGCTGCTACCTCTTCACATCAAGTTAGGATTGATGAAAAACTGTGTAAAGACGAGAAACAATGAAGGTGAAGGTTATCTTTATTTAAAAAACAAATTTCCCAGAATTAGCGAAGCTATAGTAAAAGAGGGAATATTTGTTGCGTCCCAAATCAGGGAATTAATGAAAATGCCAGTTTTGACAATAGCTTAGATGCAAGAGAGGCACCGGCTTAATAGTCCTTCAAAACTGTTATGACAAGCTTCCTCGAGAATTCAAAATCTGAAAACTATGAACAGCTGATTGATAAACCGCTGCAAAATTACAAAGATTTGGTAGCAAATATGCCCTTGAAGATTTATTTCCTCCATTCACATCTGGATTTTTTCCAAACAATCTTGATGATGTGAGGGATGAACATGGGGAGAGATTTCACCAAGGTATTGCCTAAATTGAACCGCCCTGCAAGGGAAAGCAGAGCGAAAACATGCCTGCAGACTACTGCTAGGGCCTTAAAAGAGATGCACCAGCAACGAAATACAGGCAAAAGTCGAAGAGAAATATGCTTTGTAAATAAATTGTGTTGTAGTATGTACCTTTATTATTCCATAAAGAATTTAAATTTCTGAAGCTTCAAACACGTTTTATTCAAAAACCTTACGTGCCGGGAAAATAATCTATAAGAATCACACTCTTTAGTCCATGTGACATTAAAAATTTTCAAGATTGGACGCGTATGTCAATATTCCGCCCACGTTTATAATCTTCCCTTGTTTTTATTATAGAAATAGCGGTAGCGTTATCTCATTTTAACAAAGTACTATTTTCACTATCACTTTCTATCATCTTTCGCACTAGCACTCTTTTTGGATATTATTGCTTGAATATTCACCAATTCCTACACAGCTATTCCGCTTTCATAGAGGACTTAAAGGGAAGAGTAAGATTCTTTGTTTGGCTCAAAAGGGCAAAATCTGTATAATTAGTAGGTTTATCTAAAAAACCCGCTAGGTTCACACAGAAAATAAGTCCGGCCGAGTTGTTATAGCTAGTAAGTACAGTACTCCACAGACCAAGGTACTATCAGGTACATTCTCATTGATTAGTTCTTCAGTCGCATTTCTTCACTGAAAGAAATTAGTACGTAGCTATAAGAAGAAAACTTATAATCTCAATAAAAGGTTTATTAATATTTCTCCAATGAATATGTTCATCGGTACTATGAAGCATTGATCATTAATTAATGTATCATTGTTTATTATTATGCTGCGCGCTGTTAATATAATGGACAGAAAATCATTACCTTAATAGAATGATTTTTGTTGTAATGAAAACAATTCATAAATGCAATAAATGTATTAATTGAATCAATAAAAAATTTCATTAATATTATCAACTGATTAATTATATAAATCGGCGGTTTTACATTCAGATAATGAATTTGTTCAATACGTGTTTAAATAATTCGATTCTTGTCAGGCATTTTATCTCGATTCCTTGGATGCGCGATTTGTTACTGTTATGTTAATAGTGTTAGAATGTAAACGGCTTTATATATTTTGATCTTCGTTCCTCTTGATATTTCTCTTTTTTTGTATGAGATAGTCTTTCGGTGTTCTTTATTCTATTTCTTATTTCTTCTTCCAAGCTTCCCTCTTCGTCTATGTAAGCTCCTAGATATTTAAATTTTGTGACTTTCTCGATTTTGTTGCCCTGAAGCTAGTCAAATCTAAATTGGGTGGAATGCTCATTACTTTGGTTTTGTCTGTCTTGATTGACATTTTTCTTTTCTTTAATTCTTCATACTGGAAATCTATGGTTTCTTGGAGTCTTAATTCCGTGGGAGCGAAAATGATTATGTCGTCGACAAATGCTAGGCAACTAAGTTCTATGGGTTGCAGATTTTTGTTTCCTACTATCGGTGGTTTGCACTTATCTTTGTTTATCTTTATAATTACATGAATGATTGTTATAAGGAGAAGTGGACTGAGGATTCCTCTCTGTCTTACTCCGGTTATCGTCTTGAAACTTGTTGATGTTATGTTACCTTGTCTTACTGAAGTTTGTTCAGCGTTACTATGAAAATTTTCTATGGCATTTATTAAGTCTTCCGGGACGTTTTTAGCTCTTAACGCTTTCCAAATTACGTTTCTCGGCACTCGGTCGAAAGTTCTTTCCAAATCTATGAAGCCCATGTGTACATGTCTTCTTTGTTCTTTTGCTTCTTCTATTGCTTGTCTAATCATGAAGAGCAGATTCTGTGTGCTTCTGTTTGGTCTGAAGCCACACTGTTCGTCCTCTAGTATCGGTTCTATTCGTTTTCTTAGTCGTTGCTCTAGAATTCTTTCGTATACTTTTCCTGGTATGCTTAATAACGAGATTCCCCTATAGTTTTTGCATATTTTTGGATCCCCCTCAAAAGCGGATTTAGGTTTGATTGCACCCTAGGCCTATTTTGATATGGCGCCCTTTTTGTTTTTTAAAGGTGTATACAAAATATACAAGGTGTTTCACACCCGACGAAAACCCAAAAAGTTCGTAATGGTATAAAACTTTTGAGCAAGGACTGTGTGTATGGTAATTATTTTTGTAATGAAAATATACACATTTTCACTTGCCTTATTTTATTTGACAGTTTTCTCTCTTCTTTTTACTGCCTGACCTTACTGACTCCTTCCAATCTACCACAGATGAATGGGCCAGCTCCAATTACAATGTTAAGGGCTCCAGTAGGGTCAAATTCCATGCACTAAGGGGGCCGCAACCAAACACTTAATTTAATTTGGCTCAAAGGACCATAAACTGTTTTACACCCGACGAAAACTCAAAGAGTTCGTAATGGTATAAAACTTTTGAACAAGGACAAAAAGAAAATTTCTTCTTAGCTTAGTTTTCTTGTACAAATGGTCAGAAGTTAACATCTTTAACACTAAATAGACAGAAACCAAAGAATCGAATCCAAATGAAACCATCACCAATTCAACAAATGAATCTGTTGAAACAACAATTACCCTTGATAAAACACAGAACTATTAGATTTCTGTTTTTGAAGATGCTGTTAAACATTAAATTCTTACCAAAAAATAGATATGAAAAACATGCAAGTCTTGGGTGTACTGATAAATCCGATGCAATTAGTTGCTAGCAATTCTTTCAAGTTTTGACAATTTTATGGTCCATTATGATTGGAATAAAATTGATAAATCTCTGATTTCTTGCGATACTGTATTCGAATAACTTTGTATTTGCCTGCAACAGCGTTACCAAGTTTAAATTTCTTTTTTCTTGGTTCATGTGACAAATATAAGTACGTTGAAACATTCGCGTTTTTAATTGTGACATCGTAAGAGGTTAAGGGAGGCTGCTATTTGAAGCTGTATTGGTATTTACGGGACACCCTGTATAATAATAAAAATATTTAAAACAATTGCTGTGGCAAAAAACAAAAAATTGAGAAAAATCTATTCAATTTTTTTATTTCAATAATTAGATACTTAACCATGTAACGGTATAATTCTCTAGTGGAAAAAATAATATTTTTGAAACATTTCTAAAATCTCTCAAATTTTGCAGCGCCTCAAATTTTGGCGTCCCTCAAATCTTGCCGCCCTAGGCCCAGGCCTCGTGGGCCTAAGCCTAAATTCATCACTGGTCCCCCTTCTCATAAATGCTTGCCAATCTTTTATTATGTGGTCCTTATTTAGGCTTGAACATTGTTACGCCTTCTGCTGGTAATTATTTTATCATCTCTGGAGCTATATTATCGCTTCCAGCGGCTTTTTCTATCTTAATCTTTCTGATTGCCACTAGTACTTCTTCTTTTTGGATTTCTTCATATTCTGCTGTCATTTGAGGTTAGACGTTTTAGTTATTCGCGTTTAGAACTTGTTGGAAGTGTCTTCTCCATCTTTCCGATGTTTCCCTGTCATCTGTTATGAGTTTTCCGTCTTTCGAAGTCCAGTTTTTAATTGCCGGTCTATTGCCGCGTTTGTTTAAATTCTTTAGGGTTTTGTAAACTACCTTCTGGTTCTCTATTGTGTTTTTTTCCATTTTTTCCGAATTCTCTCAATGCTTTTTGTTTCGCCGCCTTTATTCTATTTTTAACTTTGTTTTTCTGAGTCTCGTAGTTCTTCCTTTTAATTCTTTATCTTTGACTGCCGTTTTGATTTTATTCGACCACCACGAAGTTTGCTTTTTCGATGGGTGCATCCTTGTAATGCCGCACACTAGGTTCGCTATTTTCGTAATAAGTCTTTTGAATGCATTCCACAATTGGATACTGTCCAGTTCTTGATAGTTACCTTCCCATGCTTTTATTTCATTTTCTACTTGCCGTTGGTGTCTTCTTTTATACTCTTCCTCTCTTAGCTTGTACGTCCTGATTTTCGCTTGTGATCTGTTTTTGGGGTTATTTTGCTTATTTGTTGAGTTGGTTCTGATTTTTGCTCTAACTAGATAGTGATCTGTTCCGAGTTCAGTACCTCCGTTACTCTAACGTCTTCTATTATGTCTCTATTACTTCTTTCAGCTATTATATAATCAATAATTGACTTTTAAGTTCTTGAAGGCTGTTCACGAGTATATATGCGAATATCTTTATGTTGGTAGAATGTATATGTTATTACATGTCCATGTGCTTACATAGTTCAATTAATCGTCTTCCGTTACAGTTTTTCTTCCCCATATTTGTCAACGACTGAGGAAGTGCTACTTTTTTCAATTCCAACCTTTGCGTTTAGGTCTCCCATTTGTATTATTCATTCTTTCATGGAGCCTGTAGTTTCTCGAAATTGTCCATAAAACCCTTTTATATTTTCGGTTTTTTATCTTCGTTTGGTTCGTAGACTGTTATAATGTTGATTGTTTCTTCTCTAGGTTTCTTTACTGTTACGGTTATTATTCTCTCCGATATAAGTTCCCAATCATATACGTCCTTACCATATTTTTATTAATAATACAGACTACTCCTGCTCAGGCCAATTCTGTTTGTTTTACTCCACTATATATCGTTACATGTCCATGACCCATTTCTATGCATCCTTGCTCTTTGCTTTTCGTTTCCGTGAGTGCTAGTACGTCCAGGTTAGCTTTTTCGAATTCTGTCATTAATTCCATTTTTCCGTTAATTCCTTTTACGTTCTAGGTGACCCAGTACGATGTTGGCTTTTTATCTTTTTTTCCTTTCGATTTACTTATCTTGTTATCTATTTCGTTGCCATTTTCATTACCATTTCCGTCATTCTTAGTTTTTTGTCCAGGTTGTTCTTGTTATTTTTCTTAGCTGCTCACCTAATTTATTTATTTATTTTTGTCAAAAATTGTTTCTGTTCAAATCAGAGGTGAAATACTGGCATATCGAGGAAATAAAGTAATCATAAAAGATACAAAGCTTACAGATTTCTTATAACATTATGTAATGAATATTGAATTGTCTTTCACTTCTCATGATAGCTGAGACTCCTGAATTCTACAAGAAAAATTACGAGGAGTACGTTGTTTTGATCGAATTTGAAGGTTTTAATTGTCTAAAGATTTAAAAAAATAAATTAAAATCAATTTATATTTAAATCCCACATAAATTTACAGATCTCAGCTGATAATAAAAAGTTCTCTTTAAGCCTCATTAATAGAGTTGTAATTTCGAACAGTTGTTCTAATTTTTTTCCAGTAGACAAGCATATGTTATTTATTTATAAATTTATTATCAGCAAGTGTTACTGAGACACGTTCAAGTCAAACTCTTAATTTTCTTAATTATCGTAAAAAAATATTACATACACATGTTTTTCATTCCGGCACTATTATTCTTCCTTTTTTTCCCTCTATAAACTCGTAAATTCTTGCAGGTTTTATTTCATTATTTCAGCTTTAAGTACTACATATTTTATTTAGTTTGATGGAAAAACCTTTTAAAAATGAATGTTTAAACTTCAATAACCGTCAAAGTGTAATTTGGTTTTATCCCGTCTTAACGATAATAAATATAAAGTAAGATACAAATTTAAGTGGTGGCTTTAATGTAAAAATTCCGTTAAGTGACGTTTCAGTCAGATATTTAATATTCTAATAAGCCGCGTTTGCACGTAAAAAGAACATTAACTATTTAATAGTGAATTTCGAAATGTATTAAATTAATTTTATATAAACATTTCTAACTAAAGTGCTTCTTCTAAATTTTCTTGGACTCATTAAGTGTACCCATTAAAATAAGCCAGTGAGTGTAGTAAACTGGAAAAAGTTATTTTATTGACAAAATATTTTATGCACTTTTTACAACTTTTAGTTTACTGCTCCACAAAACTAAATAAATAATTTTATTTTTACGTATTTGCCCGACATAAATAAAAACACAACAGCGTTGAAATTCTAGCTTTTTATATCTTTTTTGTAATTTTCTGCAATAATTAAAGCTCGACTTTTAAAGCTCGTTGATACGGAAAACGGAATTCGCCGGAACCCGTCGTTCACTTCTGATTTTCCTCTTTTGTTATATACTTTCCGATATTAATTTTGATCGATTTGCTCGAAACCGAGTATAATAAATAAACTCATAATTTACCGACGCGCTGCGTTGTAATAGTTACTATAAGCATTTACAAAATATTCATGAGTTGTTTGGCTAACCTAAAATTACAGGAACTCCACTTAATCGTCCTGTTTATATTCAGGGTCCTAATATACAAATAAATCAGGTTTTAGTAAATGGATTTTGCATAAGCTAGCGTTGTTGGACCGTAGTGTTACTACCTGTGCGGTTCCTTTGAGATTTACCTGAGGTATTGTCACGAGGATTTGCTTCTGGTCGTTCCAGAACTAATCAGTGCACCTCGAATTCGTCACAGGATGCATTCAGGGATACCTAAACCACCCAGTATTGTACTCGGTTGACTATATCATCAGCGACTATCAAAAGTTTCTTATTTCACTTTAGAACAAACATCTTGTATCAATGTTTATTATATGTGAATCCAAGAACCCGAAGGGTATTTCCCATACAGTAATTTTCCTCATTATTTTGCTTCTGAAACGTACAATACTCGTTTGCTGTAACAAAACTATCAGTGAAGCATAACATTTTAACAAGCACTGAGCTGGTTGACAACGCAGAACACACCCGGACTTAGTGGTAGCAAACGCGAACCCCTAAAGCATGTTAGGCTAATCAGCGTAAACTTTACTGATCAATTCAAATGTAGATCCTAAAAAGAAACGTCGAGCATGTCTAATGAACATCTGTCGCCGTTTTCTCACATGATGATCAAAATACGTCGCCATATTATATCTCTGCTGCGTAACTTTTTTAAATGGAACAAAAGGGAATCGTTTAAAATACAAAAGGATTTTTGTAATTTCCTAATTGTGCCATCTAAAAGCATTTTAGGCGTTCACTTTTTAAAGGAAAAATCTTAAAGGAGTTAATGGAAATTGCTTTTTCTTGCGAAACTTCGTTAGGGATTGTAAAGTGTTCTGTTCATTGCAAGTGCACTGCAGTGAAATAACACAAGACAGGCGGTCTAACCGCGGGGGATCCACCAGTATTGTGCTCTAAACTATATATTTTATAAGAGACCGTTAGGGGAGATAACCCTAAATGGATCCTCCCTTGTATAAACGCGTTATGAGCATCCCGCTATGCATAGTCAAATACCTGACTTTCGCAATTCGATTTTGCTTTGATTTTCTTTTTAAATTCAATTTTATGTCTGGAACACACACCCCTCAAGTATACTTTTCAAATAAATAATTCATGAGACTTGTGTTTTAGAGCGTTTTCAACACGTAATTAAGTTAAATTAAAAAGTTGTAATTCTCGCTGGATTTATCCTATATAAACTGCAGTTCCCTTTTTTGTGTGATTAGACGGTATAATTTAGGAAATTACTTTGGGAAATCCGCTAGCATGCAGTTTGCAGTGAAAATTTATAGTATGTTAACTGTGGTTAAACGGGTTGGTTTCGAGATGATCTCGAGTCTACAGAATTAATGGGCTGTACAGTGCATTTGCACTATTTGACACTGTTAAATCAGTTCGTAAACGTTTTGCTTTGTAGTCTAATTGCTGATTTCTGCTGCTGAATCGTTGTTTGATATTTTGTATCAACTATTAATATTGTATGTACGTGTTAAATTACTAGAGTGGTTTAACTTTCTGTATCGGTGTTAACGTAATGCAGATTTTAGTTTCCATGTTCTATTATACATTAATACATTTGTGTAATTCTGCTTTTGTGTAATAAAGTCAATTTAAATTTTAAATTGTTCGTTTCTAGTTTAAAACAACAAGGACAGTTTGAGGAAATAATATTAGCTGCAGGATGTACATCATGGTTTTGTTTTTTGTGTGTTTGTATGTCGTAATTAAAAAAAATATTGTCATTTCTAAATTTAACGGGCAAGTGCTTCAAATGTCTAGAAGTCAGTGTAATTCATGATCTGTTAAACGTCTGCCGGGTAAGTCATCTTTAATGACGTTTTCAGAACCATAGTAATAATTTTATAGAAGAACCGAAATGTGTTAGTAATTCGATAATTTTGAAACAATTTTGATTATTAAGTTTTCCCCATACCAAACGATTGTTGTCTTCTCTTTCTGTAATTTTGTTCTTTTCATTTTTGGATATGCAACTGTCTTAAATTTTTTTTTGTACTTATTTCTTTATATAGTTTGCTCGTGCCTGTACTAATTAAGTTGGCCCGTTTCTTTTCCAAATGTTCATTTGATCGTTGCTGCCATCTTTTTGTACTAATAACTAGAGGGCGGATTTTTAAGCATAAAAAAAACAATAAAAAAGTTTTTAAAAAAGCGTAAAAATTCAAGGAAAAAAGCTTAAAAAATAGCACAAAAATTAAAAATAAGTTTAAAATATACAGGAAAAAAATTAAACTTCCAGGTTTTAGGTCTTATTATACAAAGTATTATAAAAAAACAAAAAATGAATTGTTATTAGAAACTTTGAACTCTGAAATGCTTAATTATTATGCACTTTTCTAAATTCTCCATAAGGAAATTTCTTCTTTTATCAGTTAGGGTGTCTTTGTAAAGAGAAAATAGTCTTTCAATGTCAACACTAGTAATCGGTGCATATTTAAATTTTGCAAGTAACGAAGGTTCCAAGTCGAAGTTATTGACTATTTCGTCTGATAAAATACTTGCAATGGCCTTTAATCTTGCTAAATCTTCGTTTTTAGCCAGCACGTTCTCAAATTTGGCAAATATTGCTTTTCCTACATCATCACGCACTTTTCCCAATTTTATTTTAAACTCTTGCACAATCTCAATTGCTTCTGTTAGCTCACTTCCTTGTGTTTCAAGTTTGGTGATAGTTTCACTGATGAACTCGTAACTTGCTTTAATGAATGCAAGGTTTTGTTGTAGTTCCGGATTTTTTAAAATATTTTGGCAGCCTTTAACTGATTGCGATGCATCTTTCGAAAATTCTAACAAAATTTCTTTGAAGCTGGTGAAGTTAACTGCGTAATACACAGCCCCATCCAACCATGTTCCCCATCTAGTAATGACTGGTTGTGGTGGAAGCGGAATATTAGGCATTTTTTCTTTAAATCGTTGTACCCTCAATGGCGCTTTTAAACAACACTTTTTGCCATTTTTAATTAACTCGTTAACAAGAGGAAATTCAGACCTCACAGTTTCTGCTACTCGGTTTAATCCGTGAGCTACGCAAGTAGAGTGTGTGAGATTACTATACAAAACTTTTAAATTAATACCTGCTTTTAGCATATATGCAGCCGCATACGTCACCATTAACAGAATTGTTTCAGTTGGAACTGCATTAGGAAGAAAAAAGTTTGCGAGTGCCTCGTTAATAAATCTTGTTATGGTGCTGCTGTTGGTTTTATCTAGTTTTTTCAAATATATCAAAAATGGCCTGGTTGGAGTAGCTTCATGTAATATACCGATAATGAGACCAGCCACATACCTACCGCACTCATCGGTGGTTTCATCGACAGAAAACCAGGTATAATGGTCTGCAATTGTATTTTTAATTTCATGAAGGACTGTTTTATAAACTGTATCTAAATAGTTTTTTCGTGGAGTGCTTTCGGACGGTATTGATCTCTTACAATATGTTTCTAAGAATTTTCGAAATGCAGAATTGTCTAATTTTCTGAAAGGAATATTTGCCGATATCAGAGTATTGCATAAATCAAAATAAAAAGTTCTTTCTTCAGATCGAGTAGAAGATCCAGAGGCAACTATATCTGAAATAGTTTGTTGTTTCAGCTTATTTTCATTTTCCGCTCTTCGTACATTTTGTATTACATTATACGTTTTGTCGCACTAAATATATTAAAAGGAGCATTAAAGAATATTATATTTAAAATCTAATCTACTCCTTACCATTTTAACACCTACTCTGCAAAATAGTCTACTACCGTCCAGCCTTATTTCTGATATATTTTTAATCCACTCTTCTACACTCGTTTTAACTTTTGGCATCGTAACACAGTCTTATTTTATTAAAAACAGAAGACAACACAAAAGATTAAGTTATAATAAAATGAAACGAAATTTTTTCAATCTACCAGCAACATTACATGCACGCACGATACCAACACTTTAAGTAACCCAGTAAAACTGAAGCATTTGTCAAATAAATCTTAAAACCTATAAGGACTAACTGTTTTCACAGCTTATCCTAAGGACAAAACACTGCCGGGACAATGTGTAACGGCTACGACAGGCTCCGGAACGGTGAGCGTCCAGATGGTATTCAATACATAACGGTAAATAATGATATTTTAAGAAATCCTTGAAAATATTGTCACGAAATTTACCGTAAAAACAAAATGTTTAAAAAAATAATGTAGACAATTGCTGCTAGAGAAACAATTTATTGGTAGTAGTTTGGTAGTTTCTGCATTTTTGCTTTTTCCTTCCTTTTTTGTTATGATTGCCATTACCATACTTCCTAAGCTGCCCAGACGCATACATCTTACCTTATGTGCTCACACTAAATTAATTAATTTTGGACTTTATGGGATAACATAGCTTAGTCTTTAGTGTTTTCCTATTGCTTTAATTCCGTCATTTGTTTCCTTAGTCATCATCTTATGTATCCATGTAACTGTTATAAATAACTATAGTTATATTAGTAAATACGTTTTGTAAAACCATCCCTCCATTGCCTGTTCCAAGCCAGGGTAAAACAGGAGTAGTGAAAGTTACACATTGTTTGAAAAATCTGGGTCCATCTGACCTGAATAATATAACTCGAAGAGCCCCATTCTAGGGTTACAGATAACAAGTGGTCAAGGATTTCAAAAGATTCAAGGATCAACAGAGCCATAACAAATTGAGGGTGCATGTGGATTACGAAGTTTTGGATAGCAATCAACAACCGAGAAAAAAATAACCTGACTCTTACTAGGGGCTGAATGATCATATGGGCGTGGTGAGAAAGCGAGAAGGTGATTCACGACCAGGCGTTGGCCACTGTTTGTCGCTACCAGGCACGTGCTGAATAGCGGTGGAGAGTTGATCTATAAAGTCGAGCTGCCGTAGCTGTCGGGGAGATGCTTTATTGGCCCGTTGTCCGTACGGAAGATTACTCATCGGGCCTCCAGTATGAAGCGGAAATACTTCACTGACGAGTATAACGCCAGTAACTTTTGGTCGTAGGCGTTGTAGGCTCGTTTCAAATTGCTGAGCTTGACAGGGTAGAAACTTTGCGGCTGCCAGGTGTTGATGTTCTGGACGTACTACTCCAGGACAGTACCAATGGCAACATGTGAGGCGTCGATGGTTAGACACAGGAGCGCATCGTGGACAGAATAAGCCACTAGAGTTGGTCTCCTGTCGTTGCATCTAATGGCGCTTGCAGATGAGCTGCTACTGAGATAAATCTTTTGTAGAAATTCAGCATCTCTTAGAATATGCGCATTTTTTTACGGTGCTCGGACATGAAAAGTTGCTGCTGGCTGCCGCTCCCACCGGTAGTGGTTGAGATACGACGGCGGAGATCGCGTAAACGAAATTTTCAATTTTAGTGGCTTAGAAAACGTACTTAGTCCAGGCTTATTCCAACGCCATAGTTTTGTAAGCGTGCAAGCACTGTTTTCACCTGGTAAATAAGCTCCGCAAGAGTTTTGGTAGCGATCAGAAAATATCGTTTATATAACAATAACAGTAAGTAAGTTCTTTATATACTTTGTTGAGTGTTGAGAAATTTGCGGATAGACCAAAAGTCATCACTAGGAATTGAAATAATCCGAAAGGAATCGTGACAGCAGTCTTGGGGTTTGGAATATTCGATTTGGGGATGGGAATCTGATGCTACATTTGGATGAGATCGATTTTCGAGAAAACTGTACATCCTGCCAGATGGGTGGCAAAATCCTGTATATATGAGTTTTAATAACGATCTGGTACGGTGGACTGGGTTCTGTTTTCCGTACCATGCGAAGGAGACTGGTCGATAGGCTTTTTGAAGGGTGGTGTATGCTTTGTTCCGTCATGTACGCAAATTCGGTCTTGGCTGTCCGTAATTTCTCTAGGAGCAGACGACGGGGTAGTTTTGCGATCGGTAGTTCTGTAGTAACGAAATGTTAGCTACCCGGAGCTATGAGGATGTGCCGATAAAGAAGCACTGTTACGTGACGTGGAATATCCCTGCGCGGATAAGTGTTTATCACTAAAAGTTTGTGTTCGCGCAAGAAGTCTGTACCTATTCTTGGCTTTGCGACACCGGCAATATAAAAGCGTCCTTGAACTTGCGGCGTAGCTCGAATTCACTAAAAACACTGTGTTTTCATGTTTGACTATTTCGAAACCGTTGGCTGTGTACAACTTGACTTCGAATGGAGTGCGGTTTCGATGTCGAGGAGGAATCGCACGCTGCATATTTTTTATAGTTAAGTATGTCAGGCGATTTGTTAGTGATTGCTTTGTGAATTTTTCCATGAAACTCTGTTTTGGTATTATACAAAAGTGCGGCAGCATAACAGCGTACCTTATAAGAACCACGTTAACTAAAATTGAGTCTCTTACCGTCCATTAATTTAGTTTCAATTGAATTATATTGCTCTGCCATGTTGTTAGTCATATTATGAAGTAAGCTATTAGAGTGATATACCAATCTGTTAGTACACGACTGAATATCTTGATATAGTCCGCATTCTTTCATCTTTGATACCCAGTTTATTTATCCAGCTTTTGAACCTCCACAGAAGTATTCACTGCATTGCTCGTGATCCCCAAACACATGATTAAGAGAAGTATTGCTGATACCACCTTTCAACAACTGTATAACAATCTTCGTTTGACTTCTTTTATATTTTATGGCGCATTCTACTCCAACTCTCAATTTCTTATATTGTTTTACAGTAATAGCCGGAGTTGAATCTCGAGTAATATCCTGCAGAACTATGTCGTTTCTGAACTAATTCTCTTAATCGGATACAGTAATTCCTCATCATATGATTGGTACATTCAATTTTCTCGATTAAAAAATCTGCTCCATACGGATTTGCTTCTGTTAGTCTTCTCTAAACGCTACTGTCACCATCACCTACAAGTATACCGTATTTGATACCGTGCATTTCTAGACGTTGGTGTTGGGAAAAACCTTCTGCAATTATTGTTGTCTCCATTGATGTGCTGCATTTGATAAAGCCCCACATTTAGTACATACACTACAATATTTGTTTTCAACACCTAAATACAGAAGCGTTCCAGTTCTTTGACCTATAATGCAACCTTACAAAATAAAGAATTATTTCTGTAACCAGATTGTTTGTCCACCCCTGTAAAAATTGAATGAAGACGGTACGGTACTTACTAGATATTCACAAAAAGGTAAAAACATCGACACCAAGACGACTAGAACAGCTAACTGTAAATATTCATGCAAAGACAAAAACACTATTACCAAGACAACTAAATTAGCTAACTGTAAACGTTCACACAAAGAACACCAATATCAAAGAGACTAAGACAGCTAACTGTAAATATTAAAACTCATAGAGAGTTGGAAATATTTTACAATAAAGAAACTCTAATCAACCCATCAAGCATGTTCATATAGTTACAAAGACGCCAAGTAATGGCAAAATCTAACTACTTAAAAGCAAATAAACCAAAATCATTCTACAGTAAAGTATCACTTTTAGTCATGATCAAAATCTTTTTTGTTCAAGACTGCTTACAAACTGTAAGAATTTCGACATCAGACTGATCTATCTACAACTACCTTAAGTAACCAAACGTTCAATTATTTTAGTAAAAGAGTCATCCTACCTCAAATCGCACAATTTTTGGAGAAAATTGACTTTCATGTTTTATATCTTACTGAAACTTTTTTTAACGTTTTTCTAAGACAAAATAACTTTTTAGTGGTACCTTCAATTTCATGCCAAGACAACTTTCCACGTGATGTCGCAAAAAAGTGCAACCCTGCATCACTTTTGAAATTTTCTCTAGGAAATACAGATTGATTAAGTATTTTTTCAGTTTTTGTACTGAGCACTGACTCAAGAACAAGCAGAGTATGCTTCATGAGCTCCAAGAAAATTTAATCCTTTTAGGCTGAGTTTGGTAAACCTCAAAACTTATTTTTATTTAGGATGTTTATAAAACAAAGGTAGCTTCTTTTAGGTTAACAGAAAATTACCCGTTTCTGCATTTTGTTTTTTTCCCTTGCTGACATCATCAGAATTCTAAAACCCTAATATCATCTACACCTCAGAATATTCTAGATAATGTCCGAGTTTAGTATCAGGAAACGGCAGAATTCTCCTCTAGTTCTCTGTAGGTGCATAAATTGCATAGATTAGATTCAAAGAATCTAAAATTTTAATTTGCAGTCTTTTGTTAATTTTGAAAATTTAGATTTTAGATTATTTCGCTATGTTGTAACTTCTGCTATGACGATCTTCTATGTCTTATATGTGACATATGTTTTAGTACACTCTGTATTCTTTGCAGCTTCTGATAGGGATGCAGTTTTTGGTCAAAGTTTTTCTTTCTTTCGCTACGTTACCGCACGAAAAAGTGAAATTTTTACTTTCCTAGTTTTTGTTTAGCTTACCTATTGAACCGTTAGTCAGTTACGTACCTACCTAGTTCCTGAAACACTAAATTTATACACACAATTGTTATTTTTGTCAGAGGGGCCAGATTCACTTTTGTTTCAACTTTAGAATTTTAGAAATCTTTGTCTACAAGTATCAGAGATTCTCTAATCAGGCGGTTATACTGCATTCTTTATTTTTAGCTTTGCTAGGGTTGTAGGGAGTCACACGTTTTATGGTTTTTCCTGTAGTTTTCTATGTTAAACGGATTGAAGCATCATAACGCTGTTATCTTTTTGGGCCCAGGTATATTGTACAATAAACGAACATAGTACGAGGGTTGCTATTTCTATATCCGGAATAACCAATAAAAAGAAATATTTAACATTGAAAATAATTTGCACTGTTGCTGAGATAATCCACGTCAAAAGTCGTAGTAAATCATCGCTCGAAAATTTTTACGAGTTAATTGCATTTTTTGACTGAGATGAAATATTCAAGTCACTGTAAACAACACAAATAGCGTCCGTATGACAAAACGGTCTGCGTACGTATACGTCAAACATGGCAAACTTTACGATGGATATGTTAGATGGTGCCTAGCAACGCCAGTGTTGCCAAGTCCGGATACATAAATAGCAATCCTCGTATACACAAGTGCAGACACTGTAGCCACTTGTAACTAAGTACAATTTTATAGAATTAACTTAAAGCTAAAGCTAGAGACCTCTCTTAAAGGTTATTTGCTAAGTGTCATAACGCCGCGCCATGCCGATGCTCCTAACAATGCAGGTAGTAGAGGTTTGCTAGTTGAAACTCGAGTTCGGCTCGGGCCGAGTCGGGCCTCAGTTCAAAAATTTATCGGGCTTGTTGGATATACGTCTAGTCAATCAGGCCATACAGGTCTGTCGAACCATACGGCTCTGTCGGGTCGTTCGGACTGTCGGTCCTTTTGGACTTTTTGGCCCTTTGGGTCTTTTGAGTCTGTCGAGCCGTTTGAATCTCTCGAGCTTGTGAGTCTACATGTCGGGCTTTTGGGACATCTCGGGCCTGTCGGACCTTTTGAACTTCTCTGCTCTTTGGTTCCTTTTGTCAGGCCATACAAGTCAGTCAAGCTGTTAGGACCTGTCGGGCCGTTTGGACCGTTCGGGCTTCTCGGGTTGGTTGGTTGTCTCGGGCCTATCGGGCGGGTTTGTTTCGGATCGCGTCAAGTTTATCCCTGGTCAAGCCGCGCTAAGCTTGGAAATTTTTGTTCGAACAGGACTCTAGCTGGTAATCTCTCGTCACATTCATACGGTAGTACTTAGATATTTTTAAGACACAGTTCGAATTGGAATTCCATTCTAAAATTTGAGTGGCACATAGAAAATACATTTGGGAATATACTGGGATTTTTTCAGATTTCTAAACAATCGGGTTACCGCCGTAATTTGCTATTCAAGAAAACAATTTTTCAAAACAAAAAGTTATTTTTAATTAATTTAAAAATTGTATCGTTAAGAATAAGTACAGAATAAGCGCCCTATACTGTATTTTGAAAACTGAACTACTGATTTTGAATAGCTGATATATTTAAATTTTATTTATTTTTACATTATCAAAAAATTATGAGGGTTTTCCCAGATTTCAAACTTTGCTTTTTATGCGTTGCATTAGATTCTGGACAACAGACAATCCTACAGCTTTGGCTACTCAATTCCAGTCTCTTTTGAATTGCTCAACATTTTCTGCTGGTCGAACGGTCTTTTGTGAATTTTTTTTCATTCGCGCCCATAATTTTGCAATAAGTCTGACTTTTGAGCAGTTTAGGAGATTGATCATTTTATCGATAAACGGAACGTTGTGTTAGAGGTACCATTCTAGAACTGGCGTGGGGTAGTGGCACAAAGCTAAATCAATCAAGATAATACTTGATCCTCGTGCTTTTAAATTAGTGGCAGCAATCTTTTTTGTAGACACTGCTTCCGGTATATTTCAGCATTCAAAGTTTGTCGAGTCAGAGACGGGGTCGATTTCATGCCGCATTGACAGATTGCTTGCTAGACCAACATCTCCTTTCCAAATACATCCTTGTGTTACAATATAGCACTGAGCTCTGCGTATAGTTTTGTAATTGAGTTTGACATACGTTTCATCTCCATGATAATGCATTGATCCTTTTTGCACAGAACTTGTTCGCAGGGCCGTCTGAAGAGCCTGGTTTACGGGGCAACTGCCTAGGACCTCGCGCCTTGAGAGAAAAATAATTAATTCTTTGTATCCATATGTTGAGAACAAATAAAATTTCTAATTTCTTCTAAATATTTAAAATAAACAAATTAGATTATGTCTGAAAAAGCAGCGTGTTTCTTTTTTTTTTATTTTAAGGGCTCCGCAAGATTTTGCTGCCCTGGACCCTGCAAAACTTCCAACCGGCCCTGCTTGTTTGTATAACTTCCGAGCTTGAGTTTTCACTGAAGATGCTTGAATTAAACTACGCTTTGATTGTTTTTGTTTTTTATAAGACTTAAAGCTTTTTTTAGCGCGTTGAACCATACTGATCGGAGTTTTTTGCACAGTCACGGACAGGCAGTTCCCTATTAGTCGCAAATTTGTCACATATCTTCTTGATCAAATCTGGTCTTGATGCATCCAGTTTCCTTCCGCATCCAGGTAAATCATACAAAGTGAAATGTTTTCCTAACCCATTAATTGCACTTTGGACTGCATGAACACCTTTTTCTTTCGCTAACTTTCTCATTGTCATTATCTTTTTCATTATAGTATCTAGACACAATTAAGCTTCTCTTCTCCGCTAATAAAGCTTTCATTTTTTAATTCACTAACAGAGAGTTAACTTTAAGTATCAAACTTTTACGTTTGTACAAGTAAAAAAGTCACAGCCTACCATTTATGATGGTGTGAAGATGTATCCATAATAACGATACGCTGCTTATACTGATTGTGGTATTTATAGTGTAAAAAGTCATCCTTTAGCTTGCAAGTTAGAAGCTTCTCTGTTGTGTAATAAAGGAAAAACAAGCGTTTTTATACTAAGGGATGCACAAATATTCGAAAACTTATATGCAGAATAAAATAAGAAATAGTGACATTCGATGCAAACAAGAAATTGCGTCTCTTCTCTTAGTCACATTCAAACCACCATTTATATATGATGTGCAGAATTCATGCCAACATTTTTTACAAAGGTGGCACTGGATCCAATCCTCCAACATCCTCCTCGTCGCAAGATGAGCAAATAATGATTTCGGTCACTCTATTTTTTTTGGTTTCTTGACAGGTTTAAGTTTTTGTGGAAGGTGTTGCATTGTATTTTCTTTACCAGAACATCCTGGCTCGATTTTTCTTTTAACACTTCTTTTGTCCTGCTGGTTCGGAGTTTCATTTTCTCACATTTCTTTGAAAGAGGTGCTTGTAAGGATTTATGACTTCTGACTTTGCCTAACTTTGACTTTATCGGTCTGCTTATGTTTTGGAAAGGGTCTAATTTCTTCGAGTTTGACATCTTTTACCAATGAGTTTTCCTGGGCAGGATTATCTTTTTCTGAAGGAGTATCTTTTTTTTCAGGCGTAGTATATTCTACTGAAATTCTGCTTGATCCCATATCTTCATCTTTTTGAGGTCGATCAAAAAGATCTGGTATATTTGGTACCTCGCTTATAGGAAGTCCAGTAGCAAGATCAAAATTTCCCTCCCAGGCTAAAGTATTCTCTTCCGAAATAATGACTTCTGATGCCATGGTTTCAGTTTTTTGAAGAAGTTCTTTGTCAGTGACTAACGGCGACGCAAAATCTTCTTTGGTAAATTTGTCGGGGTTGTACGGCCAAATACCTGTGGTTTCAAAACCTTTTTCGGCTTTCCCAATATTTGAAACCACATTGTAAGCAGTCTTAAATAATCCTGCAACCTGTTTGTTTGTTAAAGCTTTTCCAGGATTGGATATCAACCAGTTTTCAGCTGATTTACTATAAGTTGTCTTAAAAGGGCCAAAATACGATACATCAAGTGGTTGAATTCTATGACTTGAGTGGGGAGGCAAGGAGAGTTATAACGTTCTCTTTTAAAAATCATTGCAGGTGGAACATAAAGTCTTGTTGCGCTCATGCAACACACTACCGTTACAAGTTCGTCCCTCTCCCCACTGGATATTTTTCCCACGTGCTTTTTTCCCTTCATAGTTAAAACTTTAGGAGTTTTATTGGGTACTGTCGAAATACCCGTTTCATCCATGTTGTATATGGAATTCGGGCCAAAATGGTATTTTTCATACATGTATTTGAGACTTTTGAAGAATAAATCAACTTGGGGTTTGTTAAACCCAATCATTCTTCCTATTGAACATTGTTCAGGTTTTCTAACAGATATTTGTTACTTCTGACAAAACCCTCTCACCCAAGTTCTGCTAGCTTTTTGCGAACTTCATTAAAGCAGTGTTTAATTTTATTTGTTTCTGCAAACTCATAAGAAAGGTCATTAGATCCGGAAGAGTCACACCATAAAATCTCTTATCCATTTCTTTTACATACAAAGCCAATTGTTTTTTTTTCTGGTGAAAATACTGTAGTGAAACGACCCAGCGACGGCGGAATGGTCCCGCACTTCAACCGTTTTCGGAGTGTCGATTCAGCGATACCCATATCTATAGCAGTACCTCTTTTACTAAAACCATTTTCCAGTTTGTTCAGTAATCACTAGTTTCCTTTCACTTTTCCTTTTCTAGGTACTCATTTTCATGCTGCCTCTGAAATATTGTAAAAGTAAAGCTAAATTCGTAGTTTACAACACGTAGATACTAGAGACACCCCTTTTTCATTCTCATGATTGTCTTATAGGAGGGAAGAACAAATTAATTGATATTTAGTTAGTTTTGCATCTGTAACACCTTTTATTAAAATGACTTAATTGCAAAAGCTCCGTTTTAAAGCTTCAGCATAAAAAAATCACAATAAATTCAGACTTTATACCACAAGACTTTGTAAATATGAAGGTATATAAAAGCTTTAGTTATAACCACAAAGCCAAAAGAAGTAATCAGATAAAGTTCAAAAAAAAATCTAAATAAGTCTACACAGGAAATGTACTATTTATCTATATCTTCTCCAAGCTCGCTTTGATAAACTCCTACATATTTTTTAAAAGTTGACCCCTTTACAAAAGATGCAAAAGTTGGTTTTTCATTTATTCATAATTTTATTCCCTTTAGATAATTCCGACGCTAACAGTAATTAGTGAATTGCAGTTTTGAAGATAATTTGCTAATTGTAATTAATCGTTCTTAGGCGAGAACTAAAGGAAGTTACTGCGGAAAGTTTTCTGATGATTAGGGTTACATTAAGCTTAATGCCTAATGATCAGCTGTAATGCAACTTAATATTTTTAATGATTCACTGTTTAATATCAATAAAATGCTTTGGAACATTTTAAAATTCAAGCATCATCTTAAAATAAAATGAACATTCACTTTTTATTGCGTTTCTATAGGATAATTCAATCCACTAATCGATTAATTCTATTCAAGTTAATACCCATTTCGTACGCGACCGGAAACTGCACGTTACAAGTACATGTGTCAGTCTTGTCAAACAAACCACGATAGTGTTATGGCAGTCTTCCGCTACATATGTGCATATATTATAACGACATAGACACATGCATTAGCACATTCCTGCTAATTAAGACCATTAAGAGGGACGGATTTAATACAGCTCCGCCTGCACATTACGTATTGTCTACAAAAAAAAGGTTCCCCCTACTTAACAATATAAAAATCGCTCATATGCAAAGCCATCTTGTTTATTATACCCTTCAAACCGTTTACGCGACTCAATTGGGAATCCTCTCATCCGCGCTGCATCATCCAATTCAAAAGCTATACCTCTCTGAATACCTGCCAATTTAACACAATTCACCCGGAGATTCAACGAGTTCTTGTGACCGAAATCGGGGCAATTTACTAATTGGTCGAAGATCGACCACGAATGCCACAAAACATCGTTTATATAACGGTCTCATTGTACGAAATTCCTGCAGCTGTTCCCTAAACTAACCCTTGATATAACCATTAGTATTTAATGGCGATCCTTATTATGACGAATCTGTCAGCGTCATTTGACCAATAGCCTAATGTGTGTCCACAAAATTTCAATCATTAACCACTTGAAAACGTTTTAACATTTTTATTTCAATTGCACGAATTTAACTTACAACATTTCGATTTTGCTGACACACGAATTAATTATTGATCGAATTGTTTCGAAAGCGGATATTTACCCCTACCACCAATTCAAATTTCCTCTTAATGTCGAGAGATTACACCATCATCGGCGAGAGAAGAAAAAAAATACGGAAATTATTTATTAAAAAGCGCTTAAAACGATGCAAAACTTGTACATGCAAATTCCATTTGCATGCAAAGGGCTTTTCAATAGGGATTTCATTATGACATGTCGCAGTGTCAGGCAGAGCGCTAATGCATCGGTTTTAAAACAATTAGCTGGTGGTTTTCATGGATTAGAGCTATCCGCTATATCTGTATTGCTTTTGCGGGTTTTTGTACAAAGCCAGAATGGAGAAACGTTTCAGCTCCGTTTCAAAGATATAAATCATAATGACAGTTAGATGAGCGAAACGATATTTCCTCGAACATAAAAGTGCACTTATATGCTTAAACGCTACTAAGATACTACTATTAAAGCTGTTTAATACCTTTTTAAAGTTTTTAGGATTTTCATAATTAGCTACTTTAAGGATTACAATTGTGGAATAAATCTTTTTTAGTATTTTTATAATTATTTGTTCCCATAACTTTTATAGAAAAAAAGAATGTTAGCAGAAGACGTAAACGTTTCGTAAATTACAACTTCCTGGACGTTGTTTTCTCTTTGTAGTATTATAATTCCAGAATTGCTGTTAATTTTAGTTTTCCCTCATTGAATGTTAGTAAATCATCTGCCTTGTCTCTTGCAAATGGATTTTGTGTCACTGTCTTGTTTTGTTTAACAAAAATGACAGACACATAGCTAAATGGTATCATTAGAGGCGACAAAAGAGTAGCTAGTAGATATTTAGTGGTAGCTATTTTTTATTTTATTCATTTTACTTTTTGTCTAAGTTTGTGAATACATAATTATAATAAAATGAACTTAACAATTTAATTCCAATAGACGATATTTATATTTACAAATAAACTTCGCTTTTTGCAAGAATTATATTCTTGCAGATTCCCATGAAATAAAAGAGGCTCAAATGAAAGTTCATATCTGTTTACATTAACTTTTTGAATTTTGTTTTGTTTGTGTTTTGTGATAGGCTCAAAAAACAATGAAAATTGATGAGTGATGACCTTAGATTTGCGGTGAGCACTACCGTTTAATTGGTTCTGTAATCACGTTAGGGAAAGCCCCTCCAATTAACTGTGCGATAACATAAACAATAATGTTCAATCTAGACTAGTCATTTACAGTCAAACCAGTTTGTTGAATTTTATCTTTTATTCTGTGACTTATATAAATATGTGAATTCTGGAGTGCAATTGATGATCGGCGTTAACATTTTAACTATTAATAGTTTAACTGTCTTATTCCTAATCTTATTCCTAAAATAAATAAGTTTAGAAGAATTGGTATCTGTGATCTGCAGGCAAAGAAAAGACATTCTAAAGTCTGTAACGGTTACTTTTCCAGGAGACAAGCAAGATTTCTAGTAATTATTAATTTTCTAAAGCAATTAATTTAATTTCATTAAACTGCATTATCACTAGATCTAAATAGGGTTTGTTCTCCCCTTGGGTTAGATATCAAGTAGGTTACTTATATTTATTAAATCTTTCCTTAGTTTTGCTCACCGAAGGTTGTAGTTTTGCTATCAGAGAAAAAGAAAGCGTTTTTCAAATCAGAGTTTGAGATCACAAGGGTGATTTACTTAGCCGTTAAAATTATAATTTAGTTGTCTGAGTTCGAATTGAACGCTAACGCACAAGGTTATTTACCAGTAAATTCCTCAAAAGTCGATTAGTAACTTTGGTAAGATTTTTCTCAATTTATCTTGTATCTCTTTTTTAGGTTTTCTTTATAATTCAGTCTTTTTGCAAGACACTACTTAGGTTCCTAAAGAATGTTTTTAAGACTCCTAAGGCAAGTTCCACGATCCAGATGTGCCTTACAATCGGGGCTCGCCACTCGCATATTGGAGTGATTTTTCTAATTTAAGCCTTGCACTAAAAATAGTACGTCTTCAAAGAGTGCGTTAGAAATCACGTTTAAAAAGGCAGATTGAACAATTAATGAGAGTTCCGCTTTCAGCTCCAGTAGTATTAGAATTGTTGCTTGCTTCACTTCGGGCATCGTCACTTCTTTTGCCAATCTCACTAGGAACAGACGTCTGTTTATTTGTTCTGTAGAAATACAGAACCTGTACAGCAATATCAACTTGCACGCACTGACTACTGCTAGATCTACCAGGTCATAAAAGACTACCAAAAGCTATCATTTCATCCCTTTTTTGACAGAAGAATGCCATGCTACTTGATCTAATCTATCAACTGTAGGGTTCTTTTCTTATATTATTTTCTTAGAACACCTTAAATGTTTTCTGCTGCATCTCTAGAACAAGGACAGCTTGATTGATGTAGATAAGAAGTGATTGGCTGCTTTACACAAACACACTCAGTTCGGTATGGTGTGCGGTCGGTGCAGACGTCGGTAGTGATTTTCATGTGTTTCCAAGTTCGGGGTCACCGGCTCACTTTCGCCTTGGTCACCCTAAGTTTAAAGAGGCGTAGACACGCTAGCAGCAGCCGTTAACCCGCGGTCAGTTTAGGTTAGTGGGTCGAGCAGGCTCCCGAGGCCAGTGGTTCCTGTTCCGCTGCGAACATGAGCATTATTCCCTTGAAGAAGACTCGCTACTATTGATGCAAGTGTATGATTATCTCGTTTCTGAGTGTCCGCTTACAGAACGCGTCTAGAGCCGTGGAATTAGTAGTTTTACGGCCATTGCCATCGTTTGTTCTGGGACTCTGAAAGCCAACGAACACCAGATTTCCATAAAGTAAAGTTTTCTTTCTCCGTACTTTAGTATTTTTCTCGTCGTCATCAGCATCCGTTTACACCGCCCGCAACAGCAAATGCAAATCCAGCCACATGCATTGGGTACCAGCACCGTCGCACATCCAGCCACTTATAATGACAACACTTGGGCTTTGGTATGAAATTTCTAATTACAATTTCAACCACTCCGCGTCAATCACTTTTCACAGCCTCCACAGCTAGTTTCACTTGCCGATGACTAACAACTTAGCTGGGCCCTTACCAATCCAACCACCGAGCTTCTACCACGCTACGCTATCATCCGCATCCACTATGGTCCTGCAGTCGTATTGAAAAGAACACACAAAGATCTTCTCCGTTGTAAATCGCACTACCACTCCAACCTAGGCTGAAGAGATTCCAGAAGTGTCTCTAAAAAAAGGCTTCCCGCCGGAGGCGAGAAATAAACTTCGACTTACTTGCTTGTTTGCTTGCTAATACAGTGATATTCTAATCTCTACTTCCAAAAGGTAATATTTCTTTTGGAAACATCTATCATGAAAAAGTTTACTGTAACGGTTAAGGTGAGGTTTAACCGCAGTACTTCATCCAGATCATACCTTACAAAAAATCTGTGTGTTTATAATTCATTCCATCATTATCATCATCTAAGTTTGTCCATTGTCGGACATAGGCCTCCTCAAGATACTTTCATCCTTCTCTGCCTTGCGCAGCTAGGATTTAATTTGTGGATATTCCCTTCAGGTTATCTGTTCATCGGCTGGGTTGTCTCTAGGATCGTTTTATCCACTTGTTGTCTTTTAGTGTTGTAACGTGACCTGCCTATTTCCACTTTGGCTTTGTTATGAGTACTATAGTGTCTTTTACTCCGGTTCTTCTATGTATTTTGTCATTCTTGATTCTATCCCTTAGAGTTAAGTTAAGCATGGATTTTTCCATTTAACGTTGTGACTTGTAGTTTTTTAATTGACGTTTTAGTTAATGTTAGGGTTTCGGCACCGTATGTTACTACCTAAAGGCCTTTCTCTTTAGGTTAATCAGGTTATTTCCCTTGAACACGACTCTAAGTCCGCCATATGCTGTCCATCCTAAACCGATATTCGAATTTTTCAATTCTTGGGATCCGCTGGATACTAAGTTGGTCATCATTTTAGTTTTCCCATAGTTGATCTCCAGCCTCACTTTTTGAATTATTTGTTGTAATTCTTGCAGCATTTCTCTTCTTCTTTTAAGCTAATTGAGCTTTTCGCTATCAATAGTAATTCCTTTGTTTTCCCATTTTACTATTTTGAATAAATGTTCTACTATAATGAACATAAGAATTATATTCGAACGAAATAAAATGTCCTTAATGAAAAAGATAATTTATACAAATAATCAAACAAACAAAACAGAATCTTTTAATTAATGAATAAATAAATAACTAAGCAGATAAATATATTATAAGTAATTATAAATAATGCAGCTTTATAAGAAATGAAATTTACTTCAACCCCTAATACTAAACTGACAATTTTCACCTGATGATGATGTATGTACATCGAAACCGGTTGTGAAATAAAAATTTGAATATATCTTAAGGAAGTACCACTTTCAATACCTTAACAATATACCTTAAGCGATGGATCTTTACCACAGTTCTACTATAACGTTCAAAAATTTTTCTAACACCTCTTCTAAGTAAGTTTTATTTTTCGGTAAAAGTCTGGAGATTATTGTTGTAGCGTTCTCATATCTACGAGGATATTTACAATACTTGTAAAAATCATTTTATTTTTCAACATAATCTCTTAAAACAGTAATACATTTGGTCCAATGTTTTTCCACTACTCAAAATAGGTGTTCACTACTGCAATGCTCTCTTCGTTTGTCTTGAAATGCTTTCCAGTCACATATTTATTTAAATTTAGAGAAAGGTGGAAGTCTGACGGTGCTAAATCCGGAGAATAGGACGGATGTTCCAACAATTCATACCTCAATTCGTCCAATTTAGCCATTGCAATTGCATTTTTGTGAGGAGATGCATTGTCTTGATGATAAAGCATTTTCGTTTTCAATAAACCAGGTCTTTTTGCTTTAATATTTTTATTTAATTTGTCTAGAAGGTTTGCATAGTATGCTCTAGCAACGGCTTGATCCTTTTCCAAGTAAGCAATCAAAAGCATTGCGCTTGAGTACCAGAATACCGACGCCACAATCTGTGTGTCCACTGTTTCGACTGCTGTTTTATCTCTGGTATATGGTAAAGGATTCATTCATTTAATTCATAGTTACAAATCGCCGTACAAAATTCTTCCTATCCTTGTTAAAATGGTCCAAACAATTCCGCAATATTTGCAATCGAATGCGTTTTTGATTGACGATCAACAAATGCGGTACCCATCGTGCACGGAGTTTTTTCATTGCCAAATTTTGTGTTAAAATGTGGTAAACGCATTCTCTGGAAATGCCGGCAGCCGTAGCTAACTTGGTAACTTTCAATCGCCTGTCTGCTAGGACCATATCATGTATATTTGTACCATTTCTGTAGTTACAGCACTTTTTGGGCGTCCACTAGGGGATCGTATTCCACACTGGTACGACCACGTTTAAACTCCGTAGTCTACTTTGAAACAGTGCGGCTTCCTTCAACACTTTTTGCAACCTTTTATGAATTTCTGTCGCCGGTAAACCTTCCAGAACAAAAAACTTAATCACTGAATAAACTTCTGTTTGTTTTTCCATTTTGGCAACACACGTTTGGTGGCGACCATCTGTTTCATACAGAATGAGTTGTTACAATAAAATAAATTTTTGGCAGATGTCTATTGAAAGATAAAATGTTAAAAAGACCTTAACAACTTGACGCTACTAGCGCCGCGTATAGGTCATTTCGAGAACTTTTCAAACTATTCTTTTATGTTGGATGATGTTCGAATATCTATAGTAGATTCTGTTATCTCTCAAAGTTCTTAAGGTTGATACCAATTCCACAGTGTCCAATGATTTTTTAAAGTAGACAAATATTAGGACTAGCGCGTGATTATATTCTCTAGTTTTTTTAATTAGGATCTTTATGCACGTGAGATGGTCCCGTATTTAGGGCGAAACCCGGCTTGTTCTCTTGGTTGATAGTAATCTAATTTATTTTTCTTTTTGGTAGTAAGTATCCGAGCAAACAACTTATACAGACGGTTCAGAAGGCTGATGGGTCTATAGTTATCTAGGTTCGTGAACTTGCCTTTCTCGTGTGGGAGGATTATTATAAAATTATTCCATTTAGCTAGGTATAACTCGATTTTGTAAACACATATTAAAAAATTCTTTGATTGCACTGATTAGAGGAGAAATTCCGATTTTGATGGCATTCGCAACTATTCCAGCTTCTCTTGGGGCTTTGTACTTCTTCATTGTTTTCAATGCATGATAGATTTCGACTGGCGATATATATATATCTGGGATGCCTTCAGATCCTTGATTTATGATTTTTTTTTGTACGTTCAGCTGGGTCCAAAGTGAATTTATTTTAATACAGTTTCGTAGAACTGCTGTTCAACGCTAAATGCCACCGACGGTGACTGACCGTAGAAAACTTAATTTCTTTGTGGTCTGGAGAATGTGGATTTGGTAAGCTAGAACGCGTTTCTCGTGGTGGTGGTGATTTTGGTGAGTTCTTGATGGCTCGTCGTGGTGATGTTGGTTGCATCTAGCATTGCAAACCGTAGACGGTGGCGGTGGTGCTCGCCTCTTCTTGGTTGGTTGCCTCTTCGTAGATGATGGTGGTTGCCCTGTACCGAAGTGGAAGCAAGGATTGGTTGGAGTGAAATATTTTAAGTGGTGGTTTTCTAAATTTGGTGGTAAAAACGGTTCCTATCAGAATTACAGGTGGGAAGAGAGTAATTAGGATGAGAGCAGACTGGTGGGTGGTTGTTGGAGGAGAACGTTGTAGCAGATGGGCGGCGAATTTCCGGGAACGGTGGAGTGGGCCCTCGGAGGAGCCTCATGCTCAAGGCCTTGGGTAGGAAAGGAAAGTGGTTATCACGGTCCCGGTCGCTACCCGGGACAAATCGGATGAAGCTGAGATGAGATGGTGGTAGTAGTGGTGTCCGGGCCTGCGCCCCCAGCGCAGGCTTCGGGTTGATGGTGTCAAGCGGCGGTTTGGATGAACTGGCGGTCGCAGCCCTCAAGCGACCCAAATCTTGAATTCCGACAGTCGATGTAGAGTGGTGCAGTAGTGGGTTCAGACTTGCACTCTCCAGTACACAGGATATAGAGGGTGGTGGAGCGCGGTAGCCACCCGATTTTCGCATTGTTGGTCGTTCCTGTACTTTTCAGCGCCGGTGCGCCACGCGCGTTCTCTGACCCCGGGGTCGACTGCATCGCTTCGTAGAACTCTTCCACTGTTGTACTTAGCATTTCTTCTCTATTAGTTGTTGTTTTATTGTATTTGTTTTTAAGTTTAATAATTTAAGATAAATATTGGTGAGCCGTCTACAGATTTAATTTCTAATTCTTTATCGGTACCAAGATGCAACATGCCTACTTCTTGCTTGTGAAATCTTATTAGCTCTTTGGTCATTTAATCAGCATTTTTTCCCAAAACAAACTCAGCTGTGTTTGATTGTTTTTCATTATCCAAGAAACTTCCGGTTTATACTGTCGTACTATAAAGAACATTTTAGCTCAATTGTATCTTAAGCCCGGCTTCACACAGCATAGCAAACGTGCGGCAATATTTACATTTGTGTAGTTCGGAAAACTGGAAAGAAAAACTAAAGGTACTCCAAAATAAAAATAAACTCAGACAAGTTACAGAGCAAAGATATATATAAACAATGATCTCACAGAGAAGAAAAAACAAATACAAATCGAAGAAGAGAACAAAAAAAGGGTAAGAAATAAAGGAAATACAACCATAACCGGATACAGAGAACTAATAATAGATGGAGAAAAATGGGAATGGGAAGAAGAAAAAGAAGAATTGGTAAAATCGAAACAGCCAACAAAAAACTAAACAAAATAGAAAAAA
>VTPC01091217.1:0-56299 GCA_011009095.1 Ignelater luminosus | reverse complement strand
CACAAGAAAGAGGAAATTAACAAGTTTGGGGGTATCACATTTTAATGAAATTAAATTTTCCTCAAATAAGAACGAAAATAGTTAGATGTCGATTTATCCCCATATGATTAATATTAAGAAGTTAAATGTTTAAATCAGGTTAACTAACTGACCGTAGTGTGACGCCACCTTTTACAAAATTTAGTATAAAGGAAAAGTATAAATTATTTAGACTATAATATTTATGATAAACTTATAACAAGAATATTTCAGTCAGTAACAAAAAAAAAGGTTATTTAAAGGGATAATACAAAAAAAAGGAAAAAACAGTTAAATTAATTAAAGAATAAATTTATATATTTAATAAGGGAAGGAAAGGTTTAATTAGATATTTTAATACATTGTAACAGTCAATATCTTTATAAATTTGTCCCATCAGCATTACCGATGCGGAGTAATGTTCCTGATTGGAAACTTGTTGTGCCCACGGCAAATAGATCCCAAACACTTAAACAATTTCACGATGATCCTCAGGCTGCTCATTTTGGGCCAGAATTTCTGAATTGTATTATTGGCCCAAACTTAGGCAATCGGTTAGGAAATATGTCAGATTGTGAAAAGTTTGTGGTAGTCAGAAGAGTGAGAATACTTCTCGCCCTGGTCTCATGGGTCGTGAGAAAAAGGTTACTCATTCCTTTCAGTTGATTAGTATGAATTTATTTGGTCCTTTACCTAAGAGTAAAAATAGTAACCAACATCTATTTGTTGTTACCGATTGGTTTTCAAAATTTTTCTTGGTTCAGCCACTGCGTTCTGCAACTACTAAGCCCATTATCAAATTTTTGAAAGAACAGGTCTTTTTTCTATTTTTGGTGTCCCACAGATAGTTGTATTCGATAATGGATCTCAATTTGTCTCCAAAGAATTTCGTTCATTCATGGATAGTGTTAAAGTTTCGAAGGTTTGGTTGAATGACAGATATCATCCTCAAACTAACCCTACTGAAAGTGTTAATAGAGTTCTGGTCACAGTCATTTCATCTTATATAAAGGATTCACATCGTGAATGGGATAAGCATATCTTTGAGATTGCTCAAGCTATACGTTCTGCATGTCATGACTCCACTCAGGTGTCACCAAACCAGTTAGTTTTATGGCGATTTTTATAATCCTGTTGATATGGATAAACCATCAGAAATCGATAATAGGTTGTTTTGGTCTCAGGAAATGGCTCAGTTACCTGAATTGTATCAGGAAGTTAAAGATGGTTTACATAAGGCCTATGAACAGAATGTTCGTCAGTATAATCTTTGTAAGAGACCTTTGTCATTTTCCGTTAGTGATACGGTTTGGAAGAAAAATTTTGTTCAGTCTGACGCAGCTAAAAGTTTTTCGAAAAAGTTAGCTCCTTGTGGTGTTGCTAAGATGGTATCTCACTTAGTTTATCAACTAAAGGATTTAGATGGTAATGAGCTTGGGAAGTTTCATGTTAAGGATCTTAAAGAAAACTTTTGTGATTGTTCACAAGGATAGTTTGTATTTTTAGAGTTATATTTGAATTTGTAAGATTTATGTTTCTTTTTAGTTTAGTTTTGTTGAATTTGGTAACACAAAACTCTTATTACTTAGTGGGAGGTTAGTCGAGCACGATTTTGGTGGGTCACTTTATGGGCATTTCCATCTTTGCTTTAAGCTTGCCTTAAAACTTTTACTATTTAGCGGGATGTTAGTCGGGCGCTTTTTGGTGGGCCACTTAAAGGGTATTCTCATCTTTACCCATGGTCCATTTTTAGATAACTTTTATAAATTAGCGGCAGGTTGGTCGGGTGATTTTTTTGGTGGACCACTTGATGGGCATTTCCATCTTTGTCCTAGGTTCCTTTTTGGGATTCTTACCATTAATTTGTTGGTTAGCTCCTTTTAGTTATCCAGTATTACCGCTTGATATATTTGTTTGGTAACCTTTGTTTTAGTAATTTTGAGTTAGGTTTTGGTCTAATTGTTGGTTATTTTCACCATTTTGTATAATTGAAACGTTAGTCTTGGTTTACCGTTGTGATTTTTGTAACCTTTGTGATTTTTTTTATTTTTGAATTTTGGGATGTCATCAATGACACATTTAGGAGCAACTATACCTGATTGTTGACTTAATTCTGGATTTTGACCTTAATCCCTAATTTTGACACTATGATGAACCATCTTCGTTTCATCTTTGATTTGGTTTGGAAATCCTCAGTTGAGAGATATTGGTTTAGTGATTTTCGGTTTGCTCGCCATTGTAAATGAACATTTTTGATTTTAGTTATTTGGTGTGTTTGTTTTGGTTTTGGCTCATTTGGTAGCTCAGTATGCCGTCCAAATATCTTCGATTTTGGTTAATCGATTTGTTCCCCATGTTAAGCGAGCACCATCCTTGTCATGGTACTTCGTGTACCTGCTTATTAAAATCCCTTCGTTTCCTGGCAAATCCAGGGTTGGTTGACTCTTTCTTGAATTTGTGTTCCGAGTCATCCAAGTTTTCAGAGATGGAGTGATCTTTTTTCTGTCAATTCAGTTAAGTGAGTACATTGATCTTCAATCGATTTGTGAGGATCAATCTTTGCTCGTAAACTTAACAATTTTTATTTTGTTGTCATCTTTGGTGAGTTATGCTTTTGAGGTCTGGATGATGGATTCTGAGTGCTTGGTGATTGGGGTTGTTGCCTGTGAGAATAACACAATGCACTGATCTCGTGAGGCGCAGAGTGCCCTCTTGTGATAACTCTGGTTGCTGTGTGCTTAGTCTTGTCTTTGGGCTGATAGGCTTTTCGTTCAGCAGATCTCTCTGGTACGCTTTGGGTAGGTTGGAGAACAAAATTTTTGTTTATAGGGTGTAGCTTGAGAGATATTTATTTAATGATTTTGACTTCGTTACAACCCTAAGTTGACTTTCCTCTAGATTTTGACGTTCACTGGCTTTATTGTTTTTTCTATATATTTATTGTGTTTTTTTTTGAGATTTGTGTTTGGTAACACAGCGTTAGCATGTGTGTGTGTAAGTCTCGGAAATATTCTGAGCTTGGCCTGCTCTCCAGGTGACTACTGGTCAGATTCGCACTATGTTAACGCTACATAGTGTGTGCCTGCACAGTGAAGTTTTCTATCCTGTCGAGCATTACATATCGGGCAACTGGGTTTAGTTGTTTGGAGCGGCAGCTTTTTCCTTTGGTTACGGTGCTCCCTTCCCTTTCGTTCTTTCTTTTTGACGCGGGGCTGGATCACTATGGTGTGATGCCGATCCACTTTCCGCAGTTTGAAATAGTTTTTGATTGCTTTTATATTGCGGGCTTATAGCGCTCCCCTGGGGTCGCCTTCACTGCCAATACCCCGGGTTAGTGACCGAAAGGTTTTAGTGTAGGATGGTCATGGACGATCCTATTTTCAGAGTGACTCCCTTTCTCAGTCCTGATCGATGCAAAATTTTTCTTGGGGTATTTTGGCTTTGGGTTTTCGATCAGTATCCATAATTTTGTGGGTTGGGTATTTGGGGTTTTTGATTTTGATTTTTATTATTGATGTAGTTATCGTCGTTTATCTCTGACTTGGTTTTTAGATAAGTTCAGGAGTTAATTGCGAGATACATTTGTTGGTCCATAGATTTACTTCTATGTTTTGTGTTGCGCAATCACCTGCTGGTTGCTTCTTATGATGTCATCGCTTATTATTTGGTTCAGGGACTGTGATGGCCGATTGATTGTGGGACTTTTGGAATACAGTGATCTCGTGATCTACTAAAATGAAATCTTGGCGGGATTTTAGGAAATTTAAATAATTTTATGACGACGAGTAACGAACCGTTACAACATAATATGAAAGATGTTGTATTGGCACATTGGCATTGCGTCAAACACTCTGGAAATACTTTGTTTCATTCAAATGAATTTGAAACTTTGGATGGCAACGGTGATTCTCCACAAATTGAAACTAAAATAAACTAAAAAGAATTGTACTTGGTATGCTACGAGAGTGAAATATATTACAACTGTAAAAATGTTTTCATTTTTTGACGTAATCTCCTAAAAGACTAATAAATTTAGTCCAACGCTTTTCTTCTTCTTCTTCTTTTTCTTCTTCTTCTTCTTCTTCTTCTTCTTCTTCTTTCTTCCTCTTTATATACGGCCTAGTCTTGTTATTTCCATCTTTGCCTCAATGGTCTTCCGCTGATGTCGATGTCCAGCTGTTTCGCTTTCGTTTCGGTGGTCGTCCTACTGGTCGTTTTGAGCGTGGTTTCTCAACTGCTGCACATTTTTCTAGACGTGTGTTGTCCATTCTATTAACGTGGCCCCTCCAGTGTCTTTGTCGTGAGCGGGTCCACTTTGCTACACCTTGGATACCGCATACATCCCGAATATTTTCATTTCTACGCCTTTCTCGTAAAGTTACTCTAGCAATACTCTTCAGTATCGGTCGCACACATGTTCTATAAATTCTTACTTTGCTCAAGATGGTCATGTTCTTCTTTCACCTTATTACGTTTCTAAGGCAGCCGGAGATCGTTGCCGCCTTTTGGCTTTGTGCACAAACTTTTTCTGTGGTGTTTCTATCTCTTGAAATGTCGATCCCCAGATATTTAAATTTTCCAACCTGCTCATCATTTATCTTCTATAATGAGCTTGCAATTTATGAGATGTTTCGAATTAATTGGGTTTTCTGAGTCGATATTTTCAAGTTGAATTTTTTCGAGGTGTTGTTTAATCTAAACAACAATTATTGAAGATCGTCCTCATTCTCTGCTAACAGTACCAGGTCGTCTACATAGCAGACAACCTGAATTTGCTCCTGTCCATATTGTATCATATGTCAGTTTCTTTTGCGTCATTTATTATTTAATCCATAATAACATTGAGAAGTGTGGTACTTAGGCTATGCCCTTGTCTTATACCTGATCATATAGGAATTTCATTGGCCAGTCCGGTTCTTGTCTTTATCTGCGTTGTATTGTTTTTGTTGAGTTGTTCAACGACTTGTAGTATTCCATAGTCTATATTACTATCATTAAGTACTTTTAGTATGTCTTTGAGTTTTATCCGGTCAAATGCTTGCGTGACATCCACAAAACATGGGAAAAGGGGTTTGTGGAATTCTATCACTTTTTCTTCTAGCTGTCTCCGTATGAAAATACCGTCTATTGTTGACCCATTACTCCGAAATCCTTGCTGTTCTTCACTAATTCCGATCTTTTAGGTGATTTTTGGTGACAAGATTTTTGTCAGGAGTTATATCTCTGTAGTTTCAGAGTATTTTCTTAGATTCTTTTTTAAAAATTGGAATGGTAATTGCTGTTAGCCATTCATTGGGTACCTTTCCTGATTTTAGGATTTTATTAAATAGTTTCGTTCCGTTCCGTTCCCAGGGATTTCCCGTTCTTTAATTTGTGCACATTAGTGTTAACATCTTCCAAGGAAATGATGTCCATTTCACTAATATTGTCTTTGTTTTCGGTTGGTGTAATTGTTCCTGCTCCATCCGTATCTTGCACAGTGGACAGATATAAGTTGCTGAAGTGTTGGGCTGATACTATTTGTCGCTACTTTCTCAGTAATTGGCTTTTTTCTTGCCCTTAACATTGCCTAAATTCTTTTTTCGATCTCTATATCAGTCGGACTCGATTTCCTTGGTAAATGTCGTTAAATACTCCTCTTTTATAATTGATATCCTATTATTGACTTTTTTCCTTGTGTCTTTGCATACTTCACAGCGTTCAGCTGCTTTGTTGTATCTATACTCTAGATAGGCTTTTCTTTTTTTATTTGCCAGTGATTTTATTTCTTCTGTAAACCAGGGTTTTGTGTTCCGGTTTGTCTTCTTTTTAATCGTTCTAGTTCCTACGGCTTCTTTTGCACTGTTGAGTATGTTAGATTTTATTTCCTCCCAGGCTCTTTCTACATTGTCCCTAGGTGTAATTGTGTTTTGAATAATCTTTGTTAGTCTTTGTTGGTACAAACTTTTCGTACAAAGATTCAATATTAAATTTTCTTCTTCAGGTTGCTCTTCTTTAATACCGTTTTATTGGTTAGCGTCACATCTCAGTTTACAGAGAATGAGTCTATGCTCTTCTATGCCCAGTCTAGCAGAGCTGAGGGTTCTAACATCTAATATTTACTCAGGGTGAACTTTTCTATTTGTTATTATATAATCAATAACTGATTCTTGTCGTCTACTGTTTCCCCAAGTGTATTTGTATTGCCACTTGTAAGGGTAAATAGAACGTATTGTTAATTGGGAACTCATTCTGTTGTAGAAACATTGCTCCATTGTCATTCAAGGTGTTTTCGTTGAACCTCTGGGTCACTCCTGGCTTTACATTGTTCCCAATTCTTGAGTTGAAGTCACCCATGATAAAGAGTTTGTCGTTTTTAGGTATTTTTTCCAGTAGACTCTGAAGGTTTGCAAATAAGTTTTCTTTTTCTTCTTTGGATGTAGCAATGTCTGCTTACCATGTGTAGGTTGATGTTGTCAAGTGTAATGGTTGTATGTGAAAGCCTCTCGTTAATATATTCCACAAGTTTTATATTATTTTTGCATTTCTCGTGAATAAGAAATCCAACGCCAGCTTGTACTGTCCAAGTTTGAATTCCGCAGACCACGTTTTTGCCATTGCATACAATGGAGCGGATTCGCCCAAAGTTTCCTGCCTGTCTTCCAAAATTTGGAGTGGCGTCATCTTTGTGTAAAGATATTTTATAACTGCACGAATCTCGTTTTTGTTCATGTGTATCAAATGACTGAACACCTCAAGTTTGACAACCCTTACTATTGTTTCTGGTTTTCACAGCAACTTGATACTTGGCTTCCTCAATGTGTGGCCCATTTCCTCTTCTGAATTTCAAGGCTTATGGGTTTTTGGCCACCGATGGTCCAGAGCTCTTCATTGCTTATTTGGTCTGACCATCTTACTCCTACAATACGTCGTAAGCACGTGCTTACAAAGACCTGCAGTTTGCTGCTTATCCCATCAGCTACCTTCCACTTGTCACACCCATATAACAACACGGACTTGACGTTGCTGTTAAAGATACGCAACTTGGTTTTTTGTGACAAATTCCTGTTCTGTCGTATTTGGTAGAACTGTGAGAAGGCACTACATGCCTTTTGATGCGTATTTTAATATCCTGTTTTGGGTCTCTAGAACAGGCCACCACGCTACCTAAATATACGAAACTGATCAATCCTCTTGATCTCTTGGTCCCTGACCATAAAGTTATTCCTTCCTCTGGCATTAATCCTTATCTCCTTCGTTGTGTTCACATTAATTCGCAAGCTTGCAGTATCTGCCTTTTTTGTAGTGCCTCCAACTTATGCTTCATGTTTCGTTGCCTTTGAGCCAGGAGGCAGATATCGTCCGCATAATCAAAATCCTCTAGCCTCTTCCTCAGGCCTCAATGCAATCTTCTTTTTCTGCCACCCATTATTCTCTACATAACACTATCACGAGCAGAAAAAGGGCTGGAGAGATAATGCAGCCTTGCCGAACCACACAGGTTACAGGTTCTCTTCGTAAAGTTCTTGGCATTTAAATCCATTGTGCAGCACTTTTATAAAGTTTATAATTCTCCTAGGGATGCTGTATTACTTCAGAATGCTGGACATAGCCCTGTTAACCGAATCAAACGCTTTCTCGAAGTCAATAAATAGCAGGTAAACTGCTTCTGCCATTCATAGCTCTGCTCTATAATAATCCTTAAGGTGTTGATCAAGTCGTCGCAGCCTCGGTGTTTTTGGAAATCAGCCTGTTCCTTTCTAAGTTGCCTCTCAATACTTTTCTTTATCCGATCGAGAATTATCCTTGACAATACTTTGCTAACTACGGGTAGGAGAGCTATTCCTCTCCAGTTATCACATTTTGTGGTATCTTCTTTTTGAAGGAGTTTAACAATAACTTCTTCCATTTTTATTTCCTCTCCATCCACTTCTGTTGTCTCGCCTGTATTGAACACTTTCAAGAAATGCTCTCATATTTTCAACTGATTCTTTTGCAATGTCAGAAGCATACCATTTTTATTCCTGATGGGCCGGTTTCGATTGAAGCCTTTCTTCGATAAAGTCTTGGTGGCCTTATAAAGTCTGCTTACATTCCCTCGACTTACTGCCTCTTCCGCTCTCCCCGCCTGCTCATCAGTTCACTTTTCCCTATCTTTTCTTACCTTTTTCCTCACTCTTTTGTCTATGGTCGTGTACTTCTCTTGTTCCCTCACTTTTTGATATCTCGTTCTGCTAGCTCTCTTTCTTTTTTCTTCAACTTTCCTCAACTCTATCTTTTTCCAGGTATCTTCAGACAACCACTCTCTTTTAAGGGGATTTTCAAACCCCAAAACTGTCTCACTTGCTTTAACGTGTATGCTTTTGACCCTATTCTACGTATCTTCGATGTCTTCTGCTTCCGTCTCGAGGACTAGGGCCTCGAATCGATTCCTCACCTCGACTTGGTATTCAGACCTTACATTTTCATTTTTTAATCTACCAAAAAGTCTTCTGCTTTTTCTCTCAAACTTTTTGTCCTTAGATGCTATTTTAATTATTGTCACCTAAAATTAAGTGGTGATCACTGTTGTTCCTTACATCCCGTAAAGACCTCTTAAACTTCCGGCTAATACATATGTGATCTGGTAATCTTCAAGTAATTTTATGGCACGTTTTATGTGGAAACACAGTCCACAGTGAAACATGGGTTGTAGTTAAGATTCCTACAATGGAAAATGTTATGGGCAAGAATAGGTTCTGTTGGGCTTAGGTGCTACTGCACCTTCTTGGTGTTTCCCTCTGCGGCCACCAAACATTGCTATTCCGTTATTTCTGAAGACAACCTATGGATGAATAGACTTTGAAATTCTTATAACAGTTACTAGCATAAAAGAAATAAAAGCCAAAGATCAGCAAAAGCAATTCTTCAATAAAAATTAGAAATCCTGTTCTGCCTGGATTTTAGATGCAAAAATTTAGAAACGACCTCAGCAACATTTCCATAGCAGAAGTTGAAGTAGTTCTTGTTGCTTGATTAATATAAAAGCTGGTCTGTTTTTCTAGTTATGTTTTAGTATAGGACAGTTATGAAATGCATACTCTATGTATGCAAAAAAATTCTTCCAACGTTTTTTTTTCCACCTTTTAAGTTTAACTCAAATACTGAGTATAAAGCAACACCTTCATTATGCCATCCTTCATACTTTTCCCTTTTACTGTTGTTTCGTTTCTCTTATATGACAGAGGTTACTACTGCAAAATTTAAATTCTCTTCAATTGTTCAATTTTTAAAGAAGGCGAGAAATTGAAAAATGCTGAGTATCAAACAGTTGAACAAATGTTGCTATGTTTGAAGTAAACAGAAGGAAAATGTCTTGAGCACGACAAATGAACACACTCAAGCTGATGAAGAAATGTTGCTTCAAAGTACCTAAACAGAAGGGAGATGTCTTGCACATAATGGATATGAAAGTTGAGCAGATGGGAGAATGTCGTTGTACTTCAAGCAGACAGAAGGGAAATGTTTTGGACACGACACGCCATGACAGTCAAACAGATTGAAAGATGTTGCTCTAAAACAAACTGTAGGAAGATGTCTTAGACTTGACACGTCATGATAGAGAAGTTGGTGAAGAAATGTTACTTCAAATCAAACAGAAGGAAAATTGCAAGAGAGGTTTTCTTTTACTTCTTTGACAGGATTTACTTCAGCGATTCCTTACAAAACAATCTCGAGTTGGTCAGAATAAAAAGCTGAGCTTGTGTCTATAATTGAGAGATCACGCAGACGAAATGTTGGTTGTTTCAATGGAATACTTTGGTGTTTATGAATCTTATAACCACGCCTACCATCTTTTTTAGAGGCTGCTATGCGCTGGGATTTTGGGTCTGTGACTGAAGGTATGTTTTTTCGCGCACTCTAGTGGATGAACTAAACCGGGGCAGGAGCTGTCACGTCGGTGGCGACAGCGTTGTACTTGTCAGGCTTTCTGGACACACTAAGTGGGTCGACGCAACAGTCACGCACTGAACTTCTCTTCTTTTGGTTTCTTGTCAGGGGGCATTGGTGGCTGAGGACTCAATCGACTCGACATCTTCCATAAGCACGGGATGTTCATCGGTTTGTAGGTCTCCACTCGTTAAGCAGAAGGTGGATAAACTCAGACCATTTGATCTAGGGTATATTGTAGCAGCGCAAGATAACATCCGTTGGTGATGGGGCTGCTTCTACTGGTTTCCAAAAAATAGCCCTCTATTGCATGGTCGAGCTATCACATGCACGCTTGAAGATCCTTCAATACAATACTTCTGGTTTAAGAACAGAAAGGCACCTCAAAATTAGCGTCTGCGATAATGACACCAACATCATGATTAATGCTGCCATGTAAAAAATACTGCCATGCAAAAATGCCTTTTTTATTAAGAAAATCATACGTTATAAGTCCTACTGAATGGATAATGAAATTTATTAGTTGAAGTCTTGACATGAATTTGTTATCACCAGCGTGCTCCGTAGGCCTCATTTCTAAGAGCAATATTGATACGGTACTGTTTCTATGTTACACGATTTTGACTTGATACTGATACTCTTAGAAGAAGAGATTTTTTTCTATTTGAATCTGAATCAAAAAATTTTTCAAAATTCTAAAATTGGAAGAGGAATTAAAATATAATTCCATTCCTTTGACACTTTTTCTCTGGACTGCTGGCATGAATCTTTTTAAAAATCTAATTGCCAACTGATTCAAATATTTAGAGGGTAACCTTGTGACCTTGGAAGTAAACTGAAGACATTAAAGACAGTACAAAGATGAATCTAAAACAGGCTCTTTTCTTAATAATAAATTAGTGTATTGTAAATGAATATAAATAGACATAAAAAAGAAGAAAATCTCAAATCCTTAATTGACAGTTTAAAATAAGATTGAACATAAAGAGCACGATAGTGAAACAAAAAGGTGGCATTAAACTGCATGACTTATAAACAGTTACCTATTTCTTGTTTTGTGGTGTAAACCGATCAGTTCTCGTATCAGCAACTTTTGCTTTAAAAAACTCGTAAGCAGTTCATTTTGATGCTGTTAATAGGTAAATGTACTACATAATAATAATAATGAACACAAAGATATACATAATTATGTAATTATGTAGATATATAAGCTTATGATTCATCTTCTTTACTTTGTCAAATTTTTGAGACGTGTGACATTGGCATTCTTCTTGAAGTGATTCATGCGATCTACTTTTTATTCTCTAGGGAAAATTGATCTTTTACACTTAATTTAAGTATAAATACCTGTATTGGTTCGCAGAAAGTTATTATTGAATTATAAAAGCTTTTAACGTTATTATTAAATTTAGTTTGTTTTAAAGTAAACGTTTTGCGGTTAATTAAAAGTAAATTGGAAAGAAAATTAGTTAACTTAGATGCTAAGTGAAGTATTGAAAATTTATAATGTAACATTAAAATGTTACAAACAAATTCAGAAAATTTTTAATTGTTTTATTAACGGTTACGCCAAGAAGATGGATCTGAGCAATCTTTTTCTAAAATAATAATAAATTTCAAAACTTTTTTTATAAAACGAATCTCCCCTCTGATGGTTGTGACAACTGCATTTGAAAGGCTATGAAGCTTGATTTATACACTATTGTGATTACAAATCTGCAGTGGGATCCGTATGTGCTCCCTTTTCTTTATAAACTGGGATTAGTTGTTTATAAAAGTAGAATGTTTATAGTATAAAAATATCTTATTCTGTATAACTTAAACAATTATTTATTAACGGTTAAACTAAGTCTCAACACATTATTATGATTTTTATAGTTTTTAAAATAAAGGAGAACATTAACAAGATAATAATTATTGCAAATTTGTTGCTAATTTCTTTTGATTATCAATGTCATAACCTTTAATTAAATCATCTTTCTGCTAGTAGCTTCAATGTTATTTTATAATATTTTGAGATTGGATTAAAGGTAACCTGCAAGTTCCTGTAGTGCCTGGTTTCTAGTTGGAGGAATGAAATACCTCTTTCAGGAAATACCCAGAGACTTTTTCTAAAGGCGCTTATATTGAAATAGTTGCCGTGCTTTGGACGCGTCGTGTATATTTATTAATCAATAAAACGACGTTTTTCGACCTTAACGCTGTATAAACAAAGTATTATGTTTCTATTCCAAGAGAATGCAAAACTTTGCTAATTTAGCCTCTAAGGCTACAAACATAGATGATAGCAGTAACCTGTTACTATCACCGTGATTTTAGCAAAAGTCTGTCGAAATTAACCAAATTCTAATTGCATTACAATAGAACTTCCACTCACAATCACCTTTATAACGAGACCACCTTTACAAAACAAAACTTTACATAAACAGAATTAAATTTGACTTTTTGTACAACGGCAACCAACTTTTCAAAAAGGAAAAAAATTCTTTAAAACAAAGGTGGTCGTCTTACAGAGACTTTACAGTATTATTTAAGGTTTATAGTTATTATCAGCAAAAAAAATTTTATTTTTGCACCGTCGCTGTAATTTCGAGCAATTACTGTTTTTCTAGGTTAAAAATGGTTTAAGGACCTATCCGCAATGTATGAGTTAAATCAAACGGTTTCCTGCATTTTCCAGCGAGACGTCGGAGGTTTCTGTAGACTTGGACAATGGTATGGTCGGTACGTTCGGTCGGCTATGTACCATAGATGGTATTTATTTATATTCGACTTTGGTCTTCTTGCTTAGCTGTTGAGGCGAAACGTGAACTATTATATCCGGACGGTCGGCCTGTTCAATCAGCCCAAAGTCAAAATGCGAATCAGCAAAGACCACTGTAAACTAAAACCTTTTTGGCCTAATTAGAATTTAGTTATTTGGATGATGTGAACGCTGCGCGCGGACAAAGAATAGGATAGAATTGGTTTGATACCAAACTAACGATAAGCCTCATACAATATGTCGGGCCTGATCGGTCGTGAGAGAATTGTGGATGAATCTGTAGGTCGGTTTTCTTTTGTCTCATGACTGTTTTGAAGTTCCTAGTATTATACTTTTTACTTTTACCTCCTTCATATCTCTGAGTGTTTGTGTTGTTGGGCATATGCGGAGCTAATTGTTATCCCGTTGCTTACAGTGGCAGCAACAAGGTTTTGTACGATTAACTTTTTGGGATTCCTCTATGTTGTAGTTTTCTATTTTGTTTCGAGGAGTGGGCGACGTTTAATGTCGGTATGTCATTTTGGAGAGCTGTGCGATGGGATGTTGGGTGTCTTGGTCGTGTCTCAGTCTTCCAGGAGAGTTAATATTTCAGACAGCAAGTTTAGGAAAGCACCTGCAATATCTTTATTAGACAAGGCGTCTATGGTGATGAGCAGTAGTTTCTTTAGCGTGCCGGAGTGTCTGGTGTTTGCGGCGTTGCGTAGCATTCGGGTAAGGAGAGGTGGGGAGTCTTGCTTGCTGGACTGTTTACATTGGGTATTGTATGGATTTGGGCAGAAGGGGTAGCGACTACTTTGGCGAATGATCTGGTCAGGGGTGGCGGGCTGGGTGATGAAATTTCTTGGATCGGTCTTTGATTTTCCATTGCCGGTTCCAGTTTCTTTTGAAGGGTTGATTTTTTGGGGAATTTAGGACATCCTTGGTAACTTGCAGGATGCCCCCCACAGCAGTTAGCACATGTTGCAGGCTGTTTTTTTGATTTAGTGCAAGTGGCCGTGTGGTGGTCTCTGGCGCACTTTACGCAACGGGAGGAAAAATGGCAACCCCTCTAGAAATGGTTGAAGCCTTGACATCTATGGCATTGGGTGGTAATGGTGGGATTTCTTCGGGGTGATTCTGTCTTGATTTTTACATGTAGAATGGAGTCGAGGTTCTAGATACCTGACGCTTCTGGGGTCTTCTTGATGCTTACATGTACTAAGGAGGTGGGACGTTTCTCTTTTCCGACGGTGATTCTGATAATAGAGTTTATGTGGAATCCTTTTTCTTCAAGATCATTTTTGATATCTGTTGTGTTGATTTCGGTCGGGATACCACGGATTACTACTCTGAATGGCTTTTCTGCAGTGAGCTGATAGGTGTAAAATTCCACTTTTTCTTCATCGAGAAAATGGATGGTTTTTCTGTAGTCCACTACTGTCTCAGGTTGAAAGCTTATCCCGTCATCTAGGTCCCTTCTTACATTGTATACACTGCTGGCTCTCAACTAGAACTAATTAATATAGTCGGCTTCAAGCGAATGTTAGACCAGAGCAGAAAAGGAAACCTGGGTGTTATGTCGGTGAAGGCACAGTAGATCCTATAGTAGGAAACTATGGTTTGGGAAGCGGAAATGAAAGAGGACAAAGATTAATCGAATTTTGTCATCTCAAGAACATGGTGATAAGCAACACATTGTTTAAACTTCCGAAAAGACGAGTATATATATATGGACATCACCTAGACACACAGAACAAGATATTGTAAGGAACCAGATCGACTATATCTTAATAAACCACAAATATAAAAACTCTATTCTCTCCGTCTAGGCATGTCCAGGAGCAAAGGTGAATTCATATCATAACCCTCTTATTGCAAAGTTAAGAATAAAGTTAAAAAAGATCACAGCAAAAGTAAGAGATCAAAGGTTGAATATAAGAAACCTGAAAGAGGTAGCGATTGAAAATACAGTGAAGAGAGACATTAGAGAAAATATTATGAAAGCCATCAAACTCAATAGACAAGAAGGAGATGTAAATAAAAAGTAGGAAAATATTAAATCTTCTCTTTTGACTGCAGCTCAAGACAAACTGAAAAACGATAAGCAAAAAAAATATTTGATTAATGAGATTCTTGACCTCATGGAAAAAAACAACAAAAATGACACAACACTCAAAAATATAGAGAAATCTAAAAAGTCACAAAGAGACAGATAACAGAGACAAGGGAGAGATATATTGAGCTAAATTGCAAAGAAATCAAAGATTTAGCTACTCGCTATGACAACTTCAATCTCCACAAAAAGATCAAGGAAATGACAGGTTTGGGAAGGAAAAGGCAGCAAGGCATAATTAGGGATAAAGATGGCAACATAATAATAGACCTTCCCGCTAAATTAAAACGATAGGAAGAACACATAAAGAAACTATTTTATGATGCCAGAGCTGAGTGGGACAAGAATAATACAACTGAAATGGCAGACGAACTCAGAATTACCAGAGCTAATTAAATTAATAATGAGGGAGATCAAATTCAAATACTTGCTGACTTATTTAGTACTATATACAGAACAGACGTCATACCAGAAGAGTGGCTGAGACCAATTTTTGTAGTTTTGCCAAAGAGTCTAAATGTTAGAGAATGCTCAGAATATCGAACTATAAGTCTGATGAGCCACAATTCATCACAGAATATATAAAACACTCGAAGAAAATATTAGCGAAACACAATCTGGATTTTGAAATGGTATGGGCACAAGAGAGGGATTGTTTGTCTTAAATGTAATGATACAAAGATTGATTTGAAAAAGCCTTCGATAAAGTACGCCATAGGCAGCTTATAACACTTTTTAGAAAGGAGAAAGTCGCGCCTCAATTCGTAAATATAATTGAAAAGCGACAGTAAAAATAGAAAGTGAAAAATCTAAGGAAATAGATATTTACTGAGGGGTTTGACAAGGATGTATCTTGTCGCCCATGTACTTAATATAATATACTCAGAAGAGATATTCCGCCAAGGCTTGGATAAATATAACAACTAGAGTAATAATAAATGGAAAAACGATAAATAACTGTAGATATGCCGACGATGCGGTAATGATAGCTGCAAATAAAAAAAATCTGCAGATAATGCTGAAGCAAATCAATACATATAGTGAAGAAAGCGTCCTGAAAATAAACCTCAAAAAGACCAAATACATGGTGATCCGTAAGAGACCAAAACTTATACAAAGACAACTGATGCTCAATAACACAGCAATTGAAAGGGTTAGCAAGTATTAGTATTTAAAAACAATAGTAAATGAAGAAAATTATTATACAGCCGAAATAAATAGAAGAATAGAGATAGCTCGATCAGCATTTGTTAAAATGAAAATTTCTTTAATAGATAAATCCCTGAGCATTGACCTGAGTGTGAGGATGGTTCGATGCTATATCTTCTCAACAGTGTTATATGGGGCAAAAGCCTGGACACTGAAAAAAGCGAACATCAAGAAAATAGATACCTTTGAGCTTTGGCTGTGTAGACGCATGCTCAGGATACCCTGGACGAATAGAGTAACCAACTATACAGTCTTGCAGAAAATGGGAAAAGAAAAAGAACTTTTTTATACCATCCAAAAGAGAAAATTAGAATATCTGGGTCACATTATGCGAGATCCACGATACGAAATACTTCGCTTAATAATACAAGGCAAAATCCAGAGGAAGAGAGATGTAGGAAAGAAAAGAATTTCATTGTACAAACAATTTCGTTGTACCTCAACGGGGTTGTTTAGGGCTGCAATATCCAAAATCCGAATAGCTATCCGGTCCGAGACGGAACGATGAGAAGAAGAAGCGTGTTATGTGCTACCTGGAAAATTCTGTATATTTAGAACAGCAGAAGACATTGAGAATTTAAAATGCTCTGCAGATTTCGCTGTAATCTTGTTCAATTTGGTACTTTGAAAACTTTACAACACATGAGTTGTCACACCTGCTAGTAAACCATCGTTTGCACGTCCTTACCTCCTGTTCTGTTCTGTAGATCAATCGGTGACAACTTAGACACTGAATATTACGTCAGGTGTTTAGCTTGCAACGCCGACGGCCTATTGGAGTTTCTACAATCAGCCTTTGCTCTGTAAGTCCTATAGAAAAAGTAGACTAAATGGCATCATATCTTTGTACTTTGACTTCTTGCATTCTCTAGCAACACTGAATAATGTGTTCGGCACGGTAGTCTGGGTAGAAACGCAACCAGCTTGGCACATTATTTGTCGGTTGATTTGCCACCGCCTCTTAGAGATTCTGATTATTCTTTCAGAATCGTTCGTAGGCCCAACATTTGGACTCCCGAAATTTTCGATTGTCAGCTGAACTATGCAAAATTATTAACCACAGCCGCTGGTGTTGTTCAGAGCTTGGAATGATAACAAAACGATTCTGCTTCTATAGACATCGCACCGCCTCAATTATTTTAACCTTCAGGGTACACTTTTGGTACCTGCGCTAACATATTCTTGGGCGCCTCAAGAGGAGACTAGCTGTTATTATCATAACTGAAATGAAAGTGAGCAGTGCAGGTATATATAGGCCGTCTGCGCCGTTTTCAAATGGAGAATGGAAGTAGTCCTCTGATGTACTACGACTCTTGCTCAGATCCGATGATCTAGTCGCATTAATCAGTTCTTAAATGCATCACCCAGAACTAAAGTGAGATGACTAAATTCTATTAAGGGAGGGAAGCGGATACTACTTACTGAGAAGCAGCCTAGATCCCCTTTCCTATTCCTTGGGTATTTTAATTTGATGATTTAATTCTCTTCGATTTACTACTTGGTAGCAGTAGAAACGTCAAACTTTTCTGAGGGTTTTGGATAAAGCCTGTGATGGTGTTTGCCGCTTCTTAGACTTTTCTTAGTACATAGTCCATCCTATCGGGTGCAGCAGTGATAATGACCAAATTGTCGACGAACCTCGCGCATTGATCTTTGTGTCATTAAGATTGATTTTCTCGGAACAGCAACTAAAATAATGTTTACGGCCTATCAGGCTGTTGATATAGATTGATGGTGTAGTTAGTGAAGCTTTCAGGCAGCCTGGATTTGTTAATAGTTTATCTCAATGCGTTATGAGTTGAGGAATCGAATGCTTTTGTAACGTTCGGTATTCTAAATGAAATTGTCACAAATTGTATCTTTATTCGTACATTAGTGCTGTGCTCTCGATTGTGCCGTTTGTAGATGGGAAGGCGTAAAACCCTTAGAGACAGAAGTTTTTTATTTTTCTGAGATCGTCTTAATTTTCTTTGTTTGAAGGTTCTTTTCCCTGAAAGTTGTGTTTGGACGAGGACAATTAACCTCCGCTAACCTGAAAACCTTTTGGCTGCAAAGTAATTTGACATGAATAGTACTTGATCAATAATTCTTTCAGTGTTCACATTTTCTACCTATGTGTCGGGCCCGGAATTATATGCAAATGCAGGTTTTACTTGCTAGTATGCAGCCATATAAAATTGAGTAAATTTTACAGATCTTGCAAAATACTACATTTCTACTAAGTTTTATAGTGCACATTAGTGCATATATGGGAGGTCAGCGCGTGTAAAGAAAGTAATTAAGTTTTTGTGCATATTTCTTGAATTACAGATTTCATAATTTCTTTGTTCACAAAATCGGCATTGAAAGTGCGAGAAAAATATTTGCCGTGCTCTTCGTGTTTCCACCCGCTTTGCGTTTGGCTAGGGATCCGGGCAAGGGCTCAAGGAGGAGCCATACGTGTTCTGTTAGGAGCCCAAGGAAAGCTTTCGAAGAGGCCCGTGACGATTTCGCTTCGCCACTGAGCTAACATTAGTAAGTTTTCAATGTATATATTGAGCATATGTCAAACACTAAGACGTATATCTTATAAATTTTTAAGAGCAGATATGCAGCATATTTTGAAATCTTTGTAGTGCATATAATTCCGGACCCTGTTTATGTGGTAACAAAGTCTACTAATTCTTTTCCTAACATTTCTTGTGTTTTTATTTTCCGCTTTCGAGTAATTACAATTTCAATCTTGCCTATTCCGTTTATTGCAGGGTGTAATGTTTTCGGTTTTACTTTCTTCTATGGCTTTTTCAACTTTTGCTATTCTTGTTAAGTGGCTCTTTCTTGCTACTTTCGTAAGATTTTTATAATCGTCCTAATCATTCGAGACACTTACTGATATCCTTGAATTAGTAAATGGTTTCAATATTTTACTTTGTTTTTCTAAGTGTTCTAACCATACCCTAAGATACTACAGCGATACGATTATTGATTAAATTACTTTTGAGTTTTAACAAAATTTTGATTTTTACACAATGCATTAAATAAATCCTGTATGTGTGCGTAGGTTGGTTTGTGTATTTCTTTTATTTATGTTTACTGTCCCTTTCAATTATCCAAAAAAAGAGTAGCTCATGCATTATTTAACCGATTACCAAATTCAATGAATTTTAATATCAGTGGAAAAAACGTACCTGCCAGCTTTTATTTTGCATTCGTAAATAAAAAGTGTTATATTCAAAAATTTAGAATTGAATTGCAAAAACCGAACTCATATGCAAATCGTCTACTACCAGTTTCCATTCCCATTGTACAAATTTCACTGACCTACATAACTTCGACACTTTAAACAAGGTGCAAACACACAAGTCCGACACGTCTCATTTATTATACAAACCCAAAATACGAACCACGAAGCCACCAGGCACTAGCGTGTTGTTGAAAGTTTAAGAGCGAGTTGTGTTCTTTGAGATTTCCGCTGCGAGCTGTGAAAACATGCATTGTATACTGGTGTGAACATTGCTCAGTCAATTAACATTAGCAAAATAGTGGTTGCTGCTACACGTCGTCGTCGGTTGTAATCCTTGAAGAAGGATAGGTATCCTCGGTTCGTATGAATGGGAAAGAAAAGGTCAAAACCTTTATAGTATGAATACCTTGTGTTTTTTCAATAGCGGATATAAAACGAAAAGCAACCAGACAGGTTATTGAAAAGCGATGTATTCATAACTACTAACCAGGTGGTCAATAATAGCAAGGTGGACGTTGTTGTAGATCGTTCGATATTACGTTCGGATATTCCAACGTTTATAATATATCCTTCTATTAAATTGGTTCAATTTCTTTCAATTATAAACCACGCTCCGCTTTGAAAAGGGCTTTTCTTTTTCTCGATTTAGAATTTTATATTTTCTACAGTTGAATGCTCTTAAAAGGACATTCGGTTTCTTCCTGGATACTTGAAATTCAACATCAAAGACAGCCGTTGCTTAATATCACAAAGTATACGATGATGTGGTCTTCGTTCTTGACAGAGGTATGTGTATCAAAAGACGCATTTTGCTTTTCGTGTGGTTATTAAAAACATTGTTTTTCTTTTCTTTGACCTACCTTAGTTTGAACAAACACAAATGTTTAAAGAGAGAATACTTCTCTTTAAGTCTAAAATGAATTAACATAAATACGTAAAATCAAATTAAATTTTCAGTTAAAGTTTCAGTTTCAGACTTAAATAATTTTTAAATTCTATCCTTTTTGTGCTGAAATTACTTCTAAACCCATAAACCATGACGCTATAAACTTCTGCTAAATCGTGTTAGTTTCATTCGAATCCTAATTTCTAAGTAAGACACAAAGACAGATAACCAGCCCTTGTAATCAATCAGAGGGCTGCCAATGTGGGATTGCAGTGCAGTAACAAACATTTTGGTTTACAGTGCACCGAAGACACAGCTTATGAAGGAACTGAATAGCATAGTTGGCTTTTCCATTTTTCTCGCAAGATGCGACGTTTTAGAGCAAAATCAGTTGGGATTTTCCTAAAGTAGCGTTCAGTGTTTAGATTCTTTACGTTCTAAATATTTATGTCAGTCTAAAAGGACGCTCGGTGTTTAAATAGATTTTGTTAGGTTTCTCAGTACAAAGTGTCTATTGTGTTACAGTTTTGTATCATCAGTGTTAGCGTTTATCGAATTCCACTGCACTCGGATCGGTGTATTGCCACCGCGGTCTTCCAAGTAGTCCAAGTTTGGAATGTCGTTACTAAAAGGCCGACAAGTACTATATTGGACAGCCACAGTCAAGAATTTTCATTTTATCATCTTCCTGAAGAATAAAGTCTCTCAGTTGTTTCGTTCCGTTTCAACAACCATCACCAACGTCATTATCTCGGTGCTTTCATCGCACTTTCAATACCAACATCCGATCAGTGGTCTTCATTGTTGCTACCGTCAATACTCAACATTTGCCTACATCTGGTGAAACCGACGTTTGCCTCGTGCCACAGTCAACTCTCCACCAGCCTGAAGACGAGCAAAGAGCTTCTATCGGCCACCGCTTTCCAAGCAAAGCTCAATATAAAAATCATATCCTAATCTCAAAAACAATGCCATGCCCAGTCTTATCCTGATTCTATTAACTTCAAAATATTAATTTTCTATGTTGATGTTGATGAAATCTTGTTTAAATCTTGGGTTTTCTAAATTTATGTTGCCTCTCGAATCTTGGGAATTCATAGAACATTTCAAATTATTCAGAATTACCGGCCCAAATTAATTTTTAAAAGCAGATCAGACTTTACAGTCCATTTAGACATTCCGACTTGGTTGTGTTTGTCGAATTTCGCCAGAAAATACGAGTATCATTAAACGCTTTCGCAAGTTTTAAGTTATTTCATAATATTTGAATTTCAGTCTTTGTTTGGATATGACCAAAACACTACCTGATAGTTACAGTGTATGGTATCATATGGTATATTACGTGGCTGTAGACGGAGATCTAGCTTTGGGCTTTAACCTCTTTCATCTGGTATGTGGATTTCGGTGTTCAATGTTTGGTGGGCTGTGGATAGCCCGGTGTGCTGTGAATGCAGCAAGATTTCAAGGCGTTTCGGGAACCTTGGGTCGTGTTGTCAAGCGAATTCTAGGAGTTAGAGTTTCTTTGCTTCTAGGTCGTTCCTTTTGGGCGACGCTTAAGGATGTTGATTTTCTGATTTGTGATGTCTCGATTTGAGAGCGCGTCTAGGGCGATGGATAGAACTTTGTTTAGTGGCTGGCGGGATGGCGTTTACCACAGTTTGCACATATTGCCGACTGGTTTTCGGTTTTTGTGCAGGTGGCCGAGTGATGGTCGCCGGCGCACTTCACGCTGCGAGGGGCAGAGTGGCAGCCTCTCTGGGAATGCTCAAAACCTTGGTACCTGCGGCATTGACTAATGATGGACGGCTTCTTGCGGGGTGTCTTCGTCTTCATGTTAAGGGAGAGAACAGATCTTTAATTCTAGACTTCCTTCGTCTTTGCAGATTTTACGATGTTCGTTAGAAGCAGAGGGTGGGGCGTCGTTTTTTCCGAAAGGATACCTCGGAGTACTACCCGGAGCGGTTTTCCTGCTAAGAGCTTGTAGGTATAGAAACTTGTTTTGTCTTCGTCGAGGAAGTGAATGGTCAGTTGGTAGTCTTTGATCGTTGCGGATTGAATGCTTATTCCGTCGTTAATATTTTTCGGCTTGGTAAAGTTGAGATTGAGGCGTTTGAGTTCGCTGGACAAAATCAGCCAGCATTCTTTGTTTTTTATGATGATGGTGGTATTTTTGTGCGCTTCACTGTATGGCTTAGGCTGGCATCAATGTCTTCATCCTCCATGCTCTCGTCTGCGAGGATGTTGAACCTGTACTCGACAGCTGATTTCGCTCGATTCTTGCCTAGGCGTCACCGTTGTGTATTTATCGTTTGAGGTGCTAGGGTTTTTCCTGGTTGTTTGCTGCTTGTTGTAGCGGTGAAGACGCACGTGGTTAAACAGTTTTCCAGTTTTTCAATAGTATACTTGTGACCTTCGAGGGCAAACGTTCGAAGTTGTCACTACAGATTGGTTTACCGCCTACCTCATCAAGACATTTACCCCTATAGGTTCAAAGTAATGGCAGTTTATTTAAATTAGTTTTTACTCAGCCTAGTATTATTCATGTCAGATACCAGGAGTATAGGGGGAATGAAATTCTGCACCATTTAGCAATGTAAGGTTAAATACTCAGACAAGTCGCTTGATATCTCGAAGGCTTCGTTAGTAATACTCTCATCCCTGTGTCGTTTACTCTTTTAGGATGGAACGTCTATCATCTAAAATTTGGGGATTGTTCTTAGACTCTCCAATCTAGATCCATCGAGTTCTGTTTAAGCAGCACCGTCGTGTGAAGGATTCAATAGTATCTTACAGTACTATCAGTCTTGAGAACCAAAGGACTGGAGTGCAAGGCTCTGCAGATCTCTTTAGGATTGTGTTATCATAGCCGTTCGGATATAACACAACCCTCGACGTCTTCATTACATGAAAATCTGAGTTATCCTACGAATCTCGTAGAGTCACTTCTATTAAGGTGGTCTGGCTACGGATCTGCAACTGTTCTACACTATAGTCCAAAGACGCCATGCGTAGTCGACGCTGATGGTTTTAAAGACTTAAATCTTTTTTTTTTGAAGTGCTATGTTCTCAACATGCCATTAGGCAGTTTACGTTTTATATTCCAATTGTAAAGATTCAGTAAATATGAGTATCATAAGGAAAATCTAAAACTTACAATTTTCAAAATAGATTCCAAATCACCACAAGTGTCTGGAACCAGTCCTATTTAGAGAAATTTCTTTGAAGAAGTAAACTTTGATGGAAATTACTGCAGAAATCTGCCGGAAATCAAACCAGAACAGCTTGGTCATATTCTAGAAGAAGCTAGTAGAAGAGGCTATGAAGTTGGCAGATTGGAAGGAAGAAGTAGATCTGGAAAAGGCATTAGCATCAGATATGTGCGGAAGCGTTTCTATAGATGGAAGGAGGAAAAAGGTGACACGTTGGTGGAATGACAAAATTAAAGGGGAAGTGGCAAAAAAAAGTTGTGGAAAACTTATCTGCTAAACAAAACTTAAAAATCCTGCAATGCTTACAAGGAACAAAGACTGAAGGTCAAGCAGATAGTAAGAGTCTCAAGGTTTGGAAGGAATTTGTCAACTTTCTAGAACAATGTGCTTAGGAAAATCAGAAACTGTTTTACAAGGTCATGAAGAACATGCGTAAGAACACAAATGGAAACTGTTCTCTAAAAGTCGTAAAGAGTAAAGATGGAGTCATACTTACAAAGCCAGCTGAGATCATGGAAAGATGAAAGGAATAATTTCAGAAGCTCAATAATAATAATAATACTGTGACATGGGAAGACAGTGATGAGGAGGAAGTTAAAACAGAAAGTCAAAGACAGCTGACGAGCAATCATCCAGACGCAACCCCGAACCTTGTTGAGGAACAGGAAGCTTTGGCCAAAGTTAAGTTAGGTAAAGCTGATGGAAAAGATGTTAATGACTTCGGAGATATAATATTTGCATTCGCTTGGGAGACATCCGCAATCCCGGAAGATTTATTGACGTTCATTCTTTTTTGTCTTATGGCTTTGTTGGTGGTAGTTAATATATGGTTCTTTAGTGTTTTTTTATGTGATTTCTTGTATCAATTGGAGGTTTTTTTAATTTCTTCTCGTAGTCGTTTTTCATATAGTTGTTTCGTGCTTGTATTGTAGAAAGATTTATTATTGTAGTGGGTGACAGCCGGAAACCGGACGATTTTGAAATAAATGTTATACAAAGCATTTTCAGTATAATAAGGATTTATTCACACCAACATGAAGCTTATATAATGCCATATTAAGGTGGTCTGGCTACGGATCTGCAACTGTTCTACACTATAGTCCAAAGACGCCATGCGTAGTCGACGCTGATGGTTTTAAAGACGTAAATCTTTTTTTTTTTGAAGTGCTATGTTCTCGACATGCCATTAGGCAGTTTACAGATGTGTTTCAATCATAGAAAATAATATAATCGAGATGGTGTGCATCGCGTTGGATGCAGTCTTTTACCTTCTGCCTAAAAACTGTCCATCACACGCTCCAACATCGCTCGATCAATAACCATGATTTCCTGATAATTCCATGTGCCACTTCTAAGTGTTTGCCTTTTCCAAGTCGTTATCTTTTTCTTCGCAGAGTGTGCAACTGTTTTAAGCTGTCCGTTGTTCGAGGCTTGTTTGGTTTTATTCGCTTTATATGTTTTTTTACGGTGGATAGGTTGCTAACCCGTCCCATCAACTATTCTCTTTTATTCAGGCTTGGGACCGGCAACGACATCCAGTGAACTATTTTATCCATCCACCGCACCGGATGTCGCAGACAAAGTTACGAGAAGTAACGAGATTGATTTTTTATAATTTTTTTATTTAATTAAAATTACAATTCCACATTGTCTCCTTCAAAGTAATTGCCTTGGGAATTCCACTTTTTATAGCAATGCCTGCACTCGGATGCTGAAATTGCCTTCAGCTGGTCGGTTACAGCAGTCTCGATGTCTTTTAGTGTTCTAACGTCTCTTGAGGTGATCTTTCAATCTTGGAAGGAGAAAAGTCACAAGTCACGGGGATGTCTGTACTTGCTAAAAACTCATTGATTGAAAATTCCCATTGTCGTGATGCAGCATCCAGCTCAATTCATTGGTCAAAACCTTATTAACGGTGGTGTGGATCAAATTCAACTGTTCCCCGATCAATTTGGCTGTCAAGCGACGATCAGAATGCACAAAATTTCGGATTCTGGCAACATTTTTGTCGGTTCTTGCAGTTGTAGGCCTTCTGCTGCGAGGTTCACCTTTAATCTGTTGTCTTCCTTCTGAAAATACCTTAAACCACCTAAAAATCTGGGTCCTTGACAAAACATTGTCTCCATAGGCTTACCGAAGCTTTCCAAAAGTCTCTGTCGCTGTGACCAAGTCTTAAGCAAAACTTGATAGCACAACGTTGCTCGAAATTGATATCAGTCATTTTCAGAATGCAGTAGGAAAAGACAGTTTACAAAATAAATTCCCACGAACAACCAAATGACTATTACCGGAAGAACATCACATGTTGTCTCTCCTTCCCTCTAAATCGGTAGTCCCCAGTGTTGCCACATCAACCGTTACCTTGCCTCAAAAAATCATTTGTGTAACATGGCTAATGAAAGAAAAAAACTGTTATAGCATTACTGCAGGAGTTGTTATTGCTGATACTCTTAGCACTAGTAGCTAGGCACGTAGATAGACATAGAAAAGTTTTTTGGAAATATTCCCGAATATATTCTATTTCGGTGATTTCTAGGGAAATAAATTCTAAAATGAAGGGAAATTTTCCTTATTTCTGATCTCCTTTCACCTTCCCTACTACAATATGAGAGTGTCAAACAAACTTCTTATTCAATAATTTGCATTGTTTGGCGATTTGACTGCATATGCACTTCAACCAGTTTTAATAGAACCAGGTGACCAAAGTTTCACTGATTAGAGTGTCTTTATTCTATCATTGTATACGTTAGATAAGTTCTGAAAGTGTTTGTTGGTAGACAGAAAAATCCTAATAAACATTTTCATTAATAGACTCGTCTGCGGAAATTGGGGCAGTATTCTACCTGTTCTTTCTCCAGAGTACATTGAGGTCACCATCTTAATCTGCAAGTTGGGGCACTAAAATAAACGTAGAGATTAGTATTTAACTAAGATCCTACCGAAACAGGGATTTTTTAAATCAATGCCGGCTTTGTTAGCGTGCACCAGAGTTAGTTTAGTTTAAATGTCGTTGCCACACTTTACTTCTTTGATTTTCCATAGGAGCAACATGATGATACGTGTTCAATCTTTATTGATTTGCAAATTAAGCACGCTCTATCTATGCTGTACTGCAGGGAACTTGCTTTAAAGAGAACTTTTCAAAAAACATTTTGTGGCAATCTATTTGAATCAACAGCAGTGAGACAACATAAAGAAGATCCATAAAGCCAAGATCGGTTCTGGTTTAAGAATGATTTCTCCAAGGCCTTCCACGTTTTGAAGTACCAAGACTGATTTTGGAACAGAATATAAAATGCAAACAATTCCTGTTTTTAAAAGGCCATCATTTATTTAGATCCACAATGGCATTTGTTTAAATTGTGCCCCGACTGTCACTGTTAAGACAAATACTCGAGTGAACTCATATTTACCAAGATCAAAATGGAGTGTGAACGATTTTGATGATAATGAACATTTTTGACACACTCTCCTTAGGAAAGTTGGATTCCTTAAATGGAACGATCGTTATAACAAGCGATCGTCAGTTTCGAACAGTGTAAGACAATTTTGGTAAAACGTACACATGTTCGCCCAACAACATCCTCTAGAGAATTAACATTGAATGCTTAACACTGCTTTGTGCAGACAACGCTATAATTAACCGAAACCTCACAACAAGAAAATGCCCTCAAAAGATAATAATTTGTTCAGATTCTACAATTATATTAACATCATTCAAGTACTGTCTTCGAAATTTTTTAGTGTAGTGGTTAAGACGCTGGTAAATTCCCGATAAAGGGACAGTTACAAACCTTTTCGCGTCCTAAAGCAAAACTAAAAAATGCTAACAACTAGAGGATTTTTAAACAGGGCTTTTAAGACGGCCTAGATGTACGAGGGCGGTTCAATAAGTAAGTTAGAAATGAAGACACAATTTTTTTCAAAAATTTTTTTCTATTTTTCAACATAGTCTCCTTTTAGAAATATACACTTCTCCCAACGTTCCTGCCATTTTTTTAACCCCTCCAAAGAATAGGATTTGTCGAACTCTCCAAAATACGCCTCTATCTCGGCGATGACTTCCTCGTTTGAGCTAAATTTTTTTCCCGCGAGCCATTTTTTCATGTTAGGAAACAAGAAAAAGTCGCAGGGAGCCAGATCGGGTGAATACGGGGGGTCCGGCAGCAATTCATAACGCCATTCATGCAGTTTGGCGGCGACAACTCCGGATGAATGTGCTGGTGCGTTATCGTGGTGAAACAGCACCTTCTTTTTCGCCAAATGCGGCCGTGTCTCCTTCAATTTTTGTCGAAGCTGTCTAATAACTCACTGTAGTATTGTCCAGTGATCGTTCTTCCTTTTTCTAAAAAATCCATGAGGATGACGCCGTTCGCATCCCAAAAAATCGTCGCCATGACCTTTCCGGCCGATGGAACCATCTTCGCCTTCTTTGGAGCAGATTTGTCGGGAGAAATCCATTGTTTTGATTGTTCCTTAGTTTCTGGTGTGTAATGATGAATCGGATTTCGCTTAAATTGCTCCAAACACTGCTTCGAAGTTAACAGCCGCATCCGCTTGTTGTCCACCGTTAGCAATCGCGGCACCCATCGCGCCGACAATTTTTTCATCGCCAACTTATCATGTAAAATATTAATTGCCGTTCCGGTCGACACACCTACGGCCTCTGCTACTTTACGCACTTTCGTTCGTCGATCAGCGGGAATCATGTCGTGGACTTTTTGAATGATTTCCTCGGTAACCACGTCTGCCGGGCGTCCTGGTCGTTCCTCATCAAAAACGGATGTTCGCCCACGTTTAAATTCGTTGAACCAATATCTAACTGTGGTCATAGATGGCGAAGTGTCCCCATAAACAGCATCCAACTTTGCTTTTATCTCCTCGCATTTTTTCCCATCCAAAAACAGAAAGCGAATTACCGAACGATACTGCTCTTTTTCCATCTTAGCTAAAATCACGAAACACATCTTACTCAAATGGCTGTCAAATCGAAACTAACCTATCAACCAGTCTGCAATTTGTTATACCGCCGTTTGATAGATGGCAGCACACGATGATAACACCAACTTCCCTCAGGAACGCCTTCTGTCGTCAAACACGGGTACTTACTGAACCGCCCTCGTATGAATGCACATGAATCAGTGTTTTACTTTGCGCTGTTGTTTGAAATTTTGGTATTGATTTTGATAAGCATTGTACTATAAACTATATTGGACAATCTTAAAGAGTTGTTGATCTCAATTTCATTTTGTTGTTCCTGATTAAAAGTCGCGAATAAGTTCTTTTATATCACCGAAGTTTTTTACTTGATAATAACCTTTTATGCATGTGCTATTTATGTCTTGTTGGGTCCGGGAAGAATGTCAGACTGTACGCAAAAGAAAAAAGAAGGATAATCTACAAGTGATGTAACTCAAGTTTCTTACTAAAATTTATATTTCATTCTAGAATTGTTGAAAGACATTATTCTTCCTAGATTTAACAAGAATTGCAATCATCAGATTTCTTGGCTAACAAACATGTTTTCTTTTACAGGCTATCTGTCGAGAATCATTATATTCAAACTGGTAAGTGTGATTTTGCGTTTATATCTTTAAACAAACAAGTAATACGCCCGTGACGTAATTCACATTTTCTGTATTCCATATCTAACGACTAAAAAGAAATTTCTTTATAAAAACACACCTCATAGGTGCAGTAATGTCTATTTAGAAGCAAACTTTATTAAGCTAATGGGAGTAAATAACATGTTGGGTACTTTAAGCAAATAAAAAGGTGAAAACTTGTGGACATTTTCTAATTAAAATGATGAACCACCTTGATAATGACAACGCTATGCCCATTAAATCTAATTATCTCAATAATGCAAAATGTTAAAAACCTTTTAGCTCACCTGCATACTATATGTGTGCATACGTGCGTATAATGTCATTTTTTACACGCAATTAATATTCAGAAAGGCCGGTTAAATGAATATATTCAGCCGCTACTAAACCGTTGTTGCATCGCCGCCGCCGCGCCGTATTTCCGTCGGTAAGTGGGGGTTGAATTATAGTATTGTGGGTTACGGAGTAAAGCTCACATTTGGGGGCAGTCAGCGTAGTAAATGACATCCCACGCGTGGCGGCCCGCATCAATTGCCATGGGAGCAACAGCAACTGGAACAGATACCGACGACCTGGTCAAAGGATTCTCGAGAGACGTCTATACGGCGGAATAAGTTAAATGGTTGAATGTTTGTTCTTCTTTGCTCTACTCGAACATATAGTTTAATAAGTAAACAAGAACAAAGTCGAAGCATAGGGATTGAACTAATAAAAAAAAGGAATAACGAAAAAGACGGGAACGAAATCGAAAAGTCACAAACAGTATACGAAAAAGTGAGAAATGAAACTAATTTCATGTCCTTTTACAAAAGGGGTTCACAAAAGGGGTGAAATATAGGAAGCCGATTACTTCTAAAGTGGGATTTTCAGAAAAAGGAAAATTAAAAGTCAAGCTTTTCAGATTAGGTTTAAAAAGAATGTTTTTTGAATAATAATCAATCTGTGCGTAGAAGAAAGATCTTAACGAATAAATAAAATGTCGTTTCGAGTCAACATTAAGAAACTATTACCCTTATCTGCGATATGAAACAAGAATTCGTTGAAAGATAAGGAGAATTTCTGAGAAGATAAAGAAGACAAATTAATTGCAGTTTTCAGCGCAGAAGTAACATTAAGAAACACGGAAAGTGGAAACGCAGCATTGCAAAAACTCCTACACTCTTAAACCTCTATACGCTGTTTCTACAACAACAAATATTCTGACTTTTTTAAAGAAAAGCTAGAATGTTACTCTAAACGTTCTTCCGTAATAATATTGTTTGAGATTTAGTTAGCATGAAGTAGACCAGATTTCGAAAATAGAGTAGTTTGAACGTAGAACGTTTTTGTTAAATATAAAGTTTGCTATTGTAGTTATGATAATATGAAAAGTACACGATGTAGTTTAATTAGTAATAAGAAACTTTAAAGTTTTGCATGTTAATATCTATTATGCAACAAACATGGAACAATATCAAATGTTGCTGATTAATATTAACTTTGTTTTAATAAGAAGATTAATTTTGAAACACTCTATACGATGTGTTTACATAATTCAGAATGTAGAATATTTTGTTTTGTAATGTTGTACTTGTGTTGATAAATTGTGGGTTATAAAATTTCGTTCAGATTTGCCCGTCTAGCTTTTATCATTATCTAGCGACATTCCTTATTGACATTATTTTTGACACTTCTCGAGAATCAGCTAATTTTCGTTTTAATTTTTACAAGCATCCAGATAGGTACAAGAATAAAAAGGAAGTTTCACTTCACAGCATCATATTTGGACACTAAAGAGTTTAATTTAAAAAGCAACGCTTGCAGTGTGATGAGAAATAGTTTAGCTTGGAATAATTTTTAGTTAATGTCCAAAAAAAAATAATCTTAAAGAACTAACAGAATAATTACAATAACTTGAAAAGGATATCTGAAGAAGCCAAAGTAAAATCTGCAACACTGTTGTAGGTATCGTGTTTCTGTAGAGTTGTCTGTAGACAAAATCCTTCACCATTTGTTAAACATCTCCATGCCCAATATGAAAGTATTTGGACATGAAGTAGTTTGTAACGGTCACTTTTGTTTCCGTTGCGTGTATTATATTGAGTCTGTGCTTTCGAGGTGTTCTTGTATATTTTTGATGGTTTTCTCTCGTTTGGAAAGGCGTTTTAATGGTGATGAGTGCACACTGATAGATTGATTATTTTTTTTGTAGGGTTGACGAATTTTTCCAATTTATTTATGGTAACAAGCGGGACACAAGGTATATATCCCTTTCAGTCTTTTATTTATTTTTGCAGTATGTTGCAGCTGTGACTTGTCTTCTGGTTAATTTTTCTTCATTATAGATCTTGTTAGTAAATTGATAAGGGTTGGACTTTCTTATCATGATTCGGTAATTTTGCATTATATTGCACCTTTAATTATTACTTCGCAAATTTCCCTACGTTTTATCTTTGATATTTGGATAGGTCGTTAAGTGTAATTTAGCTTGATCATTCCTCTAAAGGTAGCCCATGTGTGGTTGACCTTTTGTTACTGGTATAGCCAAAATGAACTAAAGTAGGGATTTCCATACTTCTTCAATTCGACTTCAATTCTATTTAATTGTAACTTACATTTATGTCCTTGTGAGAGTTAAGATCTTTTTTATCCGTCACTACTTTATTCTTTGCAACTTGGTCATAATGTGAGTTCTCAGAAATTATATTTAAATCGTCTCCTGTTTAGTTATTTTTTTTTAAATTTTTGATAACCAGGATCTCTGTTGGAGGAAGTTCTTCTACTTGCGACTCGCGCATGAGAGTTTTAGTACGACGGTAATCGTCATCGATGCCTTGTGTCTTGGTGGTTGTAAATGAGTGTTTACAATTTTCTTGAATTGGTACCAAGCCTCAACAAGCCAGGGTAAGCAAATTGTGTTCTTGCTTTTCTAGGTCTCATAAGAAATCTTTTTGGTTTTATTTAGCTTGTTCCCGCACCGGACACCTTGAGGAAGTTTTTTTTTAAGATTCTGTTCTACTCCTAATCACATCGTTCGACGTAGGGTCTTATTTCTGTTCAAGTAAATCTTGGTTGATCCGCCAAGTGTGCGAGGCCGACGCATCTGTTGTGTAGCTGGACAACATGCTCTCTATTTCATTATGCTGGTCGTACAATTCAAAAATTTAAAAATTATGTTTATCAGCAGATAAACAGTTTTGACTTGTCGGGGTGATTTAAGTTGCTTTGAAAATTTACCAAAAACAAGATCGACAATGAATTTTGATATTTTTGGTTGAAGAGTAACTACAAAGTGTTACCACCAACTAGTCAAAGAGATTACTTTGCTTGAACAAGGCCTTCACAGGCCGAACTTATTTATTTCAAAAGTTTGGTTTAGATACCCAGAAATGGAAACTGTACGAAGAAGGCGTTACGTTTAAAGTCAAAGCAGAGCTTCGTACGAAAAGATTGCCTTATGTGTCTTTGCATCTTGCTCTATCGAACAAATACTCCTCGTGACATAATCAACCGTCAACTACTGGTACGAGTGTCTGACTAAACCGTACGCAACAGGCTTTATGAAGTTCATATGAAATCAAGAAAAAGTACAGTACAGGAAAATTAGAACAAAAAAACACCTAAACCTGGGAATCCAAAAAAAAGGTTTGAGTGTTCTAAACTCCTTATTACCCTTTGCTCTAAATATGGTAAAAAGTTTCCGCAGTCAGAGCGTCGGGTTTGGAGTGGGTGTGTGTTTTCTCAGTTTTTTGCAATTATCTTGGACACTATTCAATTAAAAACTTACCTTACCTTAACAATTAAAATACGTAAAATGTTCCACAAAAAAGGTCATATGCATTCTTTTGCTACACTTAATAGTTCAGGAGATAAAGACCTCTTTCCCCCACCCCAAACCAGACGCTCCGGCTGTGGAGACTTTTTACCACATTTAGAACAAAGGGTAATAAATAATTTAGGACACCCAAACCTTTTTTATTGGATTCCTGGCTTAGGAGTTAATTTTATTGTACTAGTACTAAAAATTTTACATTAGCTCACGGTCATAAAGCAATCTAGCTAACTGAAGCAGAGTTTTTTTTTTCGACTAATGGATATTTCATCTGGGTTATTGCAATGGACGTATGAGGGCGTGGAGAAAACAAGGCAAAATATATCTGGACAAAACTATTAAAGAGACATTACATTTTGGCGGTGGATCGCTCATCGTGTGTACGAGCATAACCTTAAACTTTCGCATAAGGTTAGTGGTGATAAGAAATGATTCTCTAATGGCGGAAGGCTATCTAAATAATATCCTTTGTTCACATGATACATTGATAATCCACGTTGCATGTACCTAGTAGCTTCAGATAGTCGGTAGAATATAACAAAAAATATGGAAGAAAATTTAAAAATTTACATACTTGGAAACATCTGAATTAATAGACCACGCTGTAGATTTTCTTACTAAGCAGTAGAGGAGAGTCTGAAACAGTAGACAATTTTTTATAAATTAATAAAGAAAATGGTTTTTATTTGAATTTCGTCTGGGCTTTTGAGTTTATCCCACAGACACAATTACAATACCTGGTCAGTGAAAAGTAATATGAGAAAAATAATAACGCCCATTTACAAAACTTCTACATTTGTGGCCATGCCTTGATGGTACAGTGGCTATGAGAATGCAATAACTTTTAGAGGAATTAACAAACTTTATATGCAGATAAATTTGCTGAAAATTTAAATGTATTTCCCAGTCTAGCAGTGCCATACAGTTTTGTGTGTTCGGGCTAATGAAGTACAATGTCTTGCTTATAATCATTGGAGCTGTTATGTACTAAAGAAAATGCAAATTGAGTTCCATAGCGCTTCAGAAAGACTTCAGTAACCCGTCCCACATAATACTTAATTGTTTTTTTAGTTGGAAAAGCTACAAGCACAAAAGGACTAACGTCAATTTGGTCTATATTATTTATCAAGTCGTTGTCACTTTCTAAGTTTGTAAACATTTGGACGTCATCTTCAGATTCTAATTGATCTCTCGTCACGTCCATACACTGGCGTGTTAGTTAACATTTCTGTAGTCTCCTTTTTTTTTGACTTTTCTTAGTTGGAGCATACGTAACCGATAACAACAGGAGTAATAAACTACAGCTGTAAAATGATAGGTCTGAAATGAGTAGTCAATCAAGATGAAACTTCAAGTATTGAATCTTCCAATTCATTATTAACTGGATAAGATGGGCCTTGCTTTTTTCCTGGTGCTTGTGTAACGCTTACGTCAATGACATTTAATGGCATGAAGTCAGTATCATTAAAAAGTATGTCATTATAAGAAAATATTCCGGTTGATCGAAAGTTACGGGGTGTGAACGCAAGACAGAATCAATCCACTAGAATTTCAGCTATGTCGTATATAGTAATGCATTTTCTTGAATTGTTGAGAATCTAAGTTTGACATCCTTGATTATAATACTTTTTTAATGGACCATATACACATTTATCCAATGGCTGCAGCTTTGTAATATAATGTAAGTATTATAATGTTTTCTGGGAAATATCAGTAGAGGGGATACATGATTACCCACAGCATTTATAGCACCACATATGGTAAGTAGCGTATCCCTTTTGGTAGAAGTAATTGAGCCGACTTGCTTTGGTGCTTTTTCAGCTAAATTTTTTTCTGTTTGTTAGACAGTACTTAGGTCTCGTCAACATTGTATATATGATGGGGAAAATATAATCGTTCTAGATCGTGTTTTTTCAGAATCTCGCCAATACATTTAAAGAATCTTTACACAACAGGTTTGTTGAACTCCATAGCTCTGCCCAGGGGCGTAGCTTCTGCGGTTCTTAGCGAGAATTTTGTAGGTCTCTTCAAGAAGCCATTAAACCACAACCTTGCTTCAGTAGAATTGTTTTCCCAAGATTTTGGAATTTTCTTTTTATTGGCTATTGCTAAATGATATGCCAGCTTTCTAGAACTCTTGGGGCTCAATTCATGATGGAGCCTCGTCATCATTTGAAGGTATTCAAATGTCCAATCAAATTAATTTGCTGCATCAGTACACTTCTTCAAGTGACGTCTCAAAGTAGTACGGGGTATGTTGTATTTAAAGCCTGCAGATTTAGCAGATAACACACCTTTAACAACGGCACGAATTGCCTCTCGCATTACTTCTGCGGATATTTTTCCTATTGCAGAGCTTGTGACTTTTCTACAAGGCATTGTTGTAGCCAAAATCCGTAATAAATAAATAAACATTCTCTTAAACTATTCAGTTGTAATTAGTTTTGTCATAAAGGAACAGTGGCCAGCCAATCCTTAACTTAAAACGCAATGACCGCTGTACCTTTAGCCTTTGTGGCCACTGTACCATAAACTGTACATTTGATAAAACATACACTACTAGATAATACGGTGGCTTTAATAAACAATTATCACGTAGAAGGAAGCAGTACACCACTGGCTTCACACAACACGTGTAAGCTGTAGATAACAGTGAACACTAGATTATTAAGTTAACAAGCGTCTTCCAGTTTTTAGACACGTCATTTTAAACATACACACACGATGGCATCATAGCACATTCAAAAATATAGATTTCATTAATTAGTGGCCTCTGTACCTGCATGACCACTGTTGCAGACTCTCCCCTAGTGTGTGAACACAACTAAAGGTTTATAATATAAATATAATTGCAATGAACTGATTTATTGGTTAAATGTAAAACCTTACATTAATATAATTAACAAATTTATAACGTCGGTGCATGTGTTTATAGTATTAACGACGCGCAGCATAACATTAAACATTGATGCATTATTTAATAATCAGTGTTTCATAGTACTGATGAACACGTTCATCGGACAAATATTATTAAACTTTTTATTGAAAATATAATTTTTTCGTTATATCTATATACTAATGTTTTTCAATGTAATTGTAGCCCTCAGAAATGTAATACCTATAATGCAAACAACCGAATGTTAATTGATTTGTCAATTGCTAAACAGCAAGTACGTCAAATACCTATCTATAAAAGAAGGAACAATGTACGAAGCTGTACATTCAGAACTGTTTTTTAAACTCGTGCTGGAAGATCCACAACAAACATTGAAATATTTTATATTGTTCTCTTTTCTAATAATATCCATTTTAATCACACCGTATTCAAACGTTAAGTCAAAACCAATCAAAATCTCGACTTAAATTGAAACAGAATTTCTTTTGAATAACTCCAAATGACATGATAAAGCAATATATTCATACAAAAGAATTTCTATACGAGCTATCTGTCCATTATTCCGAGCATCTAATTTCAAAACAAGTATTTAAATCCTGTCCAACTGTATTTCGTCCTTCCATTGTGTTGTATAGAAGACGTATAAGAAAATGCAAACAGACTAATCCCGTAGCAATGTCACATAAGAAATTCGCTTCTGTGTCGCATAAGTACCGAACAATAGCAGTAAACATGTTTTGGGTCTTGCTTACACATGCAGAGGCATTGAAAAAATTGCTTCTAGCGCGAGATTCGGTTGCTTCCGAAGACGGTAAATTAAACAACTATCAATAGGGACCTAATCCAGGTTGTGCTTTCGACTGGAAATTATTTAGAATCGACGGAGGGTCGCTCGTTGAATTTTAAAACCCGGAAAGGTAAATGAAGACCAACAAAGTTAGTTTCCTTTTAAAATATATTTAACGACGAAACATAATGGGATTAATGTAATATTACGAGGAAATCGCTTTAATTACACTTTGTGAAGTAAAAGTGAAGAAACAGAAAAATTAATAATTAAACCTTTCCTGTTCCGCGCCGTAAGGTTAGGGCTTTATGTAGCTAACAAATGCGTCCTTTGTTGTAAATTTATTCTCGCATGAATTAACCACCTTTGTATGTTATTCTTTCATTGTCACCTTTGAGGAATGAAAAATGTTTTGTAGAAGACCGGGGGTAGTATTTGTTATCCTCCAACATGAATTATTTTCGTTAAAACGTTTATTTCCTTGGAAATTTATAGTGAAGACAATTTATAACCCTATAAATATTTTTGTTTTTCTACCCTTCATCACTCTTCCCAGACAAATTTTAATAATTAGAACATCTAAAAAACTATTTTTCAAACACATTTTTTACGAGACAGTTTATAAATCGTATATTTTAAAATATGAAGATTTACCTTAATCTTTATTAATCGAGGCTTAGATAGTACTTAAAGAATATTAAAATGAAAAATTATCTGCACAAGCTTCGTCGTCGTGAAATTTTCATTTCGCTCATAGCCTAATAAATTTCTACTTTGCTTGATGTATAGAATGTTGTCAAATTGTTATTAAAGTGTTTACGTGATGTGTTTAAGAAACAATTATCTGATAATAGTTTTCAATTTTTTAGAGGTAGCTGTATTTATATTTGCTCTTTAGCTCCAGATAATTTGTACTTATTTGTTAAATTGTAATACTACAGAGCATTATTACAAACAATTGCCAAGAAAATTCTTTCCCACTGCACTGGCACTTTCCAAAGAAGAATTCAGATGTTAGCAAAGGTCTGGCATCAGATCACTAAGCAAATTCGGTTGCTTTGTAATGTAACTGACCTTTTAGGGTCCAATTGATTTATGGTTCTCAGCGAATGCTAACCTTTAAAGTCAATTTTTGTTTGAATTAACTTTTAAATTTAAGCTTGGAGAGGTTCACGAGACGAAATCCGCGAATTATGTCAATAATTTATAACCTTTTGTAATAGTGGCCTTTTTTCTTAGGTTAGGCGCCTAGAGATGTTATAAAATATACACATTGTTATCAGCAGAGCCGACTGAAGAACATAAAGCGCCCTGAGACACCTTTAGAATGCACCTTCTCATTTCAAAGAGTGTAGGAAGACGCATTCGGACCCGTGTTTGTGTTTAGTTTTCTTGAGAAAGTTAATGGAGGACGAAGGCCTGATGGCTTGACAAGTGGCGCAGTCCGATACGTGTTCGTATTTAGCTCTTTAACATTGGGTTCCGTGTGAGGTTGTTAGTTCCCCATTAGGCTGCTCCTCAGGTGGTGGATAAGAGTGGTACTGGGGAAATGAAATGTCTAAGGCGAACCAAAATTTACTAATGGTTGGCAGCAGTTTCATTAGTACCAGACTGAAGACATCGGGAATTGATCTTCCTAAGAACTGTCTTCTGGAAAGATAAATTAATTTTGATGGCTGAAAAGGTTATATTGAGACAAAAATTTTGTAAAATAGCAAAGTGAAAGTAGAGCAATCCCAGAAAGCTACTATTAAATTGAGTCTCAATTATGATTATTCAGTAAAATGCATTCGATATTTCAATAATTATACTCACTATCAAAATCCTGTTCTATAAGCTGTAACACATACTTACGCTTTGATTCGACATCATTGGCATTGATATTTTTGAGCATAGCTTTAAAAGGAAGACTCGTTACAAATTCAATCAGCCAAGTCAGTTGATAGGAAGGTTTGTGCAAATTTATACAGTTTTAGTAGACAAGAGAAAGATATAGTTAAGAAAAATGAAGAGCTCAGAGAGAATCTAAACAATCTGGACTTGAAAGAGAGAGAAAGGTAGTTAACCTAAGAATAATGAGTTTTGCTACCATCCAACTGGCTAGTTTACGTTTTATTCTAAAGGAGGTATTTTAGGAAGGCGTTTCAGTATCTCCTCTGATGCTGTCGAAACCTGAAGCTTTCTTGGATTTGGTTGTCAAAATTCTGGCTATTATTTAGTTAAAAATGTTCTCGAAATGGCTAGCAAGCAAATCTGTTCTTTTCTGATTTACCGAACTATCAGTAGCTTAACTTATGTGTGGACAGTAACTGGTCTTTTGCATTTATTATTATTATTGTTGTTATTATTATTTGTAACTCTTGAATACGATTCAGAACACCGTTGGCATTCCAGGCAGCTGTTCTTATATCCTTGAGGTGTATCTTTGTGAATTCACTTTTAATCAGCTACAGAAGGAAGTAATTTGACTTTTTCTCAGATAACTTTTTTATATGAGAACAACCAGTTTTGTTACATTTTTACTTGCAGTTCTTGTAAGGACACGACGATGTTAGAAAAAAGGATGCAACGTAACTGTTAAAGTCGTGTGGGAGAAAGTCATACCTTTTTTCTCTAATTGATACTCTTATATCGTCTTTGTTCATATTTAGTTAGTTTTGCAAGATTTCGATGTTCCAAGCTGGCCATTCTTACCAAAAGATCATTAAAAATTTTTTGCATTGATTGGATCATTTGTATGAGGGTAAGCTTTTTTCTGGCGTTTTTATTACGCTTGACTTTCACCACTTCCTTTAACTACATTGCCATATTACGACTTTGTGTTTGTAGTTAGGTTGGATATAAATTGACTGAATATCAACCGTTCCTTTTTTCCTTATTTTTGGCATTTGTCTTCTAGTTCAATCATCAGTTTATGTAGCTGGTGTTTTTGTGCAGAATCTTATAGCTTGGTGAGCTGTATTGGAACAAAATTTCAGATTTTCTATGAAAGTCACAAAAACAGTCTTATTACCGTTAACTTAAATGAAATGCAGCAAAACTGACATTTATACCCAGTTGCCACTTTTAAGATCTTCAAGCAGATATTTTATGGGATTTGTACAGTAGATATGAGAAAAACTTTGAATGTCAACTTAATATCCGTGCTGGTTAGTGTCAATACTTTTGCCAATGTTTCCCTACTGATGCATTTGCTGTAAGTACTATTCGATTTCAATCCACACTATTGTAAAGAGCTCTAGAACCTTTACAAATAGCGTTAGAAATTAATAAAATGGTTGTAACATTGTCTTGCGTTACACTATATCTTACTTTGCAATAAAACTCTTTTCAATCGGAGCCCAACTAACTCAGCAGTGCCCTTGAGCGTAGGTAAAGAGGTTATGTACTCAATAAAAGAACACAAAGTAAGTTAAAAAAGTATATTGAAATCAAACTAGGTGAATATACAACATATCTCAATCAAAAAGACCTTTAAGTACAAGTAAACAACTACAAAAGTAATACTTTGTCTCAACTGAATAACTTTGAGTACGAAATTCAGAAAAGAGTGTTTTATTGCATAGGTTACAAACGTTCATTTTTAACTTAATAAATCACCATGCACCTAATCCCTTGGTTAAACAGAGTAACCTTTGGCTAAATTTTGCCAGGGGATTAGATTGCATGTATTTAAGTTTAGTTTTTTTTAATTTTAAGTTTATAATGTAAAATTTATTAATAAAGGCGATAATAATAATAATAATAATAATAATAATAATAACATTAACTATGAGATGCAATGAGGTAACTAAATTTTATTTCGTTTCAAACAAGGAAGACCACACCACACTAAACATTGTATACTTACCTCACGATGACATCTAGAAGAATCACAGATGCAGGATTATTGCCTTTTGCCCTGCGGGACCCTGAAGCGTAAAGCTGGAGAACCAGCGTATCGGCGAAAACACACGGGGTAGCTAATGTGGTTTTCCACATTCTGCAGTACAGGCCTGCACAGACCAAGTTTTTTAGTCGGCTCTTTACCCGGCGCGGTCCGAAGTGCAGGTTCTGGCTGAGCTGGGGCTTATTGTTAGTTTAAAACTTTATCGAGGTTTTCGGGGCTACATCTGGTTACTCGCGCCGTTCGGGTCTCTCGGGCATGTTGGACCTTTCGGACCGTTCGGGCCTGTGAGGCTGCTTCAACCTGTCAGGGCACCCGGACATGTCGAGCTTATTGCGTTGATCGGGCTTTTCGGGCCGTTATTTCTGTAGTTATCCAAAGTGGATTTTCGTACTGCACCACACCGAGATCTTTTTCGTACTGGCTCGATGAGGAGTAATTATCGTACTGACCCGGGTAAACATTATTTTCACATTGAACCAAAGAAGAGTACTTTCGTACTGCACCGAGGATGGGACGGATTTCTTTGTCGGGTTCTCGTGCGCTCCAGCACAAAGCTCGTGTTTGGGTCAGGATGGGCCTGAATTCGAAAATCTGTCAGACTTACGTCAGCTAAATCGGTTTGTTCTTGTCAAGCTTTTTGGACCTCTTGAGCCTGTCAGTTCGTCTGGGCCGCTCAGACCTGTCGGGCAGTTTGGGCTAATTGCGAAATTGCCGGGCTTTCTTCGGGCGTTGTCAGGTTTATGCCCAGTCGGGCCGGATCGGACTGAGCCTGGAAATTTCTTAGGCGAAGAAAGCCTCTCGAAATTAGCACTGGGGAAATATTCTTTGAAATGGCACCGTCAAAATTAGATAAAACTTTCGATAAGGAAATTACATCCAGCAACGGAGGTTTAGATCGTCAGCACGAACGAGCACGGTAAAACCAGACGGAACATTCCACAATTATCTTACCAATACGGATAACCTCGTACACAACGTGGAAGCACGAAGTTAAACAAATTCTCTTTAAATTAGAGCGCAAAAAACGCCCGGGAACACCGGAATCTAGTTAGTAAATCAACTACGGCTCGAGCAGAAAGCCGAAATGAGAACCAATCAACAAAATTCTGAGAAACTAGAAGGAGGTAGAGTTCTCAAGATTTCTGCAATGGAGACTGCAATCCTATAACTAATTAATCATCACTGGAGGGATAAGGGCGCAAAGAGAAACACCAAACTAGAGGCATGCAAAAATAGAAAAAGGGGCTTTGCAAAGGAAACAGTTCTAAGAATGAGATCTAATTAAAGGAAATGAAATTTCTTATAGGAATAATAAGATAACCTATCGTCTAAGGTCTTAAAAAACTAACTACCTAAACTATGTACCCGACTGCCAGAAATTCACTAAAGTGGAAATTAAAAAGAACAGTTTAAACCACTAACAAAGACCTTAAACAAAGAAAGCTCGCCATGAGAAAGTTTTAAATTCTCTATATATAATTAAAAAAATGGGTAAAAATGATGATAAAAGAAATGAAAAAGGTTGCTAGATGAACTCAAAAAGTTTACAAACTAATAAAAAATTAAAATCTGAAACAAGCCATCACCAACTCAAACTGCTCTTACTTATCTACAGGTCATCCCACTTATTGGCCAACCGACCCTAACAAGATTCCAGACTTATTAGATTTCTTTATTCTACACGGTATGTCTACAAATTATCTCACCATACAAGCATCTTAGGATCTTTACATAGACCACATGCCCATCATTATCACACTCAGCACTCATAGAATAAATCGTCAGAATGTTCCAAAGATAACATCATCAAAAACTAATTGGCGAGCATTCCAAACTCACATAAATAAAAACTTAAACTTAAATATTAAACTAAAACAACCAGAAGATATTGACAGTGCAGTACATTATCTCACTCAGACCATACATAAAGTAGTACATATAACCACGCCTCCACAAAATAAAGAGAAAGGTCCTGAAAACAACGTACCTGTATATTATAAAGCGCCTTGTTGCACAAAAAAGAAGATGGCAGAGAAGTCGCAATCGACTAGACAAAAACGAATACAACAGATTAACACGTCAATTGAAAACTGTCTTACAAGAAACTAGAAATACCACATCGAAAGATGATCAAAGCACCTGGAAGGCAATTAAATCACTTAAGAGGCCGACAAAACACATTCCACCATTAAGCAAAGATGACGGAAGTTGGGGAAAAACTGAACAGGAAAAGTCAGCAATCTTTGCTGCTTACCTCTCACAAGTTTTTAGTGCACCTGAACCCAACAACAACAACCACCACCACAATGATCACGTTAACAACTTCTTGAACGCACTATATGCTATGATGCTACCGATACAGCCTTTTACTCCAAACGAAGTAAAAGAAGTACTCTCTAGATGCAGCAGTTACGAAGACCTGGCTTTGATTTGATTACCGGACAGATAGTAAAACAACCACCCAGAAAAGTAGTTCTGCTAACAACAATCTACAATAGTATACTAAGATTAACATACTACCCGATTACTTAGAAGTTTGCAGAAATAATCATGATCAATAAACCAAATAAACTTCCAAACATAGCTACCTCATACCGACCAATAAGTCTGCTACCAATCATGTCTAAAACCTTAGAAGGGCTTTTCTTCAGAATCTCAGAAGACACTGAAATAGATTCACTGATACCAGTAAATCAACTTGGCTTTCGGGAAGCTCATTCAACTATACAACAATGTCACAGGATAGCCAAAAACATTTACACTAACCTCGAGGAAAAGAAACTCTGTACAGCCGCCTTCTTGGATGTCGAACAGGCTTTTGATCGTGTTTAGCATGACGGCTTATTGTATAAAATAAAATCTTCCCTTCCTACACCCCACTATCTCGTATTAAAATCATACCTTACCGATCGATACTTCCAAGTAAGATTCCACGCTGGAACCTCCAATTACTACCCCATCCAGTCAAGTGTTCTACAAGGGAGTGCCCTTGGACACCTCCTCTACCTAATTTTCACGGCAGACATTCCAACTGCAAATACTACTACAATCGCCACGTTGATGACACTGCCATCATATTCACACATGAGGACCCTCAAATAGCATCTGAGAATCTGCAAACTCACCTAAATCAACTGCAAGATTGGTTGAATTTATGGAAAATCAAAGTTAACCATACAAAGTCCGCAAAAATCACATGCAGGAACCGGAACATCGCCTGTTCCAAAATTACACTAAATGATATACTACTATCAGTGACCAACCAAGAAAAATACCTGGAATTAACACTTGATCAGAAACTCACACGGAATACACATATCTCGGCAAAAAAAACTGCTTCTTTACAAATGCGTTATCAAGACAATCTGGACTGTGCTAAGCCATCAAACACAAAAATTATACAACGGATCCAATCCAAAATACTTCGAATGATTTTCAGTGCGCCGTGGTATATTATAAGAAAACGTTGCATGAAGACTCTAGTATACCATTGTTGAAGAAGAAATCGATTAACAGGAAGCTACCTTGCATACCTCCTTGCACATCTCAATGAAGAAGCAAGACTACTGTGCCTCCAGCTTGAAGTCAGAAAAAGGCTAAAAAGACAGTGGCCTACAGATATATTAAATCAGTGATGAATCTTAAGTAACCATTAATGTATTACTTGGAGTGTTATAGCTGGATAACTTCTTCCTCTCATGTATTCTCAGTTCAAAACATTTACTTATAGCTTGTAATAGCAGATTGTAAATTTGCAAATCAAATAAAAAAAGAATATCTCTTCGAAATGCATTAAGAAAACTGGAAAAATTATTTATACTGGGTGTCTCGCTGAGGCTGAGTATTCAGGGATTAATAAAACAAAGAATCAGTCAATTCAGTAATTCCTGTCTAAAGATGAACTGAACGACTCACAAGACAGGATTTATTTTAAACCAAGACACTGTTTAAAGAGTTCAAGGTAATATTGGTCACATCTTACCCGTTTAGAGCACCTGCAAGTTCATACAAAGCCGAAAAGAGTTGATTTGAAAAATGAGGCCGGCATGAGGCTTACATCCATATTTAAAGGCGTCTTCACCTACCTACAGAAGTTACTTGTAGGTTAAAATAATAAGCAAAATTTATTTATTATAAACTATACTAAATTATACTAAACAGAGATTATTCTGTCCTACAACTATGGAGTGTACTGTATGGTCTTAAGTTACTTATGGTATTTTTGTAAAGCGGTTTCAGATTTCACATAAAACAAACTATGTTAAAATCAAATCAAATCAAACTTGAAGCGGTAGATCCTAATCGCATTATGTGTGCAGATACAACTTTCTGAAGTCCTAAAATTTTAAGGTCAGTTTTAATTAGTAATTTTCGTACAGCACAAAACTTATCTAACTGCTAGCTAGAGTAGCCGCAATAGATTTTCAGCTTCATCATTTAAAATATGTACATACTAAGTTAGCAGAAGTTTATTTATGAATTATTATTAGAAGACTGCCTTAGCATCCAACCGTAAATTTACATTTGCGAATTTCATTTGTTTTGTTACAGAAATTCAATTTCAATACGAACAATATGCCGGTTTTATATATGCATGTACAAAGTAGACAGTTGATGATAATAGACATCAGTAGCTTACTTCCTTCTGTAACTGACTAGAAGATAGAACTGTAATAAGCATGACGATGGAACGAGCATCACTAACAAAACCAATTTGCTACTACTAGCTTTGCTTGCTTTGGCTCGAGAATGGCATATTTAATTAATGCTGTCAAGACCATCTATTATCTCTAATTGTTCATTAATTGCTCTCCCGGAAATGACGTATTACACGTCAATTTTAAATGAAAGATAGCATTTGGAAAGAAAAATATATTATGTGTTACATCAACCGCCACTGGTTTTCCGGTGCATTTCGAAATAATAAGGTATAATTAAAAATTGGATTGTTTTCATTTAATTGAATAAATTGAGGAAACGTTTATAATTTTAACGCCAATCGAATTTCCGTCTAGATTTCGAAATAATAGGATTTTGTCATAATAAATGACGTTCTATTAACCCTATACAACAACTAATGCGGTAATTTAAACAAAACTCCTTTTACGATCTGGGTCTAGTAAACTTCCTCTGCAGAATCTTAGAGAAAGATAGAACGTGGGTGTATTCACTAATGAGTAGCGAGCAAGTACCTTCCAAAGCAGCTGTGAATCTTGCGGTTAGGAACCGAACGTCAGCGTTTCACGTTCGTCTGCAAGACATGTATGGTATTGTGATGAGGGTTGATTAGAACAATCCTCTTTTGAATCAATAAGAACTTGTTTATTATTAATGTAACTGTTGAAGACGTGCTAAAATGTTTTTGTACCAGTTTAAAGATAGAACAAGGACAAATGAAAAGAACTTAAATAAAATTGGCCTTGATGTTAGCGCATTAAACTCTAATGGAAAATAAAAAAATTGAAGTTTTTTGCAAGTTTATTGATATATCCTTCGAATTAATTAATTCAATTACGGAAGGATTTCTAAAGATTTTTTGCAACCGAATTCACTACAACATTTTAATGATTCATTTCTTGTCGTTCAACTATTTTAATATGCATGCATAATTATAATTATATATCACTCATTACTTATTCACAATCTTGCAATTCACTGCAATCATTATTTAGGGTATAACTTCTTCAGATTTTTACCATAACTAATACAATTAAGCATAAATACAGCAATGGCAATGAAATTTTCTGAGAAGAGCCATTTGTCGCAGTCTAAGCGTAACAATCAGGATTTTCCCAAGGGAGAATCTAGAACCTAAAATTGTTTTCACGAACCACACTCACCTGGGTGTCTAGAACAAATAACTTTGCCCATGATGTAAGTAATTTAAAATTATGACAACACTTAAATGAGCAGAAAAGGTAAAGAATGTTATAGTCTAGGTACTCAAAAAAATCCACGTCTTGTAGACATAGAAATCCGCAGCTTTTTTTTTTGTTTGTTGCGTTTGCCTCTACAACTGACGTTTTGGAAGTTAACATTCTTCGTTATCATTAATCAGGTCGTATCTAATTAGCTCATGACTTCAAAAAACCTCGAAGAGAAAAGTTCTTCTGGCCATGCAATGTTGCTAAAACTTCAAATTAGATGCTGGCGAAATATGTGTCGTAAAATGTCCATAGTTTGTCTTCCTATATAAGCAGTTACTCTATCTTGTTGAAACCACGCAAAATTTTATCTCATTCATTGCAGTTCTACATCTACAAATGTTCTCAACATCTCAAAATAGCGATCAGAAGAGGTATCTCGTACTGCTCTCTTTGGATGTGTAACACGAAATTAGAAGTGCCCGTCGCTCTACCTGGCTGCGCTTTTGCGCTTTCGAGGATTTACCGTAACTAACCTAGTCAGATGGAAGTAAGCTTTATCTGACATGATCAATTTTTCAAGAACTTATGCATCGTTATTCAATATTTCTAAAGATTATCTGCAGAAATTAAGACACCAACCTTGTCATTACTATTTACTTGCTGGGCGTTGTGAACTTCGTTCTGAAACCTACCGTGTGACTTCAACTCTTATGTTTTTAATACTTGGAGCAGGAGCAGTGCCAGTAGTAGTGTCCTTGTGCTGGTGGGGCGGCGGTTTCTCGTTGTTTTGGCGGAGAAGGAAAGGTTTGTGTTGTGATGGTGGTGTGTAGTTTGGTGTCGTGGCACGTTTGTGTGTGGTGTTGGGTGTTGGATTCGCGGAAAATACTGTTTCGACATTCACTTTGACCACTAGGGGAAACCACGGAAAAACCCAAGTGAAAACAGTCGGCCCGGGGATGCCCTGAACCTCCTGAATGCGAACGTAACGCGGGAGACGCTATCTACGTCGCTCTGTTGTTTGGCGGAGGCGGTGGATGGGATCTTATCTGTAGATAAGTAGAGTGTCGAGAAGTACGTATGTCCATCAACTCGGCACTGAGGTTTTCGGCACATCTCATCATGGCAAAGGGCGAATGTTTGTTTTTTTGGGTTTTCTGTGCGGGTGTAGAACCGGGGTTCTGAGGGTGTCGAGATCATGCTTTTTGTTTTGTTCTCAGGTAGCAACCCCTCATGAATTCGAGGCAGCACCTACAAGGAGAATTCCGGCTCTGTCGCAGACTTTCTCCTAAGGGTGGAAGCGCTCCAGGCAGAAAATCATCCTGCAGATGGCCCCGTCTTTTTGTAGGAGTCTTCTGATCGCATATGGCGGTGTGGAACCGAAGACGGTGAATCGATAGTCGATGACGGGTCTGATGAAGGCTTTGTATGTGTATAGTAACTGCCGGTGGTGACAGCCTGGGATACCGCCGCAGAGTCTAGAGACCAAGCCGCTGAGTTGCTGAACAACGTCTAAACAGCGCTTCAGCTCGTCGCTCCATATCAGTGTGGGGGTGAAAGTACGATGCCAAGGTACTTGACCGATGGCGAAAAGTGGAGGCACTAGTCGCGCAGTCCCCGATGGATGTTGTCGGGGTCGAATCTGGCCGTATGGGTATAGCTGCGATGACGAAATAGAATAAGGTTGGTTTTCTGAGGGTTGGGTCTGATTCTTCATTTTTGGAACTAAGTCTCCAGGCGTTTAGAATCCTCTATCCCTCGACGCAGCTTCGAGATGTCACCCACAGGGCCGTGTCGTTCACGAATTGAGAAAGATGGACCTCAGGCTCTTCGGGGCAAAGGATGTCGTGGCAGTAAAACCTGGATAAGAAGGAGGAGAGGATGGACCTTTGGAGGCTTGTACACTTTAGACGTAGCTTGGTGCACTCGCACGCAATGTTGGCGGATAGGTAGCTGCTGATTAACCTGATGAAACAGGTGGGAATCTCGGCGGCTCGAAGTCGAGAAAAGTAGCCGTTACGCAAAGTACAGAGTTGAAGGCTACTGAGATGTCGGCGCGGAGACGGAAAATAGGCTCCCTGGTGGATCAGCAGGATGGAATCCAAATTGATGCTCTGTGAGGAGATTGTGAGCGTCTAAGTATGTTTGAAGTCTATTTGTCAATAGGGTATCGAACAGTTTGCCTAGAACGTTGAGAAAGGAAATTGGTCGGTGAGATGTTAGGTTGGTGCGAGGCTCTCCTGGTTTGTGGATCATGACGATCGTTGCCTCGTTTCTAGCGGAAGGGAAACATCTGCTAAGAAGGAAACAGTTAAATATGAGAGTGAGTAGAACTTTGGCTGCAGGTGGCAAGTGTCGGAGAGTTGTTCTCGTGAGAGAATCGTTCCCCGGGGCGGCATTCTTGCTGGAAGAGAACGTCGCGGCCGTTTACTTCTCGAGGATGAGACTAATGATGTCTGGGAGGAGATCTGGAGAAGAGACGAAGAAGCGGAGAGCGATGTCGGGATCGAGACGGACGTCCTAGTTAGCTGTGTGGAGTACTTGAGCATCAAATAGTTCTTCTTTTAGAACATCGACAAAGATATTTCACTTGTCCAGAGGATCGGCTATTATGTTGCTGTTTTGGATAAGATGGGATATCTGAATAGTTTTCAGCCCAGTGAAAACTTTGAGTTTATGCCAGAATCTGACGCTGCCTCGGTGGTCCAGGCTCGAACAAGCGGGGTCACATGCCAGCGGACGATTGCGCTGAGTCAGTTTCACTGTATTTTCACCACTGAATCGTAGATGCAAACGTATTCTCTGTATACTCGTCGCTTTTCGCGGATAATTTCGCGGAGGAAAGCGGTCAGAGGGGGCTGCTTTTTGGACAGCATCTTCAGTTATTGAGGTTACCTGTTGGCCTGTGGCTTCGATGTCTTAGATTCTGTCTAGGAGTAGGTCATGAGGAAGGTTGTTTTCTGGACTTGAAATAGAATGGAATTGGTAACAAGTGGTAGATGGTCAGAGGCGACAGGAGCGACAATGATAGCCGGGGTTTCAAAGTGAGGGGTTAGGGCGTAAGTAATGACAAAGTGGTCTATGATGGAGCTGGATGAGATATGTGGGGCGTTCATTGGGAATCCGGAACAGCGGGAAGCCTTAGCAGGCAGTTTGCCAGTTGTTGGCCCTTCGGGTTCGACACCCCGTCCCCGATGGCCGTGTTCCAAAGGTTTAAATCTCCCATCAGCACGGCCTCCCGGAGGGGGTCACGAACTCTAAAAAGTCGACTGGAAGCGGGTCGTTGGGCAAAATGTAAATGGAAAAAATGTGTACTGGGATGCTGCCCGGCTGGTAGATGGTGGCAGCGCAAACGTATAGTTTTTCAAAGCACAAGCCAAAAGAAATGAGAAACAAATGTAGCGTTGATAGTATAATTGATTATGCCTTCTGTTGTTGCTTGGTTTGATCTCCCTTTTAATTATTTTTGTGTCAGGATTTAATTTATCGTTTTGGTGCTATTCCTCTAGCTCGAAGTCTGGCTAGTTTGTCTTCTTCTACTTGACTTTTGAATCTTGTTAACTAGCTGAATCCATAGTGGCGCCTTCCAATAATACCTATTTTGAGCTATTTCGGTGGTAAGTAAGCATTTCAAACCTAGCCGTCTTTGACTGTTTGCTAGTCTGGGTATCAGCGAATTTAGTTCTTCGTGCCTTTTAGTTGCTGATTATAAGCCTGTGTCTTAAAGTTCGTTTTGGCACGTAACAGGCGGTCTCAAAATAAGTAGAAAGAAGACTGAGTACCTGTGGTTTAGCAGAAAAGGAAAAGCAGGAGAGGTGAAGTTACAGCTTGACAAGGACACGTCACTTCAAGTACTTCGCGTCATACGTTACAGAAAGCGGAGACCTCGAAAGGGAGATAAATCGCAGGATTCATGCAGGTTGAATGAACTGGAAAAAGATTACCGCGTTGCTGTGCGATAAACGGATCAGAAGTAAGACAGAGGGAAAGATTTTTAAATCAGTGTTGAGACCAGCCCTAATCTATGGCAGCGAGTCATAGCCCGTGAAGAAGGTTCAAGAAAAGAAGTTGGACGTAGCGAAGATGAGAATGTTGCGATGGACTATGGGAAAAGAGAAGGAGGGACAGTTCAAGAGCAAAGACTACAGTGATATGGGCACGCGATGAAAAGGAAAAAGGGACATGTCTTGAGAGAAATGATGGACCTGTAGGTAAATGGAAAGCGAACCAGTGGAAGACCCAGAAGGAGATGGAAATATTGTGTCGTGGAAGACCTAAGGGAGAAGGAGTTAACATATGAGGACAAGAGGGACCGGACGGAATGCGAAAGAAGAGTGAGGAACAGCGACCTCTAACCGATAGGGATAAACTGAAGAGAAAGAAGAAGGCTTTTGATTTTCTTAGGATGAATGCGCACTGTGCATAGCTTTTAAACCGCTTGGAGAAGCATCTGTATAGAATTGAAGTTATTTTGGAGTGTAAGAAGTTGCTCTTTACTTATAAAAGTGTGTAAAACAGCAAACTAATGTTTTCTAATTTTAAATTAATTGATGTATGAAATATTCCAAATTAATATGTGAAAAATCTTTCCGTTTTAAGAGCCACCGACTGTTCCACTACGAAAGAACGAGTTCTTTCCTTTGAAACAATAATATAGAAATAATAACACACAAATTTTGTGTTTTACTTTCATTTTCACGATGTGTGTATACAACTTTAAAATCTGTTATGTACAATTACGAACGTGTCAATTGTTTGCTTTAAAATTAAGCGTGTAAAATTAAAACGAATCACGAACATGTCAATGTATCTATTTAGACCAAAAAAGGCCAAATGGGCAGTTTATTGTCATTTAACAAATACAGATCTTAAGTTGAGGTGTTTAGATACCCTCTGTCGGCTTATCTATGTTAATATGTTTTTATTGGCCTATCATTTGTTGGTTTACCTTATTTTCTAACTTAGTTACTAACTTAATTTAACGTAAACTAGACTATAGTTAGGACGATGGATGGACCTGTCCATCTTCAGTCTTTTATCTGTCTTTTTTATACTTTATTAGCACTTAGCACGAGCGTCACTATCGCGGTGCACTAGTGTCACTTCACTTCACTTGTTGACCTCCGCGTTGTCGATTGTCTGCTATCCATGTTGGGGTTATGCTGCTGGGAGATGAGGCTCGAACGCAGCTACCGCCTCGGCGATGGTGCCCTCCTCCAGCACCAGTCGTCCAAGCTCCTTGGTTGGGATGGGCCAATCAGGTATCAGTTGTTGTAAGTACAGCCGCTGCTGGTGGTATGCCCGGCATTCGAAGATTCTGTGAATCGGGTGGTCGACTGCTGCTGGGTTCACAATGGAGGCAGGCTGGTTGGGCTATTTTCCCGACTTGATATAGGTGTGTTTGAAAGTTGCTATGACCAGTCAGCATGTTGACAATCTCAGGAGGGAATTGGAATGCTTTTCCCCATAAGACGCTGATATTCGGAAAAAACTTATGAGTGGCTGGTCCCTTTCCGGAATCCTCCCAGCCTTCTTGCTGCGATAGTAGGCTGAGCTCCCTCAGGTGGCGTCGGCGGTTTCGTGGTCGAGGAAATTCGTCTCGGGTGATGAGCTGCCCCATAAAGTCCGCTTCTCCAGTCTCTCGGATCTTAGCCATGGCATATTCTTCTTCCAGCAGTTGAGGAAGAGCGGGATATCCGGCCAGTGTCTGGGCAGTGTCTACTGGAACTGAGCTGTAGGCCCCTGTTATGGTCCTCATGACTAGGCCATGAAGACTCTGGAGGACTCGTCGATTTCGGCTGGTGTGGATCCGGAAGCCCAAGATAGCGATACCATACCGCATGATGGGAATGATGGCATGATTGGAAATTGTTCGTATAAAGGAGGGCGGGCTGCCCTACTTCCGTTGAACTTGTTGGAGTAGACTCTGCAGGATATTTTTAGCCTTTGATGAGATTTGACGAATATGGTAGTCGAAGAGCAGTCTTGCATCGATGTGTACCCCGAGATATTTAGTATGGGTTACTCGGGCTAATGGTTGGCTATTTATACGGACGGTGGGATTCCTCCGCGGCTTGTCTTTAAAGACCATATAAACCGTTTTCTGGGCTGAGATGTCAAATTTTTGCTCTTCTGTTCATTCTCCTAAGCGGCTTGTAACGTTCGCCAGTCGTCGTTCCAGTTCTCGACGGTTTTCGGCGCCCACGACTGCCACAATGTCGTCGGCATATGCTATTAGGGTGCAGTTTTTAATCGGCCGGTCCAGGAGGGAGTCCACTGCGAAGTTCCATAATGTAGGGCCTATTATGGAGCCCTGTGGGCACCCTCTGGTTAGCTGCCGGGTGACCGATTCATTAGCGGTCTCGTATGTGACTTGCCTGTATTCGAGGTAATTTCGGATGATTTGGACGGTTTTTAATGACAGGCCCATTTCTTGTGCCCTTAGGATGGTGGTGGGCCACCAGAGATTGTCAAATGCTCCGCTGATATCTACGAACAGGGCTACCACACACTTGTGTTGGTTATTATTTATTTCACTTATTAATCTTCCTATGGCCTGGGTGGTACTTTTCTGCTTGCGGAACCCGTATTGCTGGGGTTGGTGTAGTCGATCTTCCCCCACTTCGGCTATGATTGTCTCTCTTATGAGACGTTCAAAGAGCTTCCCGAGCTCCGGGAGCAAGGTGATTGGCCTCAGCGACTTGGTGTCGGTGGGGTCCTTGTCGAGGGCTTTCAAAATAGTAACAAGCTTGCCTCTCTTCCATAATCTGGGAAAGTAGCCCAACGTAAGGCAATCATTAAATAACCTCCGGAGATAGTCTGCGAAAGTTGGTGCTAGGAGTTTGATGACGATCCCATGGATGTCATCTCACCCGGGAGCCTTGTTCTCTTTAATTTGGCTGATCGCCTGCAAGATGGCTCCTTCGGTTATTTCTGTGTTGATGTCTCGGTTCTCCTCCACTATGCGGGCATTTCTCCGCATCCTTGTATGTGCAGGGCTGTCTTTCTCCTCATCATCATGCGGGAATTTATGTTGTAGGACTTCTGGTAGTGAGTCAAAATGCCCACTTGTATACCCATTGTCGGTTCGTATGGTTGTCTGTATGCTTTTGGTCTTAAGTTGAGAGGTAAAATCATCCGTTTCAAATTACGAGCAGATAAAATTGAAACAAATTCTATAGTCCTATACTAATTCATTAGGTAATTCCACTGCCATACTTACGTAATGTAAGCAACGTTGGTTTTTCGTACCAACGCAACGTAAGAATAGACAGAGTTCACTTTATGGTTTCTTCAGATACAAGATTGTTTTTTGTCTTTAACGTTTTCTATAGCATTTTTTTGATAGCATTTTGCCTGTACTTCATTTATTTTTTATTATCTACGTATTACTTAAAGGTTACTTCTATTTTATTTTTTATTATTTATGGTACTGGGTTATCTCCTGAGTATATTTAAAAAAATTAGATTTTGAAAGGTGAAGAAAAGCAAATGATACCAAAAGAGTTTTATAGAAAACTAACAAGGGATAACATTTAAAAGTGACAAAAACGAAAGGGAAAGATCGAACAAAGTAAAAGCTTGAAAGTACTAAATGAGGTTAACTAGACATGATTGAGATTTTTTTTTGATAAAATTGAACAAAGCTTTCAGGCAACAAACCAAACAAAGTTAAAACTAAAAATCTTCAAATTTACTTTTGTTGTATTGGAGATACTTTTGTTGTTAGATAGACTACTTACAAAATGGGGGCAGAAATTACCCCAATTTCTTAGACTGTACACTGCAGTCGATAGTGGTGAAAAGGCTATCTTGAGCTGTAGAACGAGTATTACTACCTTATTGTGCCCTGCAGAAGTAAGTAGATTAGCTACTCTCAAGATTTTTTTCTACAAATTGATTTCTTATGTTCGTATGTATTTTGGCGTTGCAAGAATCTACTAAACAACGGCAAGTCATAATCCTTAAGAGCATGAACTAATTAAGGTTTTTTCTGGAAAAACAAACCGAGCTGATTTAAAAATGAAACGTCACCCATTTATAAAATTAATTAATTTCTTAACAATAACTACCAAATCTCTTTCAAAAACTTATATTTGAGATATTAGTTGAGGAAAATACACTGAACGTTACAGATACAATTCGCTAGTGTGTATGTGTGTGTCTGTTAACGTAAAAGACATAAAGTTAAGTGAGTGATACTTATATAGAAATAGCCATCTAAAATCCTACACGTTCCTTTTCACTTTCCGTGTAGATATTCCGCGGGAAGGATTATTTTTATGCGTCTGGCATTTTGACGTTGATCATCACAAAAGGTTCTCCGCATTATTGTGTCTTATAGCATTTGTTATAGTAAAGTGGCGGAAATTTAAAGACGATGGAAACATATCTATATAACTCATTCAAACATAAACCAAACTAAATCAGGAAACGAGGAAACAAATCATAGGGTAGAGAATAAAGCGACGTATCTCTTCAGGCGAGATGTGGCAGTAAAGTCGTTGCTTTTATACACTTTACACTTCACATGCAAATCTTATGAAGACTACGAAAACTTCATAAACGTATACTTTGTTAAAGGCACAATATACGCGTCTGCTATGACTCTTTAGAATTCATAATAATATTTACAAAGTTCTGTTATGATTATAAACTTAATTTATTCTAGCTCTGTTGCAGATTTTCTCTTGTACCCGGTTTATGTTCGCTTGAATTAAATTATAAAGTATAAAGTACCAAACGTGATCATAAAGGCTTAGACTACAGAATAATACCTACTCTTTGATGAAAATTCAAGCATAATTTAACCATCCTTGGCAGCTTAAAATTTCTATTTTATACATTTCTAAAATCCGTGAAATTTGTAATCCTTTCCGTAAAACAAATTTTCATCGAAAAAGTAAATTCTATTCCGCAGTTATTATTTCGACGCAAAGCCTGGAAAGTGAATAAGATTCAAGGTCGGGAAATTTCACATCTGTTCAGCTTCAAACTACAGAAAGCTTTTTGTCTTAATAGCAACATTCCTCAGTTTTTCCGGAGTGCTATTTCTCGATACATCCGAAGACGTCCTGGCAAACAAAACATTCTTTAGCTTTTAAAGTAATTGCACACTATACTTAAAGTGATGGAATTATGAAAGTTTTATTTTGTTTAACCGAATTAAAGAGCTTATCTCTCCCATGAGACAACTAGATTTTATATCCTCAATGCCTTTTTAGTTTAACACAAAGCAAACAAAAATAAAGGAACTGCTAGTGGAAGCATTTTCCGATTACACTACGACTTAACTAATGATTTATGTTTATACATGTCAGAGTGTGGTTTTCAGATCGCGTTAAACAGTTGCGGATGTCATAAACAAATGGTGCCAGTTCTCTAGTTTCGCTTTTGCTGTATACTTTAGGTAAACCTTCGAAATGATGCCTGCATTTAATTACACATCTGCCCCTGAACTAAACGGGCCATGTCGGTAAACATATGACCTACCCAAGACTCGAAATTACCCATACTTAATTCTCTGGATAGGGTTTTACTACATTGTCACAAAATTCCTTTCTGGGGTTGGATACTAAACTTAATAGCCGTTAGTTTGCGGATGGACACAGGACATCGTTGTCTAGTGCAATTCAGAAACATGTGGGATACGTACGTAATACGGAAGCAACAAGAAACGAATAAATTACGCCAAAGTAAATTGTTTCTTTCTTTAAATTTATTTGTTTTTCTATTGACAATTTGGTTCAGGAAAAAAACATTTTTTAGCTTCAATATCTTTATAAGACGTCGCACAGTTTAGACAATAAATTTTAATTTGGTTAAGTAACAGAATCTGTACTAATAAGACAAACACACGCACATAAAGTGGTTTAGGTGAAAGGAGTAACATACAGGAAAGATATTTTGCTGTTACCACTTTAATGGCTGTATACAAGGCCAAAACCCTAACATGCTTATATAACTTTGCAACAAACATTTTCATAACAATTAAAATACAAGGCAATGGATTTACAGAAGAGAATGAAATGAACACTTAAGTCTTATACGTACTTTGTATTTATGTACAATGTTAGTTGCTAATTGTAAGTCGGGAAATAATTACCGAAAAACAGAAAACTTAATAGATACCAGAA
>VTPC01091216.1:122496-175135 GCA_011009095.1 Ignelater luminosus | reverse complement strand
TTTTTCTATTGTGCATTCTAAATTATTTTCACCTATATGGAGCATTCAATAAAAATGTAATACGCCAATCTTTTGTTTTTTGTTAACTGAACGCCCACGTATTTTGGTATTTTCTTATTTCTGGTATATTGCTGATTACATAGACATTGGATTGTTTGTTGTAAAGGTTTTCAAACATTTTTGACTCATCCTGATACTGCTACAGCAAGTTCTTATTATGCCACTTTTACAATAGTCAACTTTGCTTTTCGTTGTTTAAGAAGCACTATTGAATTTGATCAGGATTATGAATGATCTAAAAAAGCAAAACAGAAGTGCCCCCGAAAGGAGTGGCATAATTTATATAGTGAATCCAACATAGCACAACCTAGCCTAGCACTAACTTGCTGCAACAAATTACATCTTTTGCAGCACCATAGACATTATATCTGGAACTTTTGATTTTCTCTGGACTAGGCTGTGTTGCGTTGCATAAATGAGTGTTAATTAATGGGTGTTTTAAAAATCCCAAAATCAATCATAGTTACGGCCTTGGTTGTATCTAAGATGATGCTTTGCATACTGTTGATGCCTCACTTCAGTTGCACGATACTCCACTGATGTGTTTAAATTTTGATGAGTTGTTTGCAAAATACATACATGGGGTGGAATATTTTATTTAAATTCACTGTTTTTTAAAAACGACGTACAGTATCGTAATGGGATTTTCTGCATGGTTGTTACTAGATGGCACCGGCACGAAGTGTACTATTACAGATTTTTATTTATCATTGCATTGGTTGTTAGGCCAGTTAATATCGACATAAAAAAAAGCAAACATCGCAAAAATTAGAATAATTTTGATTTTTTTTAATGTTGTTAGGACCGCTACGGGTAGTAGAAATCTAGATTTGCAACCCCGAAAAACCTGTGCTACCTGCGTAGTGGTCAAAAAACAGCAAAATTCTCGCACTTGTTTTGGTTTTTTGATCATATCATATCATGTCTCCTATACGTTCTACCGAAAATGTTATTTATATTTTTTGTAAAGTAACTTAAATTTGTTGCAATTCGAGACCAGGATGGGCTCTGTACGTCCATCAGTTATCAAAATACGGTTTTTCAAACATGGCAATTTTTCCCAAAAAGTGACATTTTTTCGTTACGGTCATGTTTGGAGCTAGATATTCACAAAAAGAGAGGATGTAAAAAGGAACAAAGCCATCCTTCTACTCGTCATTCACTCCACTCCTTGATAACATCAGCGCAAGATCTGATCCACAAGGTTGTCTGGCATCGCAATGATTCAGTCAAAGCAATTGTGGCAGGATACGTCAGCTACGTGTTCAACCATTTTAGGAAAAATGTTGCAGTGGTTTTCGACGAATACCCAGAGGATGCAACCTTTAAGAGCACAGAAACAGCTGAACGTTTGCGTCGCTATGTTGCTCTCTCTACCAGTGTAATGCAGTTTGACGAGTCGACACTAATTAAAGTAGCCCACGAAAAATTACTTGCCAATAACCAAAACAAACGCCGTTTGATTGAAATGGTCTAAATTCAATAAACGAGGGATTGAGACCAAACAGTCTGCAGAAGACGCTGACGCAGATATCGTCAGGACTGCTTTCTCTAAGAGTTCATCCTGTGAAAATGTCATAGTGATTGGGGAAGATGTGGATTTATTGGTCCTGCTCAACGGCTTGGGTTCCACCTCTAAGAACGTGTACTTCTAGAAAAGCGACAGAGGTGGGTCTGGGTGCATCCATTTTTCCACTACCTCATTCGCCTGTGGAGATCTTGAATACCTACAAGGATTTGCCCTATTTCTTTACGCCTTTAATGGCTGTGACACTACCTCTGCCCTATTCTGGCAGGGGAAGGCAAAATGGTGAGGTGTTTTCCTGAAAAACCCCCACTTGATAGAGCTGGCGAAAATATCTTTGCAACCAGATTCCAGCCAGGAGGCAATAGCCACAGCTGGTGAGAAGTTCCTCGTGGCTATCTATGGAGGAGATGACGCCAAGTCTCTAAACAGCCTCCGGTACACGTGCTTCGTCAAGTCAGCAGCCACAGTCAAAGTGTGCCTTGCTCGCCTCCTTCCCACCAAAGACGCTGCAAAGTACCACGCGTTTCGCACTTACTATCATGTACAGAGTGGTTGGGGGTGGAAGAAAACCCAAACGACTGGGGTTGGTCTACCAGCGATCTAGGACTACTCACCATCACTACGAAAATGGTCCCAGCCACCCAATCGCTCTTGAAAATGCTGTCGTGTAAGTGCAAGAAAGACAAAAACAAAAAAATGCCAATCTTTAAAAAGACGAATCTCGGTAACTAATGAATGTACGGAGCCCGTCCTAGTCTCAAATGGTAGCACATTTAATCTACTTCAAAAAAGATATGAATAAAATGTTCGGGAGAACGTATAGTTTAAGAGGTATGATCAAAAAACCAAAAAAGTACAAAAATGCCTCTGTTTTTTGGCCACTATGTAGATAGCACAGATTTTTCGGAGTTGTAAATCTGGATTTATACTACCCGTAGGGGCCCTAACAACATATTAAAAAATCAAAACTACCCTAATTTTTGCAATGATTTATGTTGATATTGAATTGTGAATTTTTAGTAAGAAGACCTCAAAATACCTCAATATTTAATTTTTTTATTGAAAGGTATTTACTAGTTTTTTAAAAAAAAGATTAATGATACTTTTTAAAAGCTTGTTCCTATAAACTTAATAATTCATCTGACGTAAAATTAATGGCTGTCATAAACATGATAAAATCTTTTCATGAAAGTTTAAATTCAAACATTCTTATAAAAACGATGTATACGTATTACACAAAGGGTTTATACCACAATATAATCCAAGGTGTATCAGCCTGTTCTTCCTTATTTTACTATAGACTAATTTAACCTAAGTTACTAATACAATATCTAACGCGCTCTGCTACTTTGCACCCGAGGAATAACAGTATAAAGAACTAATCATGTCAACCTAATTATATAATAGTGCAAAACTAACTAGAAACAGCAAGTCTATCTAGGGTTAAAATCATTCTTATTTATGTATGTTATGCAATCGTGACAAATGCATCTATTAAACACGCAAAGATAAAATATGCCATTAAACGTTTTTTCAAGTGAAAACTACGATAATAATAGGAGATTAGATATAAAATGAAATAACGAACTTAAAGAGCTAATAAAATGCAGTTGCCTTAGTCGTTATTAGTACCAATTAAAGTTGGGCCATGTTTGTGAATTAGCTATGAAAGCTACTTGGGTTGTAAGGTTTCTAATTATATTTTTACTTTTTAAACATTGTCCTCAAACTAAAATAGCTGATTCTATACAAAATGTAGTGAAGTATTCGTTTAAGACGCATTTTTGCCTATATCTAATTAGCGATGAAACGGTTATTGCAAATACCATGGCAAAACTACTATTGAAGCTAAAAATTCCCATTGTTATAATACTGAATGATATCATAGATTCTAAGCAAAAACTCGAACTAGTTTCACTCGGATGTAATGGATGTATAATTGCCAGTGATAAACTCACATTTCTAAAAAGTTTTTTTTACTGGAATTCTACAACTTATGCCAAACCTCATACGAGAATACTGATTATTTACTATGGAGAAGAAGCCTCGTTGGTGTCATATTTTAATTATTTTGCCGAAGTTAGAGGCATTGATATTATAACTGTTGAGGGTATAAACTTTAACCAAGACAAAGATACTTCTCAATACAACCAAACAATCCACGAAGATTTAAAGGTCACGTCTTTAGTAAGTAGAAAACAGTTGGGATTTTGGAATGATCAAGGAAATTTAGACTTTAATAAACAAGATTTCGATAACATCAAATGGTTACCTAAATTTAATTATGATACCAATACCTATTTTAAAGTATCTGCCTTTGACTGTTCACCTTTTTTTGTATATAGTCCTCAAAAAGATGAGTATGATGGGATTGAATATCGTATTCTCAAGGATGTTTTTAAGAATTGGCCATTGAAGTTTATTATCTATACTAATGAAACAACAAATTCTACGAATTTATATACAACCGTACTTAGTGATGTAGAATCGGGATTAACTGATATTGCATTATGTTCTCACTGGCAAATGAATACATTTGGGTTACACATGGATATATCTCGGCCATACAGGCAAGTGTGTTTCACATTCTTGGTTCCAACACCGAAGCTATTGCCACGTCATTTATACGTATTTCAGCCTTTAAAAACGGAATTATGGTGTTTAATATTATTTGTAATATTACTTATCTCTATAATACTGCATTTAATAGCTATTTATTACAAAGTAATAAGTTGTGTTATTCATCCATACTCTGATATTTCGTTAAGTCTGCTGGATTCAATACAATCGTGTACATTTGGCTGTTTACAATATTTAAGAAAGTTCTCGCAGAATTTTCGATTGAAGTTTACTCTTTCATTTCTATGTATTCAAGCAGTACTACTTACTACAGCCTATTTGGCTGGTTTTGCTAGTTTGTTAATTTACCCAAGATACAATAAACCCATAAGAAGTTTTCAAGACATGCTTGAACGAAATATACATTGGGAAGCCGGAGATTCTAACTACATTTTTTATCTAAAAACATCAAACAATCCAATAGCACAACAGTTAATGAGTTTGCAACTACCTATGAGTGATGCAAGAAATCGCAATAAAAGAATTCAAAATGATAATGTAGCTCTGGCAGTTAAGAAGTTAGATTATCGTTACATATCAGATACGGATACGTTCAACGATTATGCCAAAAATAACTTAAAAGTTCTATCAGACTGTTTTATGATCAGTTATTTGATATTTCCATTAAAGAAAAATTCCCCACTTAAAGAGATTATAGATAAGCATATTTCAAGAGTTCTCGAGCATGGCCTAATTAAATGCTGGCAAAAAGAAATGTATATGAAAACCAAAAGAAAGTACATGCCTAATTTTTATTCTAGTTATTGGGTAAAGAAAACAAAACATTATTCTCTTACTCTGACGGATATTCAAGGAACATTTTATTTACTGGGAGTTGGGTATACAATTGCAAGTTTTAGTTTTTTGGTTGAACTTTTTCATTTTTATTAGGCACTATGTAACAGATTATAATAAGTGCTGTAGTTGTTTTTAAATAAATTATTAATAATTGAGGCGATTTTACTTTAATCGATTTTCAGTTATTAAGACATATTATCAGTAATGAATTGACGACAAATAAAATCATTCCATTCCACTTTTATTAGATATCAGAAGAGAGTATGATCCTCGAAAAGCAGAAGTTGTCAAGAACCAGCCTACCTTCAAGAGCCTTGCAAGAGTCTGGAGCGGTATTCAGAGTTGTACAAGCATTAGAAATCCATTAGGACTATGGCCTACTGTAAGAACGAGTGTATCACAAAACTCGTTGACTCATAAGCATAAGATGTCATAAATATTCAATTCAATAGTTGACAGATTGTTATTGTCTTAATTGCTCTATTAAGCGTTTAAAAATGTTAAATTAACAAATCTTTTTTATAAAAGGGTAAAATCTAAGTTGTAGTGGCCTGTCTCGGTATCGATAAACCTCGAAGCCCTAGAGAAAAATAAAAAGCCTAACGACCCGACGCACAGTGGTCGGAAATGACGAAAAACCAGTCAAAACTAAATAACTCTCAGAATTGCTTAAATATCTTGTACATAAGGTGTTATTGGCATCTCTTCTATCCAAAGTGATGTAAAAAATGGAAATTATTTTATTTATTTATTTGTTTTATTAACGAAGTTTAAAAAAATTGGTATCTGATTTCCTGCATTCCGTCTGTCTGTTGGTGTGTTGCCATGTTACCGTAACTTTACAGGACATGTTATATACGAAATCAACTTAGAACTTTCTCCTAATCACAGATACACAATCGGTATTTCGATATCTCGAATAGTTTTCGAGATAATCGAGATCGAAGATGGCTATTTTTCGGCATAGTGTGTCTGTTGTCATGTTGCCGTAACTTTACAGGACATGCTATATATTAAATCAACTTAGAATTTTTTCCTAATTACAGATACATAATTGGTATTTCGATATCTCGAACAGTCTTCGAGATAATCGAGATCGAAGATGGAGATTTTTCGGCATAGTCTGTCTGTTGGTTTATTCTCATGTTGTCGTAATTTACAGGACATGTTGTATATGAAATCAACTTAGAATTTTCTCCTGATTACAAATACATAATCGATATTTCGATATCTTGAATAATTTTCAATATCGCTTTAGTTTTTAACAAGGGGCATCCACGAGGTGTACCTTACCGACTTTGTGAATCTTAATATTATAAGTAGTACGAGTCAAAATATTAGACACGTATTTTTTTGTATGGGCTGAGCTTGCATCATATTTTGCATTAAAAACGGAAGTGAAAATTCGTCAAAAAGCAAATTTTTGAAAACCTGTTTTCGTCAAACGAATGTGAATTTCAAAAAACCAAAATATCCCTAACTCTTAAAATTACATAGTAAGTAATCTCAAAGAAGCAGCAAGAAAAAATAAAGAGTACAAAAAAGAGGACGGTTCTCGGAGGGTGAGAGTTGAGGGTGAACGTAAAGAAAGATCTGCTTGCGTCACCAGATAGGGGATAAAAATTGATTAAACTTTGCCACTTGAACCATCTCGATATCTACTACCGTTTGGGAGTTACAGGGCTTTAAATAAAATTTACCCAATTTTCGAGGGTGGCTTTCACCCCCTTAACGTCGAGTTCAGCGGATGCAAAAAAAACACGTGTCTAATGTTTTGATCCGCACTACTTATATACCAAGTTTCAAAAAGATTGGTGAGGTACACCTCGTGCATGCCCTTTGTTAGTCGTTTTTTATTCTAAAATTATTCCATAACACGCAAGTCTCCGCAGCTAATGTTTACTTCCTTGAAAAACATAAAGTTGTTTCTCTTCTTACAACATAAATTCCCAGGGAACCACAGGGAATAAAAACTCGAACATTATTCAGATAACTTTGAACATTAAATTTTGCATTGAAATCATACAATAAAATTGCAATAACTATGATACTGCATAGTGTTTGAAATACTATTTCGTGAGTAAAGTAGACAATTTTGATGCTTTTTTAATTTAGCAAGATTAGCATAAATTAATTACAAATACTAATTTTTGAATGTTTAGTAGTAAATATAAATATATTTAAATTTCATTCTGCGTAGATTATTTTTTAGAGTTTTGGAAGCTTTTTCTGGTTTCCGACCACTGTGCGACGGCTTGGATTCTCTTTGGGGTCGACCAAATATTTACTATTAGTAAAATTGAACACTGCTTGTAGCAAGTTACTTTTATTCATCACCAATAGGGCTATAATTTCATAAACTTGATAAAGCACTTTATACTCGTGAAAATATCCGTAAGTTTTTCTTACATAACAAACATGAGGCCACCATCAACTTTAAAGAACCAAATAAACAATTTGCTTTGAGAAACTTGGGAGGTTACTATAAACTAGAGTTGCATAGGCTAATCATTTTCATAGAAACTATCCTAAAAGTCTTATATAAGAAGAAATTCAAATAAAACTTACCAAAGAATAAAAGAGGCTAACAGTGAGTTAGAATTAAACCAAATCAAAATAAAACATCAAACCCAGACAACATAATGAAGAATTTAATTTGCAAATTCACCCTTCTGATGCTCACTAGATTCTTTTAGACCACTTCGACCTCTAGGTCGAGTTCTTTTTACAGTAATGCAACAACCTTTAGTGGAAGAGGGAAATAGAAGGTCAGCCCAAATTACATCTTTCACAAAGGGGAAAAGCAACTACATCTTTTCAATCTCAATTTCAAAGAAAACTTTACTTTCAGAAGATTTAAATTTAATCTTTGAAAAAGATAACCTTAGTTCTGGAAATGTAAATTTTTTTCAGAAAATGTAATTTAAACTTCAGAAAACATGAACAGGGCTGCTGCTCTCAGAATTGGCTCTAAAATTTTATGGAAGAAACTAGCATTTATTGCAAGTTATTCATGCTCTGCAGTAAGTATACTGTTTGATAGTCTTTGCTATATTACTTAATCGCTGTGCAAGGCCTCCAGAAATTTAGAACTCGTCGCCTTCTTGCAAAAAGAAATAAGTGAAAGATAAAGAGTTAGAAAAATATCTAAATTTCCATAGTTAGCTAGATATTACTAAAAATAGTAAAAGAAAGGTTCAGAGTTTGAATTTTTTATTGAAAAATAAAAACTATTATCATAGTAGCAAAATCTATCTTGTTTGACAACTGATATTTAATAATATTAGTTTGAAGTTAATATTTGCAGTCAGTAGTCACATTAATAACACCTGATACACTTCAAAATACATGAGAAAATTTATATAGGAAGTTAGCTCTTTATACTCAAGAAGAGGACGGAATATTTGAACATTTCCGTTAAATTTTTTAATACCATTTCCCCTGATTTGTTAAATTAGTTATGAAAATAAACAATATCTAATAGTTAGTTATAGAGACTTCTACATTTTTCGACTCGTAGTTTCCATTTTATAAGGAAGCTATTCCTAGCGACTGGGAAATGAGTTTCGGAACACCCTGTATAAAGAATCACATAGAAAATTAATCAGATGAGTTTTAATTCTATAAGCCACCCGGAATGACTTTCTCGAATTGTTTTATATTTTTGAATTAGTATTAAAGCAAGTAATTTAACAAACATTACAAAAACTATTTAATATCAATAAAGAACTTTTATACCCTTTTAATGAAAAAATCGTTAAACAAACTTTCTATTTAGCCAGGCTGCAATAATAAATTATACATAGAAAAATCTAAGTAATAAAATACTCGTACGTACGTGTCATTTATTATAATTTCATGTACTAAATACCATACAGAAAATAAACGTAAGTTTTCTAACATGCGTAATGCACAATACTATGAAAATAATGCAAATTATAAAATATTTAATGACACCTATTATAATTGTTAAAAGTTTCAATAATGCCAATATGGTTCATAGTACTAAAGATATCATAAATTTTTCGGTCAAAGACTCTTTTTGTATTTATTTTATAACAGATGGAAATTTTATAGCAGAACTTTTACAACAAGCTTTAATGGAAATTCAGATTCCTACAGTAGTAATTATTGTAAATAACATATCAAGTTATTATAATTTACAACTGAATTTACCAGTGTGCAATGCTTACATAGTAGTAGCAAAAAATGAAGAGTTCTTAAATGGTGTTTTGCTTCAAGAAAACAAATCAATAATTAAAATTAAACCACACAAAAGAATGTTAATATTTTTAAATGAATTGAAACATACCTTTAGAGAAACAATAACCTACGCAGCAGATATAAAGGGCATCGATATAATAGAAGTCAATGGACCCTACGACAACCCTGATGGTTTTTTTCAGCCACATCTACCTCCACATATTCTGAGAATTACAATCTTTAGACGTAAAAAATTGTTAGATATTTCCAATAGTACAACTATTGACAGAAGAGAATTTCAGAGTACTAAATGGAAACCCAAATTTCAATTTGGATCAGTTTCTTATATTTTCAAAGTGTCCACTTTCAACTGCATACCATTTGTATTCCATCATCCTTTAAAAGGAGTACACGACGGAATTGATTACAAAATTCTTAATGAACTTGCAAAAGACTGGCCAATAGAATTTGTTATTAAAACACAAGGAAAGATTAAAAGTAGTCTTTATACAGCAGCCTTAAACGATGTAGCAAATGGAATAAGTGATATCGCATTGTGTTCGCATTGGCAAACAACTGCAATCGATGTTAATATTGACATGTCTTCCCCATATGGTCAACTTTGTGCTACATTTCTCGTTCCAAAACCAAAAATATTATTGCCATGGTCACATATTTTCCAACCATTAGAATCCGAATTGTGGTTACTATTATTTGTACTTATAATCATTGTTGGAACAATACTGCATATTATAGCTCTATGTTACAAGATAATAGAAAATATGGTACATCCATATTTGGATCCAGCATTAAGCTATCTTGATGCTATTCACTTAAGTACAATCGGTTTCTTAAAATACCACAAAACACTTCCGTACAAGAATAATTTCCAGTTTATTTTTGCTTTGTTGAGTTTTCAAACTTTATTAATATACACAGCGTATTCTGCCGGATTTGCTAGTCTTTTAACATATCCCAGATACAATAAGGTTATCAAAACATTTAAAAATATGGTAGACCAAAATGTGTTTTGGGAAGGACAAGACTTCGGTTATGATTCTGTTTTGCAAAACTCCAGTAATCCAACTTTCATAAAGTTGGCAAATCAACATTTAGTTAACAGAAGTCTGGAAGAGATAAATAAAGGAATTAGATACAATGACAATGCAGTAGTTGTCAAAGCTTTGGATTATGGTTACGTCACAAACACTGAAACTTTTGATGATTATGGAAAAAATAATTTAAAATTGTTATCAGACTGCTTCATGACAACATATACAATAATTCCTTTAAAAAAGAATTCTCCTTTTACTGAACTTTTTAATGTTCACATTTCACGACTTCTAGAGCATGGTTTGATTCGTCACTGGCATATGGAAATAACGAGAAATCGTTCGGATTACATGAATAATTTTTCTTTAAACAGTATTGTAAGAACCAAGCGAAATTCACTTTCTCTAAAAGATATACAAGGGAGTATATATTTACTAGCGAGTGGTTATATCTTAGCTGGTTTGACACTTTTGTTAGAAAAACTATTGTATAAATGGAATAAAGCGATAAAATAATCACACATTTGAATCATTTCACATATTACTAGAGTATTGCCCAAAAACATTCCAAAAGAGTTTACGTGTAAAAACAACAATAGAGCAAAAACTCAAAATAATGAATTTTATTTTTAAAAAACTATAGATATTGATACAATATTTCAATTAGACTATTACCATAATTTCAGAGCACGATACTAATATTTATTACACCAATATCACCTTTTAAATATTCAATATCTCAGATAATAATTGAGGTCTGATATCCTAGCCTATAGTAATGTCTAGTTTTCAATTTAGTGAGAGTCATGAAATGCATCTTCTTCCATCTTCTGTTTTTGTCTCTTTAATTGAGCAGATTTGTTCTTATTCATTAAAAATCACATCTTTTACAAAGGACAAAGAGGAATTGGAATACCTACCTTATTAGGAGAATATTTACATAACAATATCAACTACCCAAATTTCTTGCTTTTTATATTTAAGAAACAGACTTGCAGAGTCCATGTTGTCCATATCCCTTGTTTTCGAGCTACGTAGTATATGTATGGCGTTAGACTGTATATGTTTATTTCCTAGTTTTATTACATCTAGGAAGAAGAAGAAAATCACCCAAGCATGCAAAATTTGTCTTATCCAACTACGTGTGACAAACAAACCGTATTTTGTCTAGTACTCAAGGGTATAATCCTACAAGCGTGAAATAATAATTTTATCATTAGTCAGCTAATAAGATTATGAGTAAAAATGAATGTGACCGAATATGAACATGTTGTTGGCTGAAGTCCTAAAGTCCCGATACAAGAAGCTTTTTACTAGAGCAACTACCTTATCTTTTTGTATTACAAAAGTCGACTGTCAATCAACAATTTTTATTCATACATAGAGAGCACCAGGTTGGTAGATGTGCTATTGAGACTTTTTCTACTCTTTTCGATTTTTCTCAGTTAGTAGAAGTTCTACCTAACATAGAAAATATACGGTTGTCTACAGATGGATGTGCAAATCAAAACAAAAATAATTTTATTGTACACTAGGTTAAGCTTGCTCTAAGTAGTACAATACAAGCAATAAAAATTATTTTTTCAATCACGGGACATTCCTATCTTCCCACTAATAGGCTTTTTGGTCAAGCAGACAAGGTATTAAGACGTCGCAGTAGTGTGATCAAAACCCCAGAAGAATATTGGAAGTTGTACCCCAAATATGGTGAACTAGAAAAGCTTGGCATGGAATGGTCTTTCATTGATACCAAAAAGTCTTTAAATTATTTCAAGCTGGTATAAGTTCCTGAAGAAGAATTAGAATTAGAAGAAGAAAAAGGATCTTAAATATGATTGTTATAAAAACAGTCTCTCTATCTTAGTGATGATAACTCAGAAGAAACTGAGGTTTTACTAAATACTCAAAAAGTATGGATCAGATGAATATATCCGATTTGATAAAGATGTCACAAAATTATTGAGAAGGAAATAGACAGCTTCAAGGATCTGTTAGTGGCATTTAAAATGAATCGGTCCAATATTTCTGAAAAGGATAGTAGTAGGTACATATACAGGATGTAACGTAAGTATTGTAACAACCTTGTAGGGGTAATTCTTCAGATGATTTTAAGAAAAAAAAAAGGTTTCCATAAACATGAAACCGTTTCCAAAATACAGGGTGTTAAGATTTCATTTAAAATTTCTATTTTTTTTTTAATATTTCAAGAACGAGATAAGATATCCGACTAAAATTTTCTACATGCTTGTTACATTAAGATGTCTACTATCTTACTTAGTTCTAAGTTTGATACCCTTATCACAGGCGTAAAAATGGAAGGGGAGCTAGCTCATTACCCTAAAGAAAATTGTTACGTCAATGAAAAATTAATTTTTTTATTTTCGGAATCGATTTGACAAAAAGTCACTCTTGCATTTTTCCCGTAAAATGCATCATTTTTTAGTAAAATTAAATTTTTCAAAAACTATCAAATTCAACGGCTTATAGTAAAGTCATCTCAGAAACAAGATGAAATCATTTGCATCGCATTCCTCTTCAGAAATTAAGCCTACTATGCCAAATAACTTTTTCCCTAAAGTGCACCGTTCAATTATAATACGAAATTGTAAATTAGACTTTGACATCCTGGATCTCAGAAACAGTGCACTTTAGAGAAAAACGATATATGGCAAAGTAGGCTTAATTTCTGTCAAATTGCATCCTGTTTTTGAGATAATGTATGACCTTGTCATTGAATTTGAAAGATGGAGAAGAAATTAATTTTACTTGAAAATGACGCATTCTACGTGAAAGAGGCAAGAAAGATATTTTTTGTCAAATCGATTCATGATTCCGCAAACAAAAAAATCTTTGATTTTTCAGTGGCGTAGCAATTTTCATTAGAATAATAAGGTCCTCCCCGATTTCTCCACCTCTGATAAGGATATCTAATACAAAACCAAGTAAGATGATAAACGGTTGAATTTGGACCTATGTTTATGGGAACTTTTAAGATCACTTGAAAAATTACCTCTCCTAGTTCGTTATGATACCTAAGTTACACCCTGTATATAGCCAATAACTTAGGAAATTTATATTGGGAGAAACCTTTTACATATTGTTGATTATATCAGTTATTCGTTTCTTACTTCTTATTTTCTTTAGATATTTAATAATAAGTCATGGATTTAACCAAGTTTACCTTTGATTTTATGTACTTATGTAACAATTTGACAGAAATATAAAGCTTGGCTGATTTTTTAAATTGGTTTTTATTTGTAGGAATTAGTCAAGGATAGGTTTCTGGCTCTACTTTTTTTTAACAAAAACCTAATGATCTCCTTGAAATAGGTCTTGTTGATCCTACTTTTAAAAATTTTGATAAACTTAAGAAGATAAGCATATACTATCCTATTGTACATCCTTAATTGTATTTGATATTTGCTTAGATTTTTAATTTAGTTAAAATTGTATATAAACGATACCATAATTTACAAAACCTATAAAATCAAAGAATGAATTACCGTGCTGACTTTAATACAAGTAAGAATATAAAAAATTAATAACCTAAATGCTGAAATAACTAGGTACAAATAACTTATTCAATTACAACCTTGGTCGTTTTTATTTAATATCACCCTTCTACTTTTATTATTCATGGCATACAATTTATAGAATATTACAAATATGATCAAGTTTTTTTTAATAGAAAATATGTAGAGTAGTACAAACTTTCCACTTCAACAATGGGTGAAAATATAAAAGTGATGTATACAGACAACAACTGCTTTTTGTTAGCATATAAATACAACACGATATTTCTTAATACGTTTAATATGAAACTATTGTTTCAGATTGTTAAATATTTAGTGACATTTATTGTAGTAGAAAGCTTGAATACCAGTAATGTAATTTATATGACTAAACAGATTTTAAAATACTCGATCAGTGGATCATCATGTTATTACCTTATAACCGATGGTAGAGAGATATCAGATATTTTAGAAAAAGTTTTAACAGAAATTCGTATACCTACAGTGATAGCAGTAGTTGATAATAATATTAATAACAATATATCGAGTTACTACGGCTTGCATCTAGATTTACCCTTGTGTTCCTCTTACATAGTTGTAACTAGAAATGCACTTCTTTTAAAAGCTATATTTGACAAGCAAAATCCAATCGTTAAATTTAAACCTCATAAGAGAGTCATAGTATTTCTTGACGAACATAAAGATACTTTAGAGAAAACGTTAACCTATGCTGTCACTATAAAGGGTATTGATATTGTGAAAGTATCGGGATTATATACTTCTAGTCTTAACAACAATACCTTCAAAATTGATTCAATTTTTATTCAGAATCTGGCAGTGTCACTTTTAAGAATTAACAAAATTCTAGATTTTTCTCAAAATGCAATTATTAATAAAAACAACTTTGTAAAAAAAAGATGGAGACCCAAATTTAAATTTGAATCTACGGCATTCACATTTAAAGTATCTGCTTTCAATTGCATACCTTTTGTTTTTTATCATCCTTCGAAAGGTATATATGATGGTATTGATTATAAGGTTTTAAAAGAACTTGCGGTTGATTGGCCATTAGAATTTTCTGTTTACACAGATAAAGAGGGTACTCGTAATTTGTATACAATAGTTCTAGATGATGTAAAAGATGGATTGAGTGATCTCGCGTTATGCTCGCAATGGCAAAGAGGTCTGAGAGAGATTGATATCGATATGTCTTTCCCATATGGTCAAATGTGTGCTACATTCTTGGTTCCAAGACCAAAAATACTACTTGACTGGACTTATATTTTTCAACCATTACCGCTAGAATTGTGGATATTAATATTTTGCTTAATGGTTCTCACTGGAACAATGTTATATATTACTGCATTATATTATAAGTTGATATGGAATATACCACATCCATATCTGAGTCTGTCATTAAGTTTCCTCGATTCGGTTCGCTTAAGTACTACTGGTTTATTGAGATATTACACGACTCTTCCATCTAAAAGCAATTTTCAATTTATTTTTACACTTTTGAGCTTTCAGACATTATTGATCTACACAACATATTCTGCTGGTTTTGCTAGTCTTATGACTTATCCTAGATATAGCAGAATTATTAAAACTTTTGAAGACATGGTGAAAAAGAATATTAATTGGGAAGGTCAAGATTTTGGCTTCGATAATTTCTTAAAGGATTCCTCCAATCCAACCTTTTTAAAATTAGCAGACCTACACTTGAATAGAAGCTTAGAACAAATCAACGATGGTATAAGATATAATGATAATGCAGTTTCAGTGAAAGCTTTGGAACACGGTTATATAACCAACACAGAGACATTTGACAATTATGGAAAGTACAACTTAAGGTTATTATCAGAATGTTTGATGAATACATACATAGTGATGCCCTTAAAGAAAAATTCTCCTTTTACTGAGCTTTTTAATATTCATATAACACGACTAATAGAAAACGGTTTGCTTCAACATTGGCATAAGGAGATGATTAAGACCCGTTTGAGCTATATGTCTAGGTTTCGTTTAAATTATATCAGAGTAAGTAAGAAAAGTTCTCTTTCATTGAGGGACATACAAGGCAGTTTGTACTTGATAGGGGTTGGTTATACTTTAGCCTTGATAGTTTTTACAATAGAGAAGATAGTTCCTATTTTGTTAAATGTATTGTTAAAATCTCGTAGAACAATAAAACATTCAAAGCGTTAATTGTCTGTCTGTGTAAACTCTTAGTTTCATTTCCTCAAGTTTCAGTTATTTATCAGTTTTTAAGATAAGATTATATTTATAAATAAACTATTCTCTTATAAATTTTTACGCATCGGAAAGGAAGGACAATGAAATTGTGGATAATTTTAATGACAGAATATCGTACATGATTCTTTCTTTTAAATGAACTATGATGAGGATTCTTCTGAACATAGCATGTTGCTACTGAAGGTTGCCCTAAAATTTTTTATTTTTAGATAATCTGCAAAAGTTTTTATTTTGCTAGTGTTGGTTGGTCGGCTTCCAAAAAGTCTTGTCAATTAATTCATCGTTTCTTTTTCCTAAACGTCTTTTGATGCCATTTGACCTATGATTATGTTAATTTAATTTACCATAGTATACTTTGTTTTTTAGAAAAGCAGGTTTTAAAAAAATGTAATAGTACGGGGTGCCGCATTAAGAAAATCATCTTAGTTGTTCGAGAATAAATTACATAAATTATAGTTATAGCAAGACAAATGAATGCTTACTTGCATAATCTATTTTAAATGTACGTAATTATAATACCTACTTATATTTATGTTACTATAATTTATATTATAAAGGGTTTTCCAATAAGAGGTGTTATTTTGAATAGCCCGCTATTTCGGTAGATGTCACTTTTGAAGCTATCATTTTTTGACATTTGACAAGTAGAAACTACGCCATTAATAAATATGGAACGATACACGCTTCAACAACGCATTGAAATTATTAAAATTCACTATAAAAATGGTGAAAATTTGGCAGAGACGGTTCGTAAAACTCGAACATTTTTGGGTCACCGTGAAGCACCTTGTCGGACCGCAATACAGAAATTGGTGAAAAAATTCGAGCTCTTGGGACAAGTTAGTGATGTGAAGAATAAAACCCGTGCACGTCGCTCAAGAACAGCCGAGCATATTGCTGTTGTAGCCGAAAGTGTTAAAGAAAACCCAGGTTTGTCCATTCCTCGTCGTTCTTTGGAATTAGCCATTCCACAAACGTCATTACACCGTATTTTGCATAAAGATTTGGGTCTTAAGGCTTATAAAGTCCAGTTAACACAAGAACTCAAGCCGGCCGATCATCAACAACGTCGTGTCTTTGCTGATTGGGTCGTTGAAATGCATGAAAATGATCCAGAATTCCATCGAAAAATCATCTTGAGTGATGAGGCCCATTTCCACCTCGGTGGCTTCGTCAACAAGCAAAATTGTCGGATCTGGGGCTCAGAAAATCCAAGAGTTATTGTTGAAAAGTCTCTCTATCCTCAACGTGTGACTGTTTGGTGCGGTTTATGGTCCGGCGGAGTCATTGGACCTTACTTTTTCGAAAATGAGGCTGGCGCAACAGTTGCGGTGACTGGATTGCGCTATCGAGAGATGATTAACGATTTTTTATGGCCGGAATTGGATGGTATTGATCTGGACAACGTTTACTTTCAACAAGACGGCCCTACGTGCCACACAAGCAACGAAACCATTGATCTTTTACGGAAAAAGTTTCCGGACCGTGTTATCTCTCGAAGAGGTGATCACAATTGGCCACCGAGATCTTGTGATTTAACACCTTGCGACTTCTTTCTTTGGGGCCACGTGAAAGAGAAGGTCTACGCCAACAGCCCAGCGTCGATTCAAGACCTCAAAGATGGAATTCGTGAGGCTATCGAGGACATAGGGCAGCCACTTTGCGATTTGGTTATGGAAAATTTCATGAAAAGGATATTGTCCTGTAAGCGTGGTCGTGGTGGTCATTTGCCTGATGTTATTTTCCACTATTAACGGCATACCTTCCTCTTTATAATGAAATAAACATCCGATCATTTATATTAAAAAATGGCACTTTTCTTTGAATATCAAAATAACACCTCTTATTGGAAAACCCTTTAGTAGGTAGCACGTCGTAATACAGTTAATTTGTATAACTTATTTTAAAATGTTATATCTTTAATTTTAGTTTTATTGGTTAACTGGTAGACCAGCACAGTGATACCGTCACTAAATTGAGCTTCGCCTATGAAAGATAGTTTTACACCATTAAATTGTAGGTATATGCATGAAGGAATATTAAAGATAAATTTATTATTGTATCCAAATTAGATTTTTTCATTTAGTAATGTAATACCAAACGTACAATTTCTTATTGAATCAACGAATTTATGTGTGACTTTAGTGATAGTGCTGTACACTTTGTCCATAGACTAGGCAGGTATAATAATAGACATGGAGAAGATGTATCAGGCAATGAACCAGTTAGAGATACAAGAGGAGATAATAAGACTAACAAACACAAATTTAAACAAAACAAAAAATGAAACAACAAGGAATTGATAAAAATCAGAGGAACTTGAATTAAAGAACAGGCTTATCAAGGGGATTCCCTGTCCACAGTGCTATTCAACCAGGTGCTGGAGGCAACAATAAATTAATAAGCAATAACAGAACAGAAACAGATAGAACGATTATAACAAACATCAGTGTATAGTTTTGCTCATGACCAAACGCAAATAGTGCTAACAAAGTCCAAAAAAGAACTACAGAGAATTGTAAAACAGAACCAAAGATATGGTAATGGAGAACACACAAAGGGAAAGAATATAAAATATATTTAAATATATAAGACATACTTTTGTTTTCCCATAAACTGTAGGAAAATTAAAATATTAATTTTTAATTTGTATTAGGAAAAAATATAGATTTGAGTGAGTTAGGACATTTGTGTTCTTGGGAGTGGTAATATAAGAAAGAGGGCACGAAAAGTTGTAATTGAGAACAAACATAACAAAAGTGTAACGACAGCTTTGCGTTACGTCAGATAACTAGGATCTCGTGGTCCTAGACCAGCTATGCTCAGTTGGTTGCTTTAGGCGAGGGTACCTTTGAGTATACATACAATCTGAGGCGGACCGCCAGTTTTAGGGGCCCTCCCAATTAACCCGAGTTTGGTCTAGTTGTGGAGACTATCCATCATTTTACTGATAAACTATTTTTGTAGTCATCAAACATTGCAGAACTTTTTTATTTTATTTGATGCAATTGGATATTAGGCAAGGAAAATTAGGAAAAAGTTTCTACTTTTTTTGGGAGTACAGGTATTGAGATGCGGTTCTTTGAAGTAGATTCCTGAATATGTCTTTAAAATGTTAATTGAGTCATTTGCGGTACAAACTTGAAAATCGCATGCAAGATCTATTTACAAAATGCATAAAATGCATTTTTCATCAAATTAACTTAAAAATCTCTTCTCGAGACTTTTTGGGATCAGTGATTACGAATGTGCCAATAAACATTTGCGTCACATGTTTAACATTTTTCCAAAGATGTATAAAATGCAGAAATAATGCATTTCGAGTGACTTAAGCGAATTTTGATCATCAAATCTGTTGTCAGTGACCTCAAAAATCAGTTTGTACAGAATTCTGGCTATTTTTAACGAAATGGTTTCGCTTCTGTATAAAATACATATAAAGCGCATAAATTTGTACCGCAAACGACTCAATTAAGTTTTTTTAAGACTCATTCGGGAATCTATTTCAAAAAACCTCATCTCAATACCCGTACTCCCAAAAACAGTAAAAACTTTTACCAAAATCGAGCTAAATTTCCTCGCCTATATGCTAAATCCGCCCCTGAATTGAATTACATAACAGTCTTCTTATGAAACATAATTTCACGGTGCGTTTGAAGGTTTTTGTCAAGATATCTCCTCCCAAAATACGACATACAATTTAATAACCTTAGGATTTTATCAGTACTTAAAGGGTATACTGTAAGGGTATGTTGATATCTATATCTGAGATTTTGATATCAAAACTAAATGTGTCACCCAACTACAGGTCCTTGCTTCTGATAATATTATAAAGCTATTCCAATTAAGTAATAAGCATTCTTTTGGACTAGTATTAATTGTAATAATATCAGATTTTGATAAATAAAAGAAAACAGCAAAAAGGCTCACGTTGGTGGGACAAACGTTTATTTTAAAAGTAATTTCATGGAACTAGAAGGACTTTGAGTCAAGAGTCAGTTGAAGAATTCTACGTGCCTATTAATGACGGATTACGAATACTTGGCTTCATTAATTGAACCAAAAGTCACAACTTCAAATAACGCAGCGCAGTTAGTTTAGCGCGCAGCGGCGCACTAAAACAACTTAAGGCAAGTCCAGAGCAAGCAACTCGCTAGAAAATACCCAAGGCTGCCTTCGGGACGAGACAAGTATCAACTTTGCCAACCATACCTAGCACAATTTAAATTGTTATTTTTATTTTTTTCTGACCGCACAGGGAGTCCCTTCATTGAACGGGGTCCAGGGCTGTAGCCCATAAAGACCATGCCTAAATCCGCCCCTGCATACAATAAAACATCCAACAAACTTCCGCAAAAACTTTAAACAAAGGTAAATGTACTCTAAAAGCCATTTATATGTAAAGTACAAGAACTTAATTCCTGGACAAAATTGAAATTATAATATACAAAAAACATTTTTTCCAAAAAAACCTTCCAGATGATGAACAGATCTGCTCAGATAAGAAAGCTAAAATACCTGTAATTGTAACTCATAAAGCAAATTCAAAGTACGTCCAAGAAAACTTTAAGACTTTACTATAAAAAAACTACAAAAGAAAAAATATTTGCAGTACTCCACTTGTTTGCCGAAAATAAAACATGACTAAAAACAAAAAAATTTAGCATGCAAATTATGAATTTAGGTTAATTATTAAATTGAATAGTGATGTTTTACTTTAACATTTTCAAAGGTTAAATTTATATTTATCATAACGCCGCATATATGAATCCTTCAATATCAATAAAGGTGGAAACAACCCCGCAACCCAACTCGGTATCCTGTGTGGGATATCTTCACTACTCCAAAGTTGATAACTATGGAAAGATCCAGACCACGGAAGATGCTAATGATTAAAAAAAAATCGATACCATACGTCGGGAGACGCCTTGCATGCTACTTCAACCAATTTAATTAATTAGCTACAGATCAACTAATTCTTTAGGCACAATGGACCAGCTCCAAATCTCAGTCAACAAAAAGAAACTAGGCAGAAGAAACCACAGAATTAATTTCAATAAAACCCAAAGGGGAAAACAAACTTACTCCTAATTATAGGGTTTTTTTATTTTTCTTTTAGCATTCAGGGACTGAATTTAAAGTCCGGACGATTCGAAGCGAACCGTGGTCACGCACGCTCTCCTCAAGCAAGCCGTTTCCCGCCATACGCCGCCGTGAGTTCCAAGCTAATCTCCGAGAATTAAAAAAACGAGTTTTAAGAACAAGAAAAAAAAGAATAGGTATGTATTAAAAAACGAAAATAAGAAAAGAAAGCAAGACGGTAATAAGACCAACAGTTACGTATGCATGCGAAACTTGGGTATTGAAAAAAGAAGAAGAAGAAATATTGGAAAGATAGGACAGAAAGATACCATCCATGAAAAGAAAAATACAGAAGATGGAAAAACAGAGAGCTGGAAAGGCTTTGTAAAGATCCAAGCATAAATACTTTTGTTATAGAACAAAGAATAAGATGATTGGGGCATATATAACAAATGAATGGAGAAAGAATGCCAAGATGGTCCTGTATAAAGCCGAATGGCAGAAAAAGAAAGGGAAGACCAAGAAAGAGATGGTATAACAAGGTATAAAAAGACCTGAGAAATATGAGAATCAGGGAATGGAAAAGAAAAGCAGCAAGTAGAAGAAAATGGTGGAAAGTTTATATATTGGTATAAATACTCTGTCTTATTTATTTTTATAAGCATCAAGTTACGACAATTAATAGAAGATGTAAACACCATTAACAAGTCTTTGATGTGTACAATTATCATTGCAACTTGATTTTACACAGTTTTAGCTGTTACTCATACCTTTGAACTAGCAAAATAATTAAAAGGGCAACCATAAGTAAGTAAAGGTAATTTTTGCACACACATTTTTTTTGATTACTTTTATGATATTTATTATTGTCTTTACATTCTTTTACCCTTTCTTGGGCCTGCTTCTTAGAAATAGCATTTATCTTCAGAAAATATTTTTGTCCATTTTCAAAAAAAGAATATCCAAAGTTTCAAATATCATTTTTGGTAAATATAAACAGATTCAGTTTTTATAAATCGTTGCCCATGTAATGTAGAATTTTCCTTACTTTGGGATCGTTTTAACCGTGAAAGTAGAACTTATTGTTGCAAAAGCGACAGACGTGAGAAAACCATATGTGCCGTCTTGTGCATCGCATCGATTAAAAATGCCAGACCACTTTTGAATCAAATGTAAGTGAATATAAATAGAATCCTCAACTTTTTAAATGTAAAATTTTATGTAGTAATTAAACGAACCTTCCCAAGAACATCGATCTTATCAAACGTATATTTACTGTACTTTAAAGGCAATATCTTCAGTTAAGTAAATAAAAGTTGCATGTCAATACTAAAAAATTAGAGCCATTAACTAACAATAAGTACTTCTATCATAATTCAAATCTCTTATGATTTCTCTAAAGGTTATACACTAAAGTCAACTGTAATTAAAGAATTGTAAAACAAACAACTAAACATGAAATATGTCAATAACTAGAGACAAAAATGCTTGTACGTTTTTATTACAAACACTTCGATTGAACATTAAACGGATTACATACATCAAATGGACACAATTAAAAGTTCTTCCAACACTAGAATGTACTACCTATTGCCTTTAATAAATATTACAAGTGAGGTCTTTTTGTCAGTTCTAAGTGAACAAGATGACTTACCAGGTGGTTATTTTAAATTTAAATAACAATGACAAAAGTATATTGAATAGTGTTTCTTTTGAATTTCACTTTCTTAAACTGCATTGACCAAATGCATATTACAAGAATTATTGAAGATGTACTTATTAGTTTATTTAATGTATCTTCCTGTATTTATTTTATCAGTAATGGCGATCCAGTACCAAACATATTAGAGAAGACGTTATTTCAAATAGATATTCCAATAGTTGCTACTTCATATACCATGAACGATACGTTAGCAAACAGGATGCTATGTCATCAACTAATCGTAGTTACATTAGATCAAAATTTCTTAGAAGAAGTATCTGCGAAATTCCGACCACATCAGACTGTATTGATATTTTCCAATTGCTCAGACAATACTATTCGATCACTCAGTTTCATTGCTGATACTAAAGGTATAAATATAATAATTATAGAGCTAGTGAACATATACACAGGCACTTTTAAACTTCCCAGCATGAATACATCTCCCGTATTTAAAGTGACGTCTTTACTAAAAAATGAAACACTCTTTGACTTAAATTATCAAAATACTACGATTTTTAACAAACAAGACTTAAATGAAATTAACTGGAATCCGAGATTTCCAAATGAATCGACATTCAAGATATCGGCGTTTCCGTGCACACCATTTGTATTATTCGATCAAAGCAGAGGTATATACGATGGTGTAGAATTCAGAATGATGAAGGAAATTGTTAAACACTTTCCAGTTGAATTTGTAATATACCCAAATGTGTCTAACGAAGTAAATCTATGGAAAAAAGTAGTAGCTGATGTATCAACAAAGGTCAGCGACATTGCTATGTGTTCACATTGGTTGTTACCGCTTCTATCAGAAGATCTCGATATGACGTATCCATATGGTCAAGTATGTGTAACTTTCTTAGTTCCAAAGCCACAGATACTTCCAGAGATAACTTACATTTTTCAACCACTGACAACGGAGTTATGGATATTTAAAATATCTCTAATGTTCTGTTTATCAGTATTGGTACATGGAGTGGCAAAGATCTATACACGAATGGGAGTTCCGCGACATCAATATTCAGATATTACTTTGAGTATGTTAGATATGATCCAGTCGTGTGTGTTTGGTAATTTAAAATATTTTCCTACTTTTTTACATTATAAGCATTTACGAATAATTTTAACTTTTATATGCATTCAATCTACACTTTTAGTCACTGCTTATTCGGCAGGGTTTACTAGTTTATTTACACAACCCAGATACAGTAAACCGATTCAAACTTTTGAAGACATGCTTTTGCAAAACGTACATTGGACAGACTACGATGATGCGGATAAAACATTTTTTAAACATTCTTTAAACCCAACAATTCGAAGATTACCTCCACTATATATGGACGTAAAAATCTCTGAAAGGAACATTAAGATACAAAAGGGTCATTTGGCTATGGTTACTACATTATTGGATGACAATTATATCACTGAAACAGAAACTTTAGACGATTATGGCAAAAAACACCTTAAGATATTATCGGAGTGCTTTCTTAAAAGTTATATAGTTTTTCCTCTAATCAAAGACTCTCCATATACAGCTATTTTCAATAAGTATATTGTTTTATTTCTTGAACATGGGTTAGTTCAGCATTGGTATTCAGATGTACGAGTCAAGAATGGGATGACAAATATGTCTCCTTTTTTCTCTTTCTATTCCTCTTCAAGAACAGATAGATCTCCCCTGTCTCTCAAGAAAATCCAGGGTAGTTTCTATGTGTTACTTTGTGGTTACGGTTTTGCCCTGTTAGCGTTTCTAATAGAAATATGGCTTTTTAGATGTAAGAAACCATACCATCACTTACATAATTCAGAATAAAGTTTTTTTTGCAATTCTTTTGAAAAGGTACACGTATGTATTCGTATATTAGCAAAGAGTATCGCTATTTATTCTGTAATTAGATTAGCCTTGCAACAACCTATAATTCATGTTTTATGACATAGAGCTACTTACTTACACATTTTCTTCACTAATACCACGTTGAAAATAATTACTTTGACCTACTGAAGTGTGATTTTTGTAAATAATCTATAATTATTCTCTCAACATTTTTCAGAAACAGAAAGGGTCCATTTATTTTATAGGTAGTAGCCACAAAATGTTTGTTCTTCCTAGTTGACATCTTTCAAATCTCATTCCCTGTTACCTTTAATTAAAAATCTTCAGTTTGTGTTAATTGTAATTGCAATAAGCTTTAAGTAAAAATTAGGAATAAATATTATTAAGGTCTCTTTATTTGTTGTACTTGTTATTTTACTATTATGAGTAGTTAGCTTACTGAATTAATATGTATGCACAAAAGAGTGCTGGGCTTTCTAAAATAGGATTAATATTTTGTATTCCTTACCTGTTTACTCTAAATAAAGTACTTGTAAATATTATTGAAAGGTTTTTCATATATTCAAACAAATTATTAACCTAAATATTTCATGTAGATAAGATGTAATAAATTCCATAGTAGACTTTTACACTAATCGCAGAGGAGAAACTTTATTTATTTGGAATCTCAGCCATATCTAAAAACTAACTTAAAGAGCCAATATGAAACGGAAATTGAATAACTCAATAACTTTTGGGTTATTAGACCTTAAAAGTTGTCTTCATAAAATCGCGATTTGATTTATAGTTAGTAAATATCGATTAGTGCCAATTGGTGTAGTTCCATTGCCAATTATCTATGTAAATTCGATATTTTCACTTAGGACTAACATTCATAATTAGCACTGTTTTGAAAATAACTCTTTTTCGACGTCATAGAAAAGGGTTTTTGGACAGATATCTTTGATATGTTAAAAGAAATAAAATCTCCTTGTCCGAGCATGGTAGGCTTTATCTGATATTTTTCTTAATTTTCATTTTTTCGGTATAATTCTCTTGAAGATTTTATTTTTGATATAAATTTTATCGCTTGTCTAATTATCATCAACACAATCTGTCGGATGTGTGTCTGACACCTACAGAAACTATCACAGTACATTTAGTATAGTATGATGACTATATTATTTTAGTGTGCCCCTGAAGCGCTACATAAACTAATGGTTTCATTATTTATCCTGCGATTGATACTACATTTGGTATTAAAGTGTATCTAAATACGAGAAACCTAATTTTGATGTATGGGTGACGTTGCCAAATTTACAATCTTTTTGTGGTGACAACAATTGAGATGATTTTATTAAATGGGGCACCCTGTATTGTGCTACATTTTTGGAAACTGTTCTTCTAGACGATTTCAAAAATGCAAGTAGGGACACACTGTGTAAAAAGGGGGTAGACTTGACTCAATGGCTTTATGCAAAGTGTCTATCCTTCTGTATTTCAAATCATCTTCGACTCCATCGTTTCACCAATCTTTGTTTGATGTAGGTATTCCTTCTTTTCTTGCAGTTTCTTTGATCTATCTATTTGTAGTAGCAACTTTTCACAAATTTTTGCAGTGTTTTATTCAAATTTGCCGTGATTGCTATTTTCTATTTTGTATGTCCAAGAGACGGTCTTTAGTTTTTTTTATTTTCTTTCCTCGGCCATCGCCAGGCTTTGATGTTTGTTGACCCCTATGAATTCCTTTTTCTCTAGTTCGTTCTTGGTTGTTCATCCTGTCTTCAAATGGTGTTTTCTTTTACTCCTCAATCGTTTGACAATTTATAATAGTTTTCAACCATCGCATCACTGCAAAGAAATCTATTGACTTAAACATTAGGGCTAAATAAGTAACTGCCAACTTCTGCTCAGTAATGAATGTTTCTAAATCTATTTGTGTTTTGCCAGCAATTTCTGAAATGTAACAGATGGCATTTGTTAGTAGCTTTGATAGTGATCTCCTAACTGAATTCGGATTACAGAATCATTCTTACTTTTAAGTTGATATTCTACTTCTCTTGACTTTTTTTCGAAAGTGGAAATTTAACGATAAACATTTCTATCAAGCATTCTATCTACAAATATTAGTTTTAAGAGGAGAGCTGTATGGACTACAATAAATGTAAAACCGATTTGATTCAAATCGATTTGAATCGAAAAACTGATTTTAATAAATAAATCGATGTGAATAGAAAAGTTAATTTGAATCGATTCGAGAAATCGAAGAAAAACTGATTTGTAGGAATCAATACCAATTGATTCGAATCGATTGAGAAAACCGATTCAAATCGCTTCAAAAAATCAATTTCAGAAATTTGTTTTGTTCGATGCAGTAAATCGCTTAAATCCATTTTACTTAACAAATTAATTTGAAGCAATTCAACAAATAGATTTTTGTCATTTTGTACAATATTCTATAAATTGACTTTTTATTGATTTAGCAAATGAATCTAATCAACCCAATAATTCGATTTTCAATGAATTTACTAGATTGATTTGAGATATTAATAAATTCTTAATATTATACAGTGTGTCACAAAAAACCGCGGACATCGAGTGTTTTATTGTGTTATTAATAATTCTTCACCAAATATGATTCCTTATTGGCCCGAATAATGTAGCGCCCTCATACTCTTTGTATAGTTAGGCATGCACAGAGTAGGAACTTTTCTGTGATTGAATTTATGAATCATATGACCTTGCAGTTGGTGTCTACGTTAGATAAAAAACATATGACTTCTTGGTTTGATTCCAAACAATGTTAGTGATAAACACGTGATATGCGATTGGTTGTGGATAAAATTGATTTATTCGTTTGACTCCATCCTCCACTGCTTCATACAGTATGCATACTATATACATTGAGAAAAATCCAATTTCAGTAGAAGTAGGTTGTCTCTTCAGGAATATTTTGAAGTGTGGTAGTCTTCATCAACCATAAAATCAAGAATACTACACCTAACAGCGAGAAGAAGAAATCAACTCCTTTTTTAATGTTAACTGCATGTAATCTTCCGTGTGGTCACTTTGCTTTTCAAAAAACTTATTGCATAGATTGTACCACCTATAGATTTCTTCATAGTATTGCCTATACAGCATATTTTCTTTTTGCCAAGACTAATTAATAGCAGTATAATTTTTTACATGTTATTAAGTTAGGTAAATGATAGAATATAGAATATAAAGAAGCAAGTATACCAAAGCTAAAGCTTTAACGTTCATTTTAAACGATATTTCATAAAAAAAATAAGAGAAAGTAGGAAAAAAAGATTAATGAAAAGCATTTTCGAATATTAAAAGTACCTAAGTAGCTAGCATTTAAAGTTTTTGGAACAATTTGTAAAATGTGTTTTATTTAAAATATTCATGTATAAATTAGAAAACTTCATTATACTTTATAAAATGCAATTAACGATAATGACATTAGATAACAGTAATAATTCCACTAGACACCATAACTTCCTACTCAAATTAAACATAAAAAGCCATTAAAGGTTATCTAAGTTGACATTTTTGCTTTACAATTAAACAAAATGATAATTCGGGACGCTATTTATCTATTCTATAATCACATAAAGCTAGGTTTAGTTGTTGAGTTGGTTTGAATGATGAAATACACCTATGCATTAGTACTGTTTTGTACAAATCTCACATTTTTAAAGTGCCTTAGCAACGAAACGTATATAATTGAAATTACTCAGAATATCATAATGAATTTATTTAAAACATCTTCATGCATTGCTTTTATAACTACTAATGGCATGTCAAATAGTATTTTAGAAAAAGCCTTGTGGAAAACGAGCATTCCGATAATATCAATTTCGAATAAAAATACGGATTTTATACAAAAATATGGACAGCACTGTGAATTGATCATAACCTCATCAGACTGTTATTTTCTGTCCAACATATCTGGCATGTTTAAACCATATCACACAGTAACCATAATATCAAGCTGTCTAAAACAGTCATTCATACAACTCTTACAGGGCAAAGCCCATTTAGGAGGTACAAATGTAATAACAATTGAAGGTTTAAACGAACCCAACAAGAATATTTTTTATAACAACAATGTAACAAAAACAAATATGTTAAGAGTAACATCATTGTTGGAAAATCGAATTTTACTGTATTGGAATTATGAAGATGTTCTTGAAATAAACGAACAGGACTTACAGAATATTCGGTGGAAAGCTACATTTTCTCCTGGCACCTATTTCAGAGTGTCGGCATTTAATTGTGCACCGTACGTTTTATTGGATCCTGTAAGAGGGATATACGATGGTGTAGAATACAAAATGGTTAAAGAGATTACTAGGAATTTTCCAGTAAGATTTCAAGTCTATTTTAACCAAACCGACGATATGAATTTTTGGGAAAGGGTTCTAAGTGATGTAGAAAATAAAAAAAGCGATATAGCTTTATGTTCACCCTGGATTGTACGAGTCTTGACTAGAAATGTTGATTTTTCAACGGCATTTGGACAAGTATGTGTAACATTTTTAGTACCAAAACCTCAAATACTGTCTCAAACAACGTATATATTTCAACCTTTACAAGTAGATTTTTGGATTGTGATAATATTTGGAATAATATTTCTTTCGATTTTACTGCATTTAATAGCCAAGTTTTACATACAAATGGGAATACCTAAACATCCATATTCTAGTATAATTGTTTCTATATTAGACGCGGTTCAGTCATGTGTATATGGTCACTTAAGTCATTTCTCGATAGTTTCGTATTATGTACACTTACGGATAATTTCTGTCTTGATATGTATTTTATCAACAATTCTATCTAATGCATATTCAGCAGGTTTTACCAGTTTATTGGCAAAACCAAGATATAGTAAACCAGTACGTACGTTTGAAGATATGGTTACGCAAAACATATACTGGACAGATTATGATGGCACAATGAAGAGGTTTTTTAAAAACTCGACACGTCCAGCATTAAAACACTTATCTAGTACGTATGAATTCGTTAATATATCTGAACGAAATAATAAGATTCATAACGATAACTACGCTATAATTAGTAAGTCATTGGCTGATAATTTTGTAACAGAAACAGAAATGTTAGATTCGTATGGCAAAACGCATTTGAAGATACTGTCGGAATGCTTTTTGAACAGCTACGTTGTTTTTCCTTTTGCTAAAAATTCTCCATTTGTAAACATCTTTAATAGATACCTTACATTATTTATTGAGCACGGTCTGATACAGCATTGGTATACTGAAGTAAGAATTAAAAACGAACTCACAAATATGTCTCCGTTTTTTTCGTTTTATACAGACATGTCAATACATACGTCTCCATTATCTATGACACAAATACAAGGGGGATTTTATTTATTACTTTGCGGATACGCTATTTCACTGGTGACTTTTCTGTCTGAACTATCTATTTCCCATATACGTACACGTAAATGCGTGCACATCCATAAATAACTAAATCTACCTTTTCATTTGTAGGGAAATTGTGTTGCTGATGAATATATAGAAATATTGCTCTTAATAAATTAGATTGTCTTCTGTAAACATGTTAAATGTAGTAAAAGAACATTGTGCTGTTGGAATTTAGAGAACCATAGAGAGAACATCAAGTTGTCAACAACAATCCTTTTTTATGCTGCCCTTTCATAATATATTTTGAAATTGTTTTTCATTAATATATGTATGTATTTTTATTTATTATCAGAACAGCAGTGTAATAAAAAATATTTAGTAAAAATATCAAATTACTTACGTCCCATAAATACATCTCCAAACTGTGGATGTAGGCACTTCAGATTTTTTCCTAGTAAACTTTTAGGTTTAGGTTTGCAGTGAGCAGTGAAACATGAAGATTCTGGATGACGAAATTCCCACATCGCTTGCCATAATTTTAATCCATTTTCGAGACGAAAAGTTTGAAAGTCTGATTCCTTTAGCATATGGCATATGGGTGCAAATAAATAGACAAACAGCTGTGAAATAGAGTTTATGTTACTTGATATGTATTGTACATTTAAAATCATGCTTACTGTTATTGCAGGAATAGAAAATAAATAGTAAAAGCTAGACGTTTGGTAATTTCCTTTTTCGAAATCTGCATCTGCGCATTCTTCAGCTGCATCCAAAATAATCCAGTGCAAAGTATACAACAGTTTTGTTTCTACAGCACCAAGACTTTGTAGTGTACCATCTTTCATTCTATAATAAAATATTTGATATAAGAACATATAGCGATCCTGAAAATTTAAATCATACTTGGTATGAAGCAACGTAGCTGTGCAGTGCATAACATGAGGAAGAGCAGCTTGAATAAGTCTCCATCGAGGTATTGAACGAATAGCTTCTGTTAGATCTGGTTTCAGTCCAAATTGAATATTTTGAACTAATACTTTTTCAAATGACTAGAAAAAATTCTTTTTGTTACTAAAACTAAATTATCTAAAGCATAAGTTTAAAAAAAATCATTTTGTTTATAGTATTGTCATACCTTGCAAGCTTCTTTGAGTTCCTATAAAAACAATTTATTAGAAAAGGTATTTTTTACGTTTAAGACAACTTACATGATGACCAGGTGGAGCATGCTGACAAAACTAAAAGAAGAAATTTGTCAAATAAGAAGTTTCAAAGTTAAATAACAATGACTTACCGTACATGATGCTTCATGGACCTTTCCCAACTTTGGGCGTATAAAAGGACTAAAAAGTGATTGCGTAAATACTTCATAAAATTGTTTGCAAAAATGCTTTTTACCTAATTTGTTTCCATAAAAATATCTGTATTGGAATAGGCAACGCCTGATCTGAAAGACTATTATCCAGAGGCACTTTCTTTTCTGATTCGTTAGGCATCTTATCCAGTCAACTAACAAAAAGAAGTTTTAAAAAGAAAAATACAAACAGTGTGTTGTTTGTTTACGGCAAAAGCCTTATGATATTTAACCTCAAATTTTAACAATTTATTTTTTGTTGCCGACATATGTGCACCAGTCTTTTTGGAAAATTAATAAGGGGTTATGTCATAGTTTATTACTTGTTAGAATTTTATTATTGTTTTTCTGTTGGAGAATATTTCAAAAAAGGATAGATATGTTTTGGCATAACATGGAATTATAAATTGCAGGAAATGAACATACAATTTATAAGTTAGACATTTCACATTAATGCCTCGTGTTCAAGTCTGATGCAAGTTTGTCTAATAATAATAATAATTGAGGAGAATTAATATTAATTTATGTTCAGAATTTACATTCGAAATAAAAGCTTTATCATTTCTAATTTTTAAACATTGTAATAGATTTAATTTAAATTTTTCATTAATTGTCATTGCAATACCAAATAAGTACTTAACTCATAGTATATTTTTATTGTGTTGTGATATGAATCTTTCAAATACATTTTATTTTTTTATGTTGAAAAATATTTAACTATGTAGAACCTGTTATACTTTAAATTGATTTATTTATTTGCTGAAATATTTTAATTACATCACTATTACTAACTAAAACAAGCAACATCTAGTGTAACATACTCTTAATTTTTTTTCTTCAATTAAAAATAAGGCTAAACTGCTACGTGTTTTTATTCACTACTAGCAATTTATTTATTAAATTGATCACATTTTCATAATACACACTATGCTATATCTTAACTAGCTCCCGGATTTCTGCGACTTTTCCGTATGGTATCGATTTTATCTTCCACATGCGCATCATAGTGGCCCAGATGCCGGCGTTTTCCGGCTTAACAAAAATCTGGACCAATGATGATAAATAATTATATTAGACGGTTTACATCTAAAGCACATTAAAATATCGCGAAAATTAAATCACTTATCTACTACATTTTTGTTTTATTAATTAATTTTCTTTAATAAGGATGTACTAGTTCAAGTGTTATAATAAATACCATCTTGTTTGTTTTCTTTCGTAAAAGCAAAGTATGACCATAAAATGTGAAACTTCTCTGCTAACAGTAGTTAAAAACTTTTAAACTGAAATCATCATTTTAATCCATAAAAGGGCGGCAATAGCACCAGACCTAACATGAGAAAGTGTCGCCCAACCCTCAAGTACTACCCAGAAGCCTTTTGCCACTTTTCATTTTAAAAGATCACTTAAAGAATGACAAAAAGGTCTCCCCTAAGGAATAGATTATTTGCTTATATTAACTCAAATTTATTTGTCGTTCCTTCTTTATCTTGGATAACTCTTTCGATCGAACACATAGCCAAAGTATACAGAGTCGGAATAACACCCGATTTGTCGTCTCTGGCAATTCAAGAAATATACTTTGTCATTACTCGTCGACATTATCGACAAATCTAACATTCTCAGATTTTGTAAAAATAATGCAACAACATTAATAAACCTCATGCACTTGCAAGTTGGGCTTTATTATAAGGAACGATAATTTTACCTCAAAACATACATGTTTACTTTTCTACGTCTACTTATAAAACTTTTACTAACACGTCTTCAAGTCTTTAGTTTATGTGTGAATGTCTGTAATAAAAGTTTTTGTTTCCATTTTAGTTATTGTCGTGACTCATGAAATGACATTGAATCTTGACTTATAATAGTAAAATATTAAAGAAATTGAGAATACTCTCAACTAAAAAATTATGACGTGAAAGAAGAAAAGCGCAGACACAGGTTTCTACAGTAGAACAAAAACATCTGGGAATGCAAAGCATAACCACAACGAACTCCTGTTTTGTTACTTTTTTCAAATTTTAGCGGCCATTTCGACCATGTTCCCGAGGTGATATCAAAAAACTAAAAGTATACGTTTGTCTTATTTTTTTGATGTAGAATACATTTTGACCATGTTCCCGAAGAGTTATCAAAAAACGAAGAAACCACGTCGTTTTTAGTTTTTGATATAGAATCCAAATCTGAAGTCAAAATTTAAAAGTTTGACAAAAAATGCGGACACACAGACAGACTTCGCAAATTCAGTAATGACTCCTTTGGAATTCGTTGATAAAGGCATGAAATATCAGCGCTGTACAAAACTAGGAACACCCTCGAAGCAATACTCTGCGTCTTTTATTTCCTTTTAATTATCATTCTTCGATTATGTAATCATTTCATGTTCATACGGCTTATATCACTCTTTAATCTGCAACAAAAGTCTATAAAGAAAGAATTAGATTTCCAGTTTAAAAGAAAACAACGAGTTTATAAAGTTATTACTTCTGAGAAGTTGAGAGAAGGCGATAAGCTTTAGAACGGCGTAAATGCTTCTACTAGCCCCAGAGCCGTGCGGTAGATTTTCTCAGTATGATGCAAGTCTTCGAAATGCCGCCCCTTAAATGTTTTTTCTTTAAAATAACCTTCGATCGTGATTTAAAAAAAACTGCACAAAATGTACGAATACTATTTTTATTTTGAAAATATAAATTACTTTAAAATAATGATATCAACTATCAACTACAACAATGTGCCACAGTTTTACTCTTCTAACTTTAACTTTAGCAAATTCTTTAAGTAGGAATATGTAGTCTAGCGTGGCAGCCAATGTAGATTCAATAGAAATTAATGACAGATTTTTAAGTTGTGTTTGGCTTATTGAACTTCTCAGGTAGTGTTTTATTAATTTTAGTTTGAAAAACCTTCTTTTCACACTAGTTACAGCGACAAGGAGTTAATAAAATTCTCAGAGCTACAACAGTATTTGGATAAAAAATAATTAAATTATTTTGGCACAAATAGTTTAAAACATCGAAAGATTTCATAGAATCTGGTAGCATTTGGATTCGGAATACATCATGTAATTCTTCTTGAAAATCATTAACATTTATATCTGATTCATTTTCGACCGATAGTATTGACTGCAGACTGGTACAATAATTTTCTAGCGTTTCCTCATCTGTACCTTTGAGTTTTAAAATGTCATATAAAAACTGAAAATCTTTGTTATGGGTTTCTAGAAGCGTGAATCGTTAATTCAGAGAATTAAGAGTAATGTCCAGAATATAATTGAAAAAGTTTATTTTAAATTTATTCTCCTCTCATGTTAAGGGTTCATTGACAGCTTCTTCATAGTCAAACTGACGCTTTTTCCTTCTGATTCTAATTTCAGTTTTGGCAGGAAATTCTGTACTGCATTCAAGATTCTCTGCAATCTCATTGGCAGCAATTTTCATCTGATCATATCCAGATTCACTTTTTGGATGGGTTCTGATAACGTCCTTACACAATCTGGCAGATTTATAGTTACAGATTGCAGTAGCTTCGAGACTGGATTTATTTCAAATAAAATATCCATGCCAAAGAAAGGCGTGCGATAAATCATAAATCGTATAGGTACATCAATACAGGAATAACATAGGCCAATATAGAATAACGTTGCGTAAAAATTTTTAATTACTGAATGTTCAAATTATATTTTGATTTCGCTGCTTATGCCGCCCCCCTTACGGTGCCGCCTGATGCGGCCGCCTCTCTGCATCATAGCACGGCACGGCCCTGACTAGCTCTATTAATACGAGGGTCAGTTTGTGTTGTCACGTATCAAAATGAACAAAGTTTGTCCTTCCAAGTCAACTATTTGCAAATGGTCGAAATTGTTTAAATATGGTTGACAATCACTGGATGATGATCCCCGTCCAGGCCGCCACCGTGTTGACGTGGTCACTTTGAATGTTATTGAAAAAACCAAGTGTTTGGTACTGGAGCATGCAAGAATAAAGAAACGACAATTAACAGCATTATTAGGAGTTTCAGAAACTACGGTTTTCAGAATTCTACACGAATACCTTGGAATGACAAAAGTTAGTGTGAAATGGGTGCCGAGAATGCTTTTGCCGTTTCAAATGCGTGTCCAAATACAGGCATACGAACAATTTCTGACGCTCTGTGAAGATGAACCGGATTCTATTATCAATCGACTTGTCACTGGAGATAAAACCTGGGTCCATCAGTTTGATCCTAAATCGAAACAAGTATCGATGTAGTGGCATATTAAGGGTTCCAGGCTTCCCAAGAAGTTTAAAGTCACCCCTTCTGCAAAAAAGATAATGCCAACTGTTTTTTGGAACAGGCAAGAAATTTTAATAATTGATTACCTGAATAAAGGTAGCACGGTAACAGGAAGGTATTATGCGAGCTTAATACATTGCCTTAGTGAGTCTGTCGGAGTGAAAAGGCAAGGAAAACTGATGAAAGTGTCCTGTTGTTCCACGACAATGCACCAGTGCGCAAGTCAAGAGTTTCAAAAACTGTCATTGCTGAATGGGGTTATGTAGAAATTGATCATCTGCCTTATAGTCCAGATCTGGCTCCCTGCAACTATTTTTTGTTTTCAAATCTCAGAAAAACTCTAAGGGAGACAAAATTTAGGAACGATGAAGAACTTTGTATTAACCATGTGTACGTTGTCATGAGAAGATAGATAGATATCCAACTCAAAGAGACTTTATCCAAATAAATGAATAATTGTCATCGTTTCTGTTTATCCTACCTCAAAAGTGTTTCGACAACTTTATACTATAGCCATGTAAAACTCAATAGATTGTAAAGTTGATTTCCTTCCTTTCATAATTTGACAATAGACTGACTGCCGTTTACATTAACGAATATTTCTTTTTTTTAACTTATACTTTTGCTCCCTAGAAAAAGTGACCCCGATAATAATCTTACTTGCTAAGTTTAAAATTGCTACCACAAAAATTAGAATTCACTTGTGTCTAATTCCATATACTGCTTATATTCTAACCAAATATATGTGCAAAATAAAGTAATTAAAAACCAAACAAATAAGCAAAATACAACTTCTCGGTTTTTGCTTCTCTGAGAAGTGGCTGGATTCGAGTTCGACGCTCGGAGTTGAGACAGAAAGCAAACTCCATATCTAAAGTATATGCTTGGTACGCTCTATTAATGACATTAAATTTGCCTTACTCCAACCAACCAAATTAGTTTTATCTGTTCTGGTCGCTCCAAACTACAGCCCACTCCTTGGCTGCCTGCGTGCTAATATCACTAATTTCGTTCAAAACTACTGACGTGAAAATGAAGGACTGTATAAATAACAGTGAGTAGAGGAACCTATCTGTAATCGTAATAGCGTCTTCCACTTTTTTACAATTTATCATTTTATGAACCTTCCTTTTATTCCCTGTTATTTTTGAGAAATATCATCTGATGCAGCTACTTATTTATGTAGAGTACATTTTACGGAAAATCAAGAATTTACTTATGATAATTCAAAAAGGAAAACTAATTTCTTGTCAATATGTTTAAACAATTAATAATTCTTTGATGCTAACTCAAAAAAGACTGTGCATTGATTATGTCAACATTTTTTGAGGAAGTGTATCAAACAAACGTTTGTGTTATAACAGGATTCAAAGTTCCATTATAGTGAATTTCACTTAAAAATGAGACTGACTTTTTACACACCGTTGACCAATTATTAGATAACACTTGAGGTTTACAACCCGAGGTAGTAGACTTGACGCCGAACAAGTCAAAAGTTATTAGAGTATCAAACAATAACTTACGACTTTCTTGGGATAAATTTTACTACCTGCGGTTTTAAAACTCAAGTAGTATCTCATAATTGACCAATGGTGTGTAAAAAGTCCGCCTCATTTTTAAGTGAAATCACTATAATAATATACCGTGCGGCCGAAAAAACAACGAAGTCGAAGCGGGTTATGACTCGTACTATGTGGCAGTGTTCTTCGCAAATATGTTTTATTTAAATTTTAATTTATAATTGTCATTCTGAAATGTCAAATTGAATTTGATACTGGTTTAACCTAACAACTCACAACTGTCAATCACTATCTATTCTCTTGTCCATGGTAAAGCAGTGTAACTCATCAGTGCAGAAACACACTGTTCAGTCGAGTTCATTTTGTACATCGGTGTATGCTACGCATCGCATTGACGTTCGTCTGTTTGCACATGTGTTTGCAATTCCTTTTCTGGCTTGTTTAGTTTGTGATACGCCTATGGCGACGTACATTCGTCGATTTTGATGATTCACACTGCCTTCTCTAACTGATACAGTTTTATTGATCATGGCCTACTTCGTTTTTTTTAATGCACGGTACTCCAGTATAAGTTAGAACAACTATAAACCTTTTATGTAAAATAAAAGGTTTATAGTTTTCCTATTTGGAAATTTTTAATAATTAAATTTGTTAATGCGAATATTTATTAAAGGTAGTACAGTTACACATTACAGTAATTTTAATTTTGTTGCCCTGGGGGAGGTATATAAAGATTTATCCACTTGCAAACTCAAACAAAATATCATCATAAATGAAGTATAATTATTAGTTGAATCATTGACTTTAAAAAGAATTTCGATATTCTCATTTTTAGCGAATATCTAGGAAGCCATAGAATCTTCTGAAAAAGGTTAAACAGAAATAAATTTATTTTTAGAATAGACAACTTTTTTCTATTTCAACCTATCTTGTATCCTATGCGGTTTTGGTTTACGAGATCCCTCTAGTGTACTACCAGCTTTAAGAAAGTGTTTGCTTATTATTATTTGCAGATTTTATTTTTGCTCGACTTATTAGTGGTATAGTCCATTCCGTTACTACAGAATTCGGAGTAGGCCACGGCAACAAACTTCTTTAGTGGTATAAATACTGTAAATCGAACTTTTCAATAAAATTAACCAACTCAAATTTTTATTCAAATTTAAGTAGACAGAGAAATTGCTATTAAAAAGTCACATTAAAACATTCTCAATTTTTATTTAATTACACTTATGATACTTACAAAGACAGTACAGCCTAAAAGTAGCTAAATAAATATTTATAGATTAACGATCTGTCATTTGTATCGTTTTTTACATAAACATGAGTTGTCAACACAGAAAGTGATTTTTACTTTTAGGCTGTAAACCTAAATTTGCCGCACACAGTAAAAATGAAAGCAAAACAAAACCTACTCCGAATTCTGCAATAAAAAATTATTTAGAATTTTTCGTAAGCACGTAATAGTTAAGATAACTACTTATCTATAGTTATAATAACATTACGTGATGTATACTTTCAAAAACAAAGAAATATAAAACAGAGTAAACATACATAAGAATAAAGGTTTTAATGCAAAAAATGCAAAGGGTAGTTAATGGAGAGAGAGAAAGAGAGACAACATTTGATACCTGCCGCGCAACCTTTTAACATTTCGAAAAATGTATTATTTTAGTTAAAATATTGATGTTGCTACTACAGCATGCAATTGATCTTCATTAATGCATTATACCTTCTAAAACTCCATAATATTGTAGTTTGTGGTTAACGATAACGAAATCAATCAGGCAATAAGAATAATTCCATCAAGTACCAACCTACTCAAATTAAACATGAAAGTTTCTTGCGATTAAATTATGTCTGGTATAAACTAAAACTTCGGTCATAAACCAAACAAAGAGATAGTTCCGGAAAGCTAAGTGCTAAACGCCAATAAATAGAAGTTGTTGAATTGTTTTAAACAATATGCTGAAATATACCTATAAATTAATACTGTTATTTGTAAATATTTCGTTTTTAAAATGCCTTGACGAAACGTACGTAATTGAAATTGTGCAAAAGATTATAATAAATTTATTTAGAACATCTTCATGCATTTCTTTTATAAGTAACGATGATACATCTTCATCAAGTAGTCTTTTAGAGAAAGCTTTGTGGAAAACGAGCATTCCGTTAATGTCAGTTGGAAACAAAAAGACTGATTTCCTACAAAGATACGCACAGCGTTGTGGATTAATTATAACTTCATCAGACTGTTATTTTCTGTTCAACATATTTGGCATGTTTAAACCACATCACACAATAACAATAATATCAAGCTGTCTAAAACAATCATTCATACAACTCTTACAGGGCAAAGCCAATTTAGGAGGTATAAATGTAATAACAATTGAAGGTTTAAACGAACCCAGCAAGAATCTTTTTTGTAACACCGAAAATGTAACAGCACCAAACGTTTTAAAAGTAACATCACTGTTGGAAGACAGAATTTTATTAAAATGGAATTACGAAGATCATCTTGAGATAAACGAGCAGGATTTTCAGAATATTCATTGGAGAGCGATATTTTCTTCTGACACCTACTTCAGAGTGTCTGCATTTAATTGTGCACCATACTTTTTATTTGATCCTATAAGAAGAGTATACGATGGTATAGAGTACAAAATGGTCAGAGAAATTACTAAACATTTCCCTGTAAAATTTAAAGTCTATTTCAACCAAACTGACCTAAACCCTTGGGATAAAGTATTAAGTGATTTAATAAGTAAAGAAAGCGATATAGCTTTATGTTCACATTGGTATTTACGGGTTCTGTCAAAAGATATTGATGCTTCATCTGCATATGGACAAGTATGTCTAACATTTTTGGTACCAAAACCTCAAATACTGTCTCAAACAACATACATATTTCAGCCTTTACAAGTAGACTTTTGGATTGTGATAATATTTGTAATAATATTTGTTTCGACTTTATTGCATCTAATAGCAAAGTTTTACATACAAATGGGAATACCTGAACATCCATATTCTAGTATAATTGTTACTATATTAGACACGGTTCAGTCATGTGTCTATGGCTACTTAAGTCATTTTTCGATAGTTTCGTATTATACACATCTACGAATAATTTCAGTTTTGATATGTATTTTATCAACAATTTTATCTAATGCATATTCGGCAGGTTTTACCAGTTTATTGGCAAAACCAAGATATAGTAAACCAGTACGTACATTTGAAGATATGGTAATACAAAACGTGCACTGGACAGATTATGATGATGTAATAAGGGAGTTTCTCAGAAATTCTACAAATCCAACCTTAAAACAATTATCTGAGCTATATGTTTATGTTAATTTGCTTGAAAGAAATAATAAGATTCTCAAGGACAACTATGCTATAATTAGCAAGTCATTAGGTAATAATTATATAACAGAAATAGAAAAACTAGATTCTTATGGTAAAACGCATTTGAAGATATTGTCCGATTGCTTTATGGATAGCTATGTAGTTTTTCCCTTCGCTAAGAATTCTCCGTTTAAAAACATATTTAATAAATATATTACATTATTTATTGAGCACGGTCTGATACAGCATTGGTATACTGAAGTAAGAATTAAAAACGGGCTGATAGATACGTCTTCGTTTTTTTCATTTTATACAGACATATCAACACACAAGTCTCCGTTATCTCTAACACAGATTCAAGGGGGATTGTATTTATTACTCTGCGGATACGCTATTTCAACAGTGACTTTTTTGCTTGAACTATGTATTTACCGATGCAAGACCGATACGAAGAAACTTAATGTAGCTTAAAGATTACATACGAAAATGTTCATATCCATAATAACTTATACATTGTACCCTATTTACCTATTAGTAAATGCGAGAAAACTAACTTTGATATTGGCGACGTTGCCAAGTCTACAATCTTTTTGTTGTGACAACTAAGATGATTCTTTTACATGAAACACCCTATATATTGTGTTACATTTTTGGAAACTATTTTTCTAGATGATTTCAAAAATATAGCATCGGTGGGAACATTTTCAAAAACAAAAGAATAATCAAGAAGTCGTTTGGAAGATGTTAGAAAATTGCTTCAGGTAAACAAATTTATTGTTAATGTCAGTTATTTCCATAAATTGGTCATAAGATCATAACATTAAAAGTGAAAAAGAGTGTATAGAGATTTTTAATTATGGTCAGGTATAGGGATAGAATCTGGACTCGAATAAAAGTATTTGTGCATGTCAGGATTTTGTTCCCATATATAATACAGAACATTTTTGAAAATATTAGCAATTGGCATTAAGATTGAATTTGTTTACCATTGTCTTATCTCTTTTGTTTTTTTAAATAACTCCATCCATACTACATTTTCAAAATTATTTAGATAAGTAATTTTCAGAAATGTACCACAATACCGGGTGTCCCATATAAAAAGATCATCTTGCCACCAAAAAAGCCGTAAACTTGGCAATGTCGACGATACCAAAACTAGGTTTCTCGTATTTAGTAATACCCAGATACTTTTGAGGGGCGCAGTGTTCACGCATACCATAATAAGAGTTGAGCTGATGGGAAATTCAGCTGATTGGTTGAATGCATTTTTAATGTTGCTACTGTATCTAGACATAGTTTTTTTACTAGCCTGCGGAAAATACCGTTTCCCCATACTAAGGTGAGAAATGGTCATTTCCCCTCACTAATACGGACAATTTGCAATTTATTATGAAATCTGTTTAATATTTAACATAAATTTATCTCAAAACAAATCAACTTTAACTTTAATTATATTTAACAATTTTTAAATAAACTCTTAAGATATTACAGGTTGGGAAGTGTAAATTGGTTTCTTAAAGTTAAGAAGATGTTAACTGGTTTTTAAGTCTAGATCTTATTTATATGTACAACATTTAAGATAATTTTAGATTTAATTTTTGTTTTATATTTTCTGTAGATAAATAATAACGGGTGTTCAACAAGTCTCAGTTGCAGTTGGCTAAGTATGCATAGCTGAACGTATATCGTATTATGCTTGTGTCCAGAAACAGCTAGCAATTGCCACGGCTTTTGTTTTATATTATAATTTTTTATAATTTGTTTTATAACCACTTACGGTATCTAATGTGTCACTGTCAACTATTCAGGAGCTTTTTCAGTGACAACACTGCTAATTGCTGCCTGTTCCTGGAAGTAAACATTATACAGCTCGTTGCTGTATTTTGTTGTCATATAATTTGAGTTTAATAATTTGTAAATAAAAGTAAATAAAATTTCAGTTCCTAAGCTCTACTGCATATTTTTCTTTGTTAATTCTTACTCTTTTATTCCATTACGGAAATAACTCTCAATTATAAATGAACCGGAAGACGCAAAAAGAAAACATATACTACATGTAACAAGTTCCTTTTTTGCATCTTCTGATTCAAATGTAATGAACTGTTGTAATGAACAATAAAAGCAATTTCTTAGAATTATAATAAACTGTAATGTTCATTTAGTTTGTCTTTATAAACATTGTTATTTATCTTATTTTAATAAAATTAAAAGGCACCACATAGTTTTTGATACATAAGATTTTTTTTCCATTCATTGTAGTTTAACAAGATTTCAGCTAAACATTTGTATAATCTTTAAAGTTTGTTTGGTCTATTTTTCTTATATACATACATCATAGCTTCAGATAAGAAACGTTCGTTTACCAAGGTAAAAGTGCTAGATCGTCGCGACGGGACAACCGTCAGTTTTTATCAAGCAGTTTTTGGGGATAGAGAAGCAAAATAAAAATGTATTACTTTTTTTATTTGAATAAAGATTTTTTATATAAAATGGTTATTTGTAACTTTTGATGTAACAATTTAGTCAAACTGATAAAATTCGTTTGTCCATTCAACTAGATTGTCAGTGTTTGAAGGTACCTACCTCTTGACAAACTTCTCAGAATTTCCATAGGATGTTTTTTGTATAAGGTATATTGAAGTTCGTCTACACTGTACAATATTTTAAGGGATAATGGAAAACAAATCACCTAATGACTTTTAAAGGTTTGTCAAAAAAACCTTTTCAAATGAATGTTTTTGTTAAACTTATTTCAAAAGCATTTCTACAATTTGATAATGTTACTTTGTAGAATTCTATCAATTACAAAACAAACTTCCTTTGTTGTTTAATTTAAAATCTCATTTGCTATAATTTAGTATTGATTTGATTACTGTCTATGTAAACAAGTATCTTTTTCTATACAAATAACAGTTCCACTACAATTTTGCTTCCTAGAAATAAAAATGCTGATAATTCTGCTTACTAAATTTAAATCTGTTATCATCAAATTTGAAATTTACTTACACCTAAATCTATTGAACACTGACTTTCTTTACTCAGAATACTGCTAGTTCTAGCAAAATAAATACTTATTTCAAAATAAAACAATTGAAAAACAAGCAAATGAGTTCAAGAAGTAAAATGAGTTATATAGAAATATGCCAAGTATCACAGAAACTTTAAAATATCTGATATCAAGAACACAAAAAAATCGTTTTGAAAGTTTTTCACTCTAGTTATTTAAATTCAAGGCTCACTATTGAAATTTTGAACACTGTAAGTGATACAAGGTCAATTAAATTGGAATAAAGTTGTGTATTTTCCTGCTCGATAATAAACTTTATACTTCAAATTAGTATAATTTATACAATGTGTCCCAAATTCAATACTCACCATAGGGATTTCAGACACTATAAAAGATACAAAGTTTATCAAATTAGATTAAAGTTGTCTATTTTTAAGATCAATTTACTTACATTTTTCAAAAAAGTCCACGGCTTACTAGATATTCGCTAAAAATTAAAATTATTCTGGTTTCTTTTTTGAAGTGGAATATCTTAGAAAAGAATGGCAAAGAGCAGGTTTACTCCCAAACACAAAAGTTGTTTTCACAATCGTCTTTTGTTTCCTTCGTTGGTGGAATGCACAGGCACTCTTTATCTGTAATATTTCTGACAGTTAGATTTTCATGAGATATCTTGGTGTACCAAAACAATCATTAAGACAGTATCAAGACGTTAGGTGCCTTAGACAACTCTAGGGTGGCATTTGTGGAGAGGCACCAAAGTAAGATTCTTTGCGGACTCCCTTGTGATGAGTGAAAAAAAATTGTACCTATTTGTGAAATTTTCAGTAAGCACAGGCCACCATTGGATCCAATCAATCCAACTGGCCTCCTTTGTTCATTTAATAAACATATGAATAATTTGGATCAATTATTGAACTTACAGGCTAAATCTTTATAGGTTTAAGTATTAATAATTATGAACTGTCGAATGCATTACATATTACATAGTTCTTGCACCACATGAAGGTATTTGTTGAAACAAAATTTGAAAACCGGTTTGACCTCGCTGAGATCAAAACATCTACTTTCCACACATCTGCTTCGTTGTAGTACTGTATGAGAGAATTCTCCCTTTTAGTGGAGTTTTACTTTAAATCACAGGACTGAATATGATGTTCAAAACTCAGAATTACTCCATTTAGTTTGCTTTATTTGCAATTGAAAAGCCTTGCACTTCTTCAACCACAGCCATCTTTAGAGCTCCAGGCCAGAATATTTAATTTGACAACTCTGCTCATTTCACTTGTTTTGACCGCTTATAATGCATCTCAGGTGCTGTAACTGACATCACTCAACACATTGAATTAGTGAGAAATTGAACATCATCAAAGTTTTAGAATCAAAAATTTAAAAAAGTTTTAAGATATGACGGAAATAAATATTATTACCCCTACAACAGTACTCAATTTCTCACTATTCAATATGATATGTTGATGTCGGTTACAGTATCTGAGATGATCTATAAGCAGTTTCAGCCAAAAAAGTGAGACTGACAATATCAAATTAAACATTTTGCCTGCAATACTGAAGATTGCTGGCACCAAACATGCTTATATGTCATAGCAATTATTTTAAATGGCAAATTAGCTGAAGCACCTCAAATTAAGAAAAATTGTTTATTCAGTCAGAATTTACACAGGTTAATAATGTAACGCGCCACCCCTCGAATAGTCTAGAAAAAGTCCCGAACAGTCTCAAACAAGCTAGTCGAATGTGCCAAAAAAGTCTCGAACTATCAAGTTTCCCACCGTCGAATGTGCAAGAAAAAGCGGAAATCTTCCAGCCTCATCGAGAACAATACGGATATAAATATAAGGCTGCGTTGATCAAGCCGAGGGGCAGTTCTACAGTCAATCAGCTAGTAGTTACAAACAAAATTAATGTTAATTAGTGATAAATAAATTCTTCTGTACATAATTAAATAAATAATTTAGTGTAAATAAATTCTGGAAATAAATTATAATAAACTAAGTAAAAATAAATGTTAAAAATAAATACACGTTTTTGTCTAAACGTAACAATAATATAGCTAGATGATTGAAATACAAATTCTAAAACATATCACTAATAAATACTTATGAAGATCAAGATAGTGCCCACAAGTTATATTTTGAAATTACTATACCCTTGTTGGACTTATGTAGGTTGGAAATATTTAAAATAACCACAAGAATTGATGTATAAGATTTAATTATTTAAAAAAAGTACATAAGGGATTTTTAAAAAGCAAAAGATGATAGGAACTATCTTAGAATACATATGTAAACTAATATAAAAATTGGTCCACTTTCAAAATGTTTTCTTAAATGTAAAGATAACATACTTCTAATAACATTTTTTTCTAATATTAATGTATAAAATGCGTTTATATAAAAAGTATAAATTCAGTACAAAAATCCCTTCAATAAACACATGTGTAAAAAACCAGAAAAGGAGGCATTACAATTAGAAAGAAAAGCCACTTCCATTCGCAATTGTATCGGCACTAAAACGTATTTCACCATCAGTAACCGAAGGTGATGGGAAGTTCTCATCAACTTGTTGCTGCAAAAGAATTAATTAAAAAATTAAACTTTTAAGAATTACTAAACTAAAAATTGTAATATATAATGAGAAATCACTATTTACTTTACTACAAATTTCTGTCGAATATTGCAATCACTTCATCATGTAACAGATTTCAACACATAATGGTCATGCATGTTGTAAATCTCGCTAATCAGAATTTAGCTCTACAGCTATTTTTTAGAAATTCTCAATATTTTTTAAACTAAAAATAACTGAGTAGAACTAAAACGTTCAAATTTGTTTGATTTTGGAAAACTGTCCAAAAAGAATGCTCAACATTTTTTTCAGCAGTCACATGTGTGCTTTACGCATATGAAAGTTTTCATCATATGTATTGGTAAAATCTTTTATCATTATGGTAATTTTTTTGAATATATCTGAAAATATTTAATTAAAAAAAATTTTTACCTCTGAAAAGAAGTTTTCAATCATAGACAATGACTTCTCATAAACTTGTTCATTATCATGTGCCTGGAGGGCTTCCAATAAATCTAAGCCGCCACACTCTTCAATCATAATGGCTACTCTTTCTACTTCTCCGGCTTTCTGGGCTGCCTAAAAAACAATTTTAATTAAAAATGCATGTTTGAAATCATTGACACAATAAGAAAATTCCATTACTTACATTCAAAATATTAGTTAATCCATCTAATACTACAATAACAGTCTTCCAGTCTTTAGAGTTGAGCAGATTACACATTGGTTTGATAGCACCCATTTGTACCAATTTAGCAATTTGTTCACTTGTGCCACCGCTTGTGTAATTAGTAATAGCCCATGCCGCCTCTTTCTGAGATTTGAAGTCACCAGTTTGTAGAACAAATAACAATGGTGTCATTATGCCAGCATCAAGAACTTTCTGGATTTGTTCAGAGTTACCAGCAGTAATATTTGAGCAAGCCCATGCAGCTTCTTTTACAATATTTAGACGATTATGTTGCAGAAGAAGTCCTAATATATCTAAAGCACCAGCATTTATAACCATATCTGTCTGCTGGTCAGTACCAGTTACAATGTTACCAACTGCACGTAATGCAGGGGTAAGAACACTTATCTCAGTGTTACGTAAAAGTTGAACAAGATGATTTACAAGTCCAGTTTCTAATACGGCTTGGATCTTTTCATTACTGCCATCTGTTAGGTAACTCAAAGCCCAACAAGCATCAGCTAACACATCCTTATCAGCATGGCATAACAATCGTGCAAGATAATATAAGGCAGGTTTAACCATGTTGAAATCTGGTGGAGGATTCTTATTACGGCACAAGTTTGAAATTGTCCACACTACATTTCGTAATAAAGATATCTGCCAAATTAATAACAATAAGAATAGAATGTCACTAATAAGAATAATGTTGTTTAATGTAAAACGTTACCTACCGGAGGATCCTTTTCGATCAAATGTAAAAGATTAGTAAGGCAGTTACTGGAAAGAACAAGATCACGAGTTGCTGGACCGTCACCAGCTATATTACCCAATGCCCAAACGGCTTGTTCAACAACATCTGCACGAGGTGAAGTTAACAAAGTTTGCAATTTTGGAATTGCCCCTTCTTGTACCACTGCTTTAGTTTGCTCTGTTGTTCCAGATGCAATGTTTGTTAAAACCCAGCAGGCTTCAAACTGCAGTGCAGGACTATAATGAAATATTAGCTTTAGTTACGGAAATTATTTGCAAGATAATACACATTGCTCAATAGGGAGATGCTGAGAATTATCAAATTTCAGGGCTAGATTTACTGAATCTAATCTAATCTATATAAATAAAAATAAATCGCAAAAATGTATGAAGGCGTATCACTTCACAACGACTGAACCAAATTGGATAATTCTTATTTTGTTGTGTTTGTTATTATCAGGAGGTTTGTATAAAAGAAAATTTCCAAAAAAATGTACGGAAAGAAATAAAAAAACATTTTTTCTCTTATACGTCATTTCAAGTGGTTCCCGAAGTATACAATAGATGGCGCCGCCGGCAGGGTGGCGAAAGTGTCGAAGTGTATGTAAGGAAGTTTTCCCTAACTTTGAGGTAATTTGAAAAATGTGATGGTCAAAAACTCCTTTTGAATAATACAAAAATCATACTACGTGTTTATTTATTGTGATCTTTAGTCACAAAACAAGTCGTACATTACATATTTTTCCGAATACATTCTTCTAAAGTACCAAATCAAAGAAGAATTTGAATAAAACATAAAATGTGTAGGTAATTCAAATTATGAAACTTGCAACACTTCAACATTCGGATACACTTTAATTAGCTAATGTCTCTTTCTTTTTTTTTTGTTATGGCGTAATCCTCATTCGAGAGTCGGCAAACCATCGGCGCTCTTTTTGTACTGTCCAAATGGAAAAACTAAAAATGTGGTTTATTACAAAGCTTTACAATAAAGTATATAAATTCTTAAGATTTTTCTTTTATTTTAATCGTAATTTAATTTCGAAATGGAAAATTGTCTTATTTTTTCCATTAGGTACTCCACCCGTGCGAAGCAGGGGCGAGCAGCTAGTAACATATGATTTTCATTTGAATTGTTAAACCTATACATCACATTTTATTTTCTTTCATTCTTAATTTGTTTTTGATGAGATTTTAATTAATACACTAGAGATACAATCACAATAATTGGCAGGTAAAGTAAAACCTAACCTATAATTTTTATAGTGTGTCCAAGATAAGGATGCATAGCATGGGGATCTTGGAAACGGTAAGAGATACAAGAGCGGTTATTTGGGATGAAAGTTGACTATTTATAGAACCTTTTTGTTGGCATTTGCAAAATCTAGATATCTTAGATAGTTTCAGAAATATTTAAAAAAAAGTAGATTTCTCGATTTTCGTTATTATTTTTTCTTTCCTTTATTTGAAGAGATATCGGAAAACTAAAACCACTTTTCCATTGCCACTTTTTGTTCTGTATTAAAATATGCTAACAAAATTCCTGTACAACGTTTTGGTTTTGAGTAACCATCAACAACCTCATTTTTTTAAATAGGCAGAAAAACAATTGAAAATTGTTTTGAATAGCTGTTGTTGTCACAATTCAAATGATGTAAACATGATAGGGTTATTTTGGTTTTGATTTTTTTGTGTTGAATGTTGCTGTGACCAACTGTAATAATTGCTGTTCATCTTCAAAATTTAGGTTAAGCATATGATTCTTGACAAAACCCCAGAAGAAAGAAATCTAACGGTGTTAGATTAGGTGATCGTGCAGGCCAGGGTACTGCAGAATGCATTAATTTATAGCATAAGAAATCAAAATAACCCTATCATGTTTACATCATTAGAATCGTGACACCAAGATCTATCCAAAACAATTTTCAATTGTTTCTCCGCCTATTTAAAAAAATGAGGTTGATGATGGTTACTCGAAACCGAAACATTGTACAGGAATTTTGTTAGCGTATTTTAATACAGAACAAAAAGTGGCAATGGAAAAGTGGTTTTAGTTTTCTGATATCTCTTCAAATAAATAAAAAAAAAAATAATAATGAAAATCAAGAAATCTACTTTTTTTTTTTAATCTCTCTGAAACTATCCAAGTTATTTAGATTTTGCAAACACCAACAAAAAGATCCTATAAATAGCCAACTTTCATCCCATTTAACCGATGTGGTATCTCTTACCGTTTCCAAGATCCCCATGCTGTACATCCTTATCTTGGACACACCATATATCATCCCATTGAATTTTGTTTTTTAAATATCTTCAGAAATTTTTGGTGAGCAAAGTTTCTTATAATTTCCTCAGAATCGTCTTCCAACACTTTCACAATTTATTATTTCTGATTACTGTAAAACAGCAGGCACATAGTATAAACTGAATACCCAAATAACTCTGTTACATAATCTGTATGATCAGATCAGAAGAAAATATGTTATGTTTCCGAAAATGCCTTTAATAGCGAAACAACAAGGCATTCATAATTATATTTATTTAAACTCCAAATAACTTCAAACTTATAAAATGATGTTTAACTTGTCAAATTTGACATGAAACAACAGCGACCAACACCTCTAGAAAAGAAAAAATTGTTGTTGAGCTTGATTTGTGATCATATTTTATTTGATGTCAATACTTTATCTCACATCAACTGGGTTTGGGTACCGAAAAATTATAACCTGCAATCTACACACCAAGTAGAATTACTTTTGTAAAAATGTTATTTTTACATAAAATAGTGACCAACTCTGAACCCTGTGCTAACTGCCCCTGAACACAACCAAATGTATAAGCATATAAGAAACTGTTGTTCAACTCTCTATCCCATATCTACCCCTCCTACCCTTTAAGGTCCGCCGTAATTCTCTACCAGTGAAAGCTCTGAAATTGTTCGTGTTAAGGGGATTGAGAAGTTGGTAACCCTATAGAAACATTACAGAAGACATGAATTTTAGTAGACACATCATATGTAACAGAATCAATCAAACTAAATATTTTTTTTTATTTTACTATTTTATAATAATATAATACATAGTAACAATTATCCTTACAGAACTATCCCATGTGAATGAATGAAACTTAATTTAATGTAATTTTTGTGTACAGATACTCAATTGTTGTACATACCAATTATCCCGTATACGCCTCATCTTTAAATTAATGATCTAACTGAAGACTTGGGATTTTTTTGAGTAAATTTTAACAAATATTAACCTCTAAGTAATAAAACTTTACAGAATTAAAAAAATAAGATTTTTTATATTATGATAAGAAGATATCAAGTTAACATAATGAAGAACCAGTAGGTAGGTTAACAGATGTAGAAAACATCCTGAAAGATTTTTATATTGAATACCAAAACAATGAAACGCAGAAATCTGTCAGTAATGGCTAATCAGATTTTTCTGAAAAAAATATACAGCAAAAAGATTTTTCTGCAAGAAATGTTATAATGCAAATCACTATTAATTCAGATTTTATCTATTGAACAACATCTCACCTCATGTTCTTATTTAACAGATAATAAGATATTTCCTGTTAAAAATATTCCACAAAAATAACTAAAATGTAGCATTCGCCTTACCTTTTCCTGATTTTCAGGTTTAAGCAACTGCAGGATTTTTGGGGACTTTTGGTATGTTGTTGTATGAAAACTAAAGTGTGTATGCGTGTGCATGTACACAAAAGAAAATCAGCCTTCATTAAATTAGTCCCACTTGTTTTGCATAACTCGCCTGGGTTAACAGGGAAATGTTTGAGGAAATATCATTTTATTGTTGTTCTATATAAGCGAGTAGCTTAATAACATTTTTATTTTATAACAAGTGACGACAAGCCCCTTGGGGGTAAAAAAAACTTAACTATCTCTTTCTTATCATAACCATATTTTGCATGCTCCACATTCAGAGATGTTTAGTGGCTGAAATTCTAACTAAGCAGATTGTAGGCTGAGTTTGTTAGCACTGTCGAAAGCAGTGGTGGAAGCAGGTTTCTAACCTCAAATTTAGTTCATCCTCCAATCAAAAGACAAGTGTAATATGTGGATAATATTTTGACAAAGGCAGCAGGAAAATGAAAATTAATAAAAAATGAAAATCATGATTTGTAATTTATAAAAAAGAGACAGATAGTTTGTTGTACCTCCAGGGTAGATCACGCATGCATTTTCAGTTTATGAGAACTAACTTCCTTTTCAGATTATATGAACATAACCTAGTTAATAAACTTCAATCAAATTATTTGTTGTATAAAAAAATTAAAAATTCTATTAATACTCACTTGTTAGAATGAGTTAGAAATTCAACGCATCTTGGAACTACTCCAGATCTAATCATATGATCTATTGGAGGATTTCTTTCACGACTCAAAACCTTACGGCACGCTTGGGTGGCATTGAATTGAATTGTTTCATCTGGGCTCATTAATCCTATAAAGATATGGATATTAGAAAGCTCTACTTCTAATTTCAAGTTTTTTTTGCTTTATTGTTAATGCAAAGTGGAAGAATAACTTGATAATAATTTGTTTTATTCTGTTACAAACTGGGAATAAACTATGAAGAAAGAAAACTTCAGCAGAGAAGGTTAACGATGTAAAATGCTACACCCACTTCTTTTCATTGCTCTCCATATTATATTATTTTTGTTAACATATAGAAATAGCATTAAGAATTAGTTTTTAAGATTCTTGCAGTCAGTATCATAGGAACTACATTTTAAATACTTACCATCCCTTAACCTTTTCTTTCTCTATCAATTAAATTAATTTATAATTCTAACCTGCATTAAATTATCACCACGATATGATTTTAGCTTAATATGGCATAAGTTGTCATTACCTTGTAAAATTTCTTCGGAAGACATAGAATCTACCCCTTGCACATTGTTTTCTTGTAAAGGAGAGCCAGGTTCATCACTACCAGCAGCAATGTTTCGTCGTTTTAGCAGTTGATCATCCTTGCGAGCCTTTCGAAGTTCTATAGTTTGCCCGATGCGTCTCCTACGCATTTCCTACACAGAAACATTAAAATATTTCTTATGGACGACTTCAGATTTTTTTAACTT